>CM076570.1:973632682-974220182 GCA_034641835.2 Pinus albicaulis
TCCTTTGATTCAAAAAGGGTAAAGTGTGTGGATCTTATCAAAGATATGGTTGTTTCCTTAGCCCAAATTCTAGCTAAGAGTATTATGATGGATGTGGTAGTAGTAGATATTCCAACCAGATTTGGTATGTTGTTGTCAAGATCTTGGGGGGAAAAACTTGGAGGAGTTTTGAAATTAGATTTCACATATGCCATCATTCCTGTTTTCAATTGGGAGTAAAGGAGGTTATATAGAGAAACCATATTTTTGAAAACTACTACCAAGAAAGATGCAAGTAATTCCCCATTTATGGTCAAGAGAGGGAGGATCTCTCTTGTTTCATGCTGCATGAAGATGCATAATTTGCTGAAGATTCACAAAAGAAGCTCCCTTCAGCCATTGTACATAAGGAGCTGCAGTCAAATAAGCTTTGGAAGTGTTATTTCGATGGTGCATTTTCAAAGGAGGGCACCGGAGTTGGATTCATATTTGTATCTCTTGAAGGTAACCTTGTACCTTTTTCTTTCAAACTTGAATTTGAATCCACTAATAATGTAGTTGAATATGAAGCATTAATTTTAAGTCTTCAAACAACTAAATAGATCGAAATTCAGTCTATCTCTGTTTTTGGTGATTTTGAATTAATCATAAGGAAAATTAAAAATTGGTGTCAGATTAAGCATCCTAGATTGAGGTCCTATAGAAATGAGGTATGAGATCTAGTTGAAAATTATTTTTAGGCCTTTAATTTACAATTTATTCCAAGAGAAGAGAACAAAATCGCAGATTCATTGGCAGATGTAGCCAGTACATTCAAACCACCAATCAATCCAAGGTTGAGATATGAAATTGAGTTGAGACAGAGGCCTTCAATTCCTGATAATGTGAAGCATTGACAGGTATTTGAGGATGATGAGCAGGTTAATGAGTTCTTGACAATGATTGGAAATTTTGAAGACAGTCAGATTGATTTAGAAGTCGATGAAAGTGATCAAGGTGAAAAGTCTAAAAATATAAAGCAGACAATTGGAGACCAGAAGATAATTCAGTTGAAAGATAATATTTTTCCCAGAGGCTTGGTACCTCTTGAAAGGTTGTTTGATGCTAACGATGTGGCAATAAACCAGAAAAAGGTAGCCCAAGATGGAGAAATGGAAGACTGTAATTTAGGAACTCAACATGAGCCTAAAATGGTCAAATTATTCAAAGGAATTCCAAAGGAATACAAAGAGAGATATGTAGATATTTTCAAGCAGTTTATGGATGTGTTTGCATGGTCATATGAAGATCTGAAAACTTATGATAAAAGTATTATTCAGCATAAAATCCCATTGAAAGATGGGATTAAGCCTCATAGACAGAAGCTCAGACAAACCCATTATTGTTGGCTCCAATTGAAAAATAGGTAAAGAAACTTTTACAAGAAAATATTATAGTTCCTCTAAGATATTCAGATTGGGTTTCTAATCTTGTACCAGTTAGGAAGAAAAATGGAGAGATAAGACTATGCGTAGATTTCAGAAACTTGAACAGAGCTTCACTGAAGGATAATTATCCTTTGCCAAAGATGGAATTTGTCTTGCAGAAAGTAACTGGAGCATACAGGTTATCCATGGTTGATGGTTTTTCGAGGTATAATCAAGTTGTTGTGGAAAAGGAAGATCAAAAGAAAACTGCTTTCACTACACCCTGGGGAACATTCATGTATGCCAGGATGCCATTCGGCCTCATGAATGCAGGAGCTACTTTCCAGAGGGCAATGGATATTGCTTTTTTAGGGGACAAATTTGTAGTTATTTATCTTGATGATGTTACAATTTTTTCAAGTTCTGATGATGAGCACCTACAACATTTGCAGAAAGCCTTTTTAAAAAGCAGGAAATATGGTTTATCATTGAATCCTAAAAATTCCTTATTTGCTCTAGAAGAAGGAAAATTGTTGGGCCATATAGTTTCAAAGCAAGGACTGAAGATTGATCCAGCAAGGGTTGAAGCCATAAAGATAATTCCCCTACCTCGAAGTAAGAAGGATATTCATAGATTTCTTGGAAAAATCAATTTTCTAAGAAGATTTGTTCTAAATTATGCTGATATTGTCAGGAAAATAACAGATATGTTGAAAAAGGATGTTGAAGTAAAGTGGGACAAAGATGCAAGGGAATATTTTGGAAGAATTAAATAAGCTCTCCAAGAAGCTCCCGTTTTAATCAGTCCAGATTATTTGAAGCCATTTCAAATTTTTTCATTTGCATCTTCTTCTACAATTGCTGCTGTGCTACTACAAAAAAATGAAGGAAGTGAGCAGCCTGTAGCATTTTTTAGCAAAGTGCTTCGAGATGCAGAATTGAAGTATGATATCTTGGAGAAACAAGTATATTCTCTGGTTAAATCATTTAAGGCTTTCAGAACTTATATACTTCATTATCAAATTGTAGCATATGTGCCTAATTCTGCTGTAAAGGATTTATTAGTACAGAGTGAGGTTGAAGGGAAAAGAGGGAAATGGATCGCTAAAATCCAAGAATATGATTTGGATATCAAACCAACAAAGCTATTCAAAGGAATAGGACTAGCTAAATTGTTAACAGAATCTAATTTCCAAGCTTTGGGAATTAGTTTACTTGCACCTGTAGAGGAAGTCACTGAAGAATCAAATCACATTCAGACAAAAGCAGCAATTAAGTATAAATTCCTCTGTTCAAACTGGTACAAAGATATTATTCATTATTTGTGTTTCCTTTCTTGTCCACCTTCAATTAACAGAGCTAGGTACAGAGCCTTGAAACTTAAAGCTCAGCCTTATGTTATAATTGAAGGTAAGTTTTATTGGAAAGATCATGTTGGTGTGTTATTGTTATGTCTAACATAAGAGGAAACCATAGAAGTGATTAAAGAGTATCATGAGTGATTATGTGGAGGTCATTATAGCTGTAAAGTAACTACTCATAATATTCTTAAATTAGGTTTTTATTGGCCCTCTTTATTTGCGGACGTATACAAAAATGTTAGAAGTTGTCAAAATTTCCAGTTGTTTGCAGAAAAGAAAAGGTTAGCTCAATTACCTCTTCTCCCTGTTTTTGTTGAAGAACATTTCAGACAATGGGGATTGGATTTCATTGGGGAAATCAATCCACCATCAAGTGGGCAATTTAAATGGATTTTGACTGCAACTGATTATTTTACAAAATGGGTAGATGCAGTCCCTTCCAGAAAAGCAAATGATTTGGTTGTAATGAAATTTTTGGAGGAAAATCTTTTTAGCAGATTTGGATGTCTAGTGAATATTGTGACAGATAACGCTCAAGTTTTCAGCTCAATCAGGTTTATAAACTTCTGTAAAACTTATAATGTGATATTTTCCCACTCCACAGCATATCACCCTCAAGGAAATGGATTAGTAGAATCCTCTAATAAAACGTTGGTGAAAATCTTGAAGAAGACAATAAATGAGAACCAGAAGAATTGGGATTCAAAGCTGGTCTTTGCTTTATGGGCAGTGAGGATGACTACTAGGAGATCCACTGGTAAGTCACCTTATGAATTAGTATATGGTACCCAGGCATTGTTTCCCACCCAGTTAGTAAGGCCAGTAATATATTTCCTTCAAGATGCTCAAGAGGAACCTAATGCCTAGATTAGAAGAATGAATAAAGTGATGGAATTAAGTTAAAGCAGAAATAAGGTTAGGGACAATTTGGTCACTTATCAGGAGAAAATGAAGTCCATTTTTTACAGGAATGAAAAATAAATCATGTTTCAAAATGGAGATCTGGTACTACGATGGGATACAAGAAGAGAGGATAAAGGGAAGCATGGAAAATTTGATCCTTTATGGTATGGTCTGTATAAAATCATTGAAGCCAGAGCAAATAACACTTTCATGTTGGAAAGTCTTGACGGAGAAGCAGTAGAACTTCCTGTTAATGGGTAGTATTTGAAACACTATTTCCAGCACTAGAAGCAGCTATTTCATCATTGTACATATCCAGTTTTCTATCATTATATATTTCTCATCAAGCAATTTTTGACTCCATGCCCGAAGTGAAGGCACTGATCTGCAGGTTCTTAGTGTTTCGTGGCAAAAAAAAAACTATCCCCAAGTGGAGCCAGATGTTGTGGATCATCTACATATCCTTTCAATTTTATTTTAAAAATACAAAAAAATATGAAATCGAAATAAAAGCAAATATGTTAAATATGTTAAAGTACTATAGTCTTTTACTTTGGCATAAAAAGGAATTTTTTTTTTTATGTATTAGAGTTTAATTGTTTTAAAATTTATACAAGTGGGTTTTATATCTGAAGATTAAAGGCCAATTAATTTAACTGGTGGAGAGTTCTGATATTAATAAAAAAATTGGATGACTCAACCCATGGGCACTAACAGCATGAGAGTTAACAGAAAGGGGTGCCCCCATAGTTGACTGGGTTGACTGCAAAGGCGATGAAGATCAACAGTGGATATCGACTGCGGGGGAACAAGCCAGAGTTTTCAGCCGTACCCCGAGACCCCCCGCAGTGACGTCATATGTTGAATAGAGAACAGCTATTTTCCGTGTCAAATCAGTCCAACGGTTAGGTGACACGTTGCATAGGCATTTAACGCAAAAACTGCGCCACCTATTTAGGGGTGTTTTTTTCCTTTCATTTTCAAAATACTCTGCAGTTTATCACGTTTTGACCTATTGTTTCCTCCCGTCACCTTTCTGTTTTAGTCATCTGGCAAGCATACTCCTTCAGCACCTTTCCTAATCATGGCTAAAAGTTCTTCTTTGTTTGGTTCATCGAGCCACATTCCTCTCATGGATAATGAGAAAGACATTTAAGATACTGCGTCCTCAGTAGTTCATCTTACATTGTATCAACAAGTTGTAATGAATAATGATAATTCCCCTGTCTATTCCACCATGAAAAAATTTGGGGTCCTTTTTGCATGCATCCCAAAGATACATTTATTCCCAGAGTTTATCTATTGGTTGGTTTCCGAATTATATCTCGAAAAATGTTTCGTGATGAATTCCCAAGGGGAAAATGTTCTGCAAGTGTCTACCCAATTAATCCGCCAAGCCTTGTGTTTTCCTGAAGCCGAATCATCAGTTCAATTTTCAGAAGATTCACTGGTTACTTACTATGAAAGCCTTGCAGGAGAAGAATTCAATCAGTTTATGTTCCATTTGAAGCCCAATATGAACCAGTTTCAGCCAAAATATGGAGAATTTAATATGGGAGTTTTCAGCGAAGACACTCGACCTGTATTAAGCAGCATTGCTAAAATATTGGGCAAAGAAAATGATGCTACAGTGGACAGGTCAGTCCTATGAATGTTCGCCATGATGATGAAGCCAGGCATGGTCCTGGATATTCCATCCTTTTGGCAAGAAATAGTCAACTCGCAATTGATCAGTCTTTCACTGACAGGTCCCTTTAAATTTCCCTCACTGATTTTCTACTTATTTTTATACCAAAATGTTGAAGAATTCATGCAGTTAGGTCTAAATATAATGGATTTAAACAAGTAAAGACACTCAGTTGTGTTCTGAACAGATATAATCATAAGGGAGCAAAATGAAGAGGGGCTATTTGATTTTGCTAATCAATATATGCGCATTTCATATAAAATATTAAATGGAGTTCATCCCCCTTGTTTTTTACCCAAAGCCTAGGAGTTTCTACATTTAGGAACTAGTTGTAAATTTGGGGACTGGTTTGTATTTGAAGAATATTCAGAAATAAGGTTGTATGGAGCAAATGTTGAACCTTACAAAATCCCAACGTTTGTACCAATGAGGCTTTTCACCTTAGAATTTATCAGATAGAGTCTGAATGTTGATCAAGTGCACTTTGTTCCTATGAAGAAGAGCCATATGTATAAATTGCCTATGAATGTGGGACCTTTCATAGTTAGTATGAGGCAGGCGTTTGAGGAAGTAACAAAATTGTTGGAGGAAACACATTTTCTACTAGGAGAGAAATGGGCTTATGATCCCCATGGTATAATTTCAGAGAGAAGAATTGAGAATGGATACTCAGCTTTCATTCATGGAAGTAGACCTGAGCAAGAAAAGGTGGCAAACAAAGGTGAAATAAGTTCAGTAAATACAAGCATTCAAAATCTTGTTATAACTGAAAAAAAAAATAAAAGAGCTAAATAAGTTGTTATTGACTTGGATGATGAGGCACCAAGAGGTTAGAAAAAGACAGAATCTGCTAAGGATCATTCTTCTAATTCACCTAGTTTTTCCTTGCATTTGGGTGAAGAGCAGAATGCTCCCTCTTCCCCTGGAGGTCATGAATCCTCTCATGAACAGGTACCCCTAATCAAACAGGTGTTTTCGCAAATTGAAGAGAGAAATCAGAAAATGAAGGCCAGCATGGAGGCCCAAGCATAACATCAAGTTACTACTGATCAAACGAGGTTGTTGATTGTAATGGATCTTGAAAAATATCAATTTAGGATTGCTCTATCACATCCCACAGGAATGTCAATTGGGTCCTCAAATAGTTTTAATACTGTAAATGTGACTATGGATGTTAAAAATATTCCACTGATGGACAAAATGAATTTGCATATGCAGACCGGGAAGTTGATTGTTAATGATCTCACAAAGACAAATTCAATGGCAGTTAAAGTTGAAAACATGTTAGGGAAAGTTATTAAACAATTGAAGCTGGAAAAGGATAATTCAAGAGCCTTAACAGTCCAAAATGAAGAGTTGAAGAAGATTATTATTAAGATTGGTGTAGACCCTAGTGATAAGGCTGCTATGCAGAAATTCTTGCAAAGTGCTGAAGTAGAGATATCTACATTAAGGAAGAAATTGAGGTTACCTATTGGTGAACACTCAATGGCTGCAGAGGTTGTAGAGGTAGAGAAGGAAAAAGAGAAGTTGTTGCAGCAACTTATGCAGAAGGATGAATAACTTTCCAAAGTGAAGCAGACTTCAATCTCTTTAAAAAATCACATTGACAATCATAACAGTACTTTTGTTTTTCCTACAGGTGATGCAGATCCTCGAGCACAAATTATTCAATTAAATACTGAATTACAGATGGCTGAAAGAGATAGGAAAAAGGCTCAAACAGATTTGGAGACTGCTACAAAATTGATGAAGGTCTTAGAGAACGAAGCTGATAAGTACAAGATGGATTTCAGGAATGTTGAAGCTGAGATCAAGAATCTCAAAGAAAGAATGAAAGGTAATGTGTCATTAATACAAGCTAAGGATATCATTTGGACTGATATCATCTCAGAAATGAAGTCCAATTGGTGCTTCCTGATGATTATTTCAAATGTAAAGAGCCTTATTATGGAATGTGAAGAACCGATTATGTCTGATAAGCAGAAAGGAATTAATAGAGCCATTTGGGCTAGAATATTTATTGATTATATCAATTCCAAATCAAATCAGGAATTATAAGAGAATGATATGCAAGATAGGATGTTGTATGCAGTAGAAATTAATAAAATGATTATTCGGAATGATCTCAGAAAAGCTACAGAAAATAAACTGATAGAAATCAAAGAAGCAGTAACTGAATTTGATAAATATTTTGATAAAATGACAAGGGTAGGCCTGCCATCATGTTGGGGAGATGAGGGGGATCTTCTTCCATGGAGCTCTTATGAGAATTTGATGGTGATGACAAAAAGCAAGATTGACAACAGACATGAGAAAACTCGGGTACTTAAAGGAGAGACAATGGTCAACTTCTTGCAAAGACATTTTCAACTCTTGTGGATGGTAAAGACTCTTTTCTCTCAAAAGCCATCTTATGAATCAATTACTGCATTCAGATTGGAATATCACAATCTGATATATTCATCCAAGACGAAGGTAGAAATATGGAAAAAGTACAGAGCTTGGACAATTGACTTGCCAAAAGGATCAGCAACAAACAAAGAAAAATCAGCTGATCAAGGAAAAGAAGCCACTTCATCAGCAATTCCTATAGATTAGGATATTTACTTTATGTTATTTTCTAAAATCAATGTAATTGTAAAAAAACATTTTCAAGGCATGTAATAGACAGCCTTCGAAGTCATGAAGTAGTTTTGGTAGTTAGATTTGGTTATAACAGTTCCAAACTGCTTTTTATTGTATTTAATGTAATTTCCAAGAAAAAGGAAGGTTCTGAGTTTTGGACCTCCTGGACAAATATTTTTGTACGCAAAGATTCAAGGATTAATAAATGAGTAAGCAAGTTTCTGGCAATTTGTTCATATTGAAATGTTTTCCAGTTTTAATTATGTATTTCCTTCTATGAATAAAACAAGGTTATGAGTAGAAGGTCTCTTCTTACTTCTATGTATGAGAGTTAAAAACCTTAATTGGTGCTCCTTTGTTTTAACTATTTCTTTCACATGTTTCTTCTGAAGTTTGGAATGGTATTTTCTATATAAAGTAGCATATCAGTTTGGACTTCTCCTTACTTTTTCTTCCAGTCATTTCGTTCAACATTAACAAATGGTAGCATTGAAAATCATTTATAATATTTGTTATTTAAGGGTTTAATCTTTAATATTTGAGGGTTGATAAGACAGAGAAAAATATATACATTACTGACATAATCAGATAGATTTCTTAAGCATTGATTCCTTATCACAGCTAAGGGGTTGTCTCTTAAGGTACAACAAGACTAATGAAGTGTCTATGAAGCCAATCAAGAAGTTGAGTATTGGATGGGAACTGGGATTGCACTTCTCTGATCAAAAAACCATTCCAGAGACATGACAAATTGTTACACCATATGAATTTGTATACATAACTGAAAATCATATTGAAATTCATTTCTATAGAAGATTCCAGCAGAGCTGCGAAAGGATCATTGAGAGTATGCACGAATAATTCTTGTTTATCAACAAGAAAATGTGAGCAAATATGATCCTTTGATGGTGTTCCTTTTCCATATTTTTCTTTATAAATCTTGTGACCATTCTCAAATAAAAAAGAAAAAATATGTTGATCATTATTTTCATTTGGGAGGAAGAAATACTGAGAATATTCATGGACGCTTTCAAAAGTAACTACCTCAACATGCACCACAGGAATTTCTGAAGGTAACTCTTCATATCATTCAACAAGCATACCCATCTGATTTTCTATAATTTTCTTCATTTTTTGTAATTTGATGCAGGGAATGACATGAAGAATAAATTTCTTCCTTCACCTGAACATTATAGCAACTATATTCCAATATTTCCTCCTTCTGTTTGAAATGATTCTCATATTCCTGATCATCAAAATACTAACAAGTTTGCTGCAAATGTTCATCAAACTCAGAGGATGTAACATGATTTTCATAAATAAACTCCTGTTGGGTTTCATTTTCATCCAAGAGAGAACCTACCCTTTATTCTTGGTGATGAAAGGGATTTTCATGAAGGGCCTCTAAAATTTCCTTATCCATGAAATCATCATCTTCATAACAATTCTCCAAATATTCAATAAAATTCACACAATGTTTACAACAGTCTTTGACCAACAATAAGGAAGAATGCAATTCTTTATAAATCTCATAAAATGCAACATGGAAATTAGGAAGAGAATATAATGAACCATTTGGCACGATTTTGTACCAATACCATTCTTTTCCATCTAAAGCGACCATAAACATCTTCATGAGACAATCCTCAAGGAATTGAACCTTAAGTCTGCGTACATGCATCTGGAATCTAACCAAGTGAAGAGCAACATTGTATTTCTTTTCATCTTTAAAAATGGGAATATCAATTAACCAATCGAATTTTCAAATAGGATTTGGAAAACCAGGGATGTGAGAGCGATTCATAGTGACATACCTGGAATTTATTCTTGCAATGAAACTCATCTTGGAACTTCATCAATCTACTGATATTCAAGCAGTGGAGTCACCTTCCAATTGATTATTTGATGCGTGGAGTCACCAGAGCAGAAATACAACCAATATGTGCCTAAGTTTCTATTTTTCTCATACTTTAGAACTGAAACTTTGTCATTCTTCCCAAGGAAAATTTACACCTTCGGTCCCCAGAAACGGCGCCAAAATGTTATCACCAAATTGAGTCCTATTGGGCTGCTTTAATGGTCATCTTGGAGTAACTATTTCATACCAAATTTTAACTGAAGATCAGCCTCTTCAGCCAGAGAGGGCTCTCTCATAAGTAACTTATGATTATTCATGACAACTCTATTAGATGGCTAAATCTATAACAGTAACTTAATTATGATTGATTGCAGGTTGAAAATATAAAACCTTGCTATCATTGGGCAAATGGAGTCAACATCAGAAAATTCAATAAAATAATCCTTCTTGAGTAATTAGATATAAACTAAATATAGATATTAAACATGAAATATACAAGACATATAACTCATTTAAAACCTCATTCGAATCTCAGGTGAAGAAGGCAAAAACATCCACTATATATTGTTGAAACTGAAAACTTTTACAAAGTAGCAGTGTAGTACAATACTCTCCAACCCTTTATAACTCTAAAAATATCTCATTTATAGAGTGAGGACTCATACAAATGATTTTCCACCTTTCTAGCCTTAAATTCCCACCTCAGAGACCTATTTCAAACATGAATCTATCACTTGGAGACTTCCTAGGGATATTTCTGTTTTGCAGAGTTTGAATACAAAAAGGACACTTCTTTCATTAATAGTTCAAAAAATCCATTTAATAACCCTTATCAACTACAACCAACTAATTTTCAAAGTGCAATGGAGTGGTGATATGTCATTATTCCACGTGTATGTTGAGCTATACCTCCTCCAAGTCGAATTTTAAATTTTTTTCATAAATCTGATTAGTGAAAATTCTGAAAAATAGGCTTCAAATATGAGTGTATAATTTCCCAAACCTGATGGTTTTGCAGAAACTGAGAGAGGTTTTTGTACATGGACATGTGTGGAAGATAAACCTCTTTTATATTTCCAAAATAATTTTTCATGTGGTCATAAATTAAACTTCAATTTTACTTCTAAAACAATCATGTACAAAAATTTAGTAGCGCACATTTCGTAGCAACTTTTTATAGTGCCTCTGTTTTAAAAAAAAATTCCAAACCTATATGAAAATATCTTCCTGGCCATATTTGACCTCCACATGTATTCATCTAACCTTGAATGCACCACTTCAAGGCAAAATTACTTCAATATTCAACTCGCTACCAAAACAAGGGAAAACAAGGCAGTTTCGTAGCAACTTTTGGTAGCAAATTTAGTTTACCAATTTCCACCACCTCTTAGCTCTATTTTCTTTCATGGATCTATTTGATAGGTTTAAAGAGCTAGTGCAAAATTTTCCCAAGATTTAATTCCAATTTTAATCAAATTTTTTTTCAAAAATTCATATTCAAAAATTTCGTAGCGAAAACTAGGCTTCAAGCCTGTGACATGCAGCGGAAACAACTAAAGTGTAAAAAATTCAAAATTATCCTTTTTCTTCAAAATTTCACCAGTAGGTCTAAAAATTAATATTATGAAGGATGTTAAAGCAAACTTGGTTCAAAATTCCTCTTATCCTCCTCAAAAATCATCATTTTCACCTGTATAGTTATATTTGGTATGGAATTTTGTAAAAACAGACAGGTGGCCATTTTTCTGATTTGATGACTATGCAAGTGAACCCAAGGTGGATTATTTTGGATATGACCCTAATGAAAATAATGAAGAAGTGTCTATGACCTATAATAACATGATTAATTGAATTTCTCGTCAAATGAATTATCTAAACTAATGAGACAAGGTGAAGCTTATGATGACCCTATTAAAAACAAATTTAAAAAATTGAGAGTGATAATAGTGGCTCCACTAGGGATGGTATGCCCCTGTGGTATAGCAAAGAAATATTAGTTCCAGTTCCATCTTCATTTGGTTGCTCCCATCTTCAAAATGAAAACTTGCAACCTGCTCTAACCTGTAACCTCGACACTGAAAAACCAATAGCTGCTAAAGAACTGAAAACTGAAACTGAAAAAATTATTGATCTTCAAGCTTATTTATATACAAATGATCCTACTCTACTTGATCAACATAAAATATGACTCGAGTGATCTCACACTTCTATTGAATCCAATCAAGAAGTTGAGTACTCGATGGGAACTGGGATTCCACTTCTCTGATCAAAAACCCATTCCTGAGACATGAAAACTTGTTCCACCATTTGAATTTGTCTACATAACTGAAAATCATATTGAAATTAATTTCTATAGAAAATTCCAGCAAAGCTGCGAAAGTATATTTGAGAGTATGCACGAATAATTCTTGTTGATCAACAAGAAAATGTGAGTAAATATGATCCTTTGATGGTGTTCCTTGTTCAAATTTTTATTTTTAACTCTTGTGACCATTCTCAAATAAAAAATAAAAAATCTGTTGATCATTATTTTCATTTGGGAGGAAGAAATACTTATAATATTCTTGGACACTTTCAAAAGGAACTACTTCAGCATGTACGACAGGAATTTATGAAGGTAACTCTTCATATGATTCAACAAGCATACCCATCTGATTGTCTAAAATTTGCTTTTCAAAATTTTCTTCATTTGTTGTAAGGTGATGTAGGGAATGACATGAAGAATAAATTTCTTCCTTCACCTGAGCATTATAGAAACTATCTTCCAGTATTTTCTCCTATTGTTTGAAATGATTCTCATATCCCTGATCATCAAAAGACTGACAAGATTGTTGCAAATGTTCATCAAACTCAGAGGATGTAACATGATTGTCATAAATAAACTCTTGTTGGGTCTCATTTTCATCCAAGAGAGAGCCTAACCTTTCTTCTTGGTGATGAAAGGGATTGTCATGAAGGGCCTCTAAAATTTTATCATCCATGAACTCATCATTTTCATAAGAATTCTCCAAATATTCAATAAAACTCACACAATGTTTACAATGGCCTTTGACCAGTAATAAGGAAGAATTAAATTCTTTATACATCTCATAAAATGAAACATGGAAATCAACAAGAGAATATAATGAGCCATTTGGAAGGATTTCATACCAAGACCATGCTTTTCCCTCTAAAGTGACCATAAACATCTTCATGAGACAAGCCTCAGGGAACTGAACCTTAAGTCTGCATACATGCATATGGAATATAACCAAGTGAAAATCAACATTGTCTTTCTTTTCATCTTTAAATATGGGAAGATCAGTTAACCAATCGAATTTTGGCATCGGATTTGGAAAACCAGGGATTTGATACCGATTCATAGGGCCATACATGGCATTTATTCTTGAAATGGAACTCATCTTGGAACTTCATCAAGCTACTGATCTTCAAGCAGTGGATTCCCCTTCCAATTAATTATTTGATGGGTGGAGTCGCTAGAGCTAAAATATAGCCAATATGTGCCTAAGTGTCTGTTGCTCTCAGAACTTAGAACTGAAAATTTGTCGTTCTTCCCAGGGAAATTTTACACCTTCAGTCCCCGGAAATGGCACCAAAATGTCATCACCAAATTGAGTCATGTTGGGTTGCTTCAATGGTCAACTTGGAGTAACTACTTCATACCAGCTTTTAACTGAATATTAGCCTCTTCAGCCTGAGAGGGCTCTCTCACAAGTAACTTATGATTATTCAATGACAACTATATTAGATGGCTAACTCTATAATTGTAAATTAATTATGGTTGATTGCAGGTTGAAAATATAAAGACTTGCTACCATTGGGAAATTGGAGTCAACATCAGAAAATTCAATGAAATAATCCTTCTTGTGGAAACTGAGGCAAATGGAAATTTCAATGAAAAGATGGTACACATACACAACAAAGGAAGAAACAAAAGTTTAACATCTAAAGGAAGTCAGAGCATGGTTCCATGAGTTCTATGTAATCAGATATAAAATATCTGCAGATATTAAACATGAAAGATACAAGACATATAACTCATTTAAAACCTCATTCGAATCTCAGGTGAAGAAGGCAAAAGCATCCACTGTATATTACTGAAAATGAAAACTTTTACAAAGTAGTAGTGTAGTACAATATTCTCCAACCCTTTCTAACTCTAAAAATATCTCATTTATAGAGTGATTACTCATAAAAAATATTTTACACCCTGCTAGCCTCAAATTCCCACCTCAAAGACCTATTTCAAACATGATTCTATCACTTGGAGTCTTCCTAAGAATATTTTTGTTTTGCAGAGTTTGAATACAAAAAAGACTCTTCTTTCATTAATAGTTCAACAAATCAATTTAATAACCCTTATCAAATACAACCAATTAATTTACTGATTGTATTGGAGTTCTGACGTGTCATTATGGCATGTGTATGTTGAGCTGGACCTCCTCCAAGTCGAATTTTCCATTTTTTTCATAAATCTGGTTAGTGAAAATTCTGAAAAATAGGCTTAAAAAATGAGTGTATAATTTCCAAACCCTGATGTATTTGCAGAAATTGAGAGAGGTTTTTGTATAATTCCCTGTGATGAAGAAAAACCACTTTCATATTTCTAAAATCCTTTTTAATTTGGTCATAAATAATTTTTTAAGTTGACTTATAAAACAATCATGTACAGAAATTTTGTAGCGCTCATTTTGTAGAAACTTTTCGTAGCGCCTCAGTTTTAACAATTTTTGCCAAACTTGTATGAAAATATCTTCCTGACCATATTTGACCTCCAAATGTGATCAACTGACCTTGAATGCACCACTTCAAGACAAAATTCCTTCAATATTCAACTCGCTGCCAAAATAGGGGATAACAAGGCAGTTTCGTAGCAACTTTTGGTAGCAAATTTAATTTACCAATTTCCACCACCTCTTAGCTCTCTTTTCTTTCATGGATCTATTTGATATGTTTAAATATATAATACAAAATTTTCCCAAGATTTAATTCCAATTTTAATCACCTTTTTTTTTCAAAAAATCATCTTCAGAAATTCCACAGCGAAAATTGGGCTTTAAGCCTAGGACACACTACGGAAACACCTAAAGTGTAAAAAATTCAAAATTATCCTTTTTCTTCAAAATTTCACTAGTAGGTTTGAAAATTGATATGATGAAGGATTATAAAGCAAACTTGGTTCAAAATTCCTCTTACCCTCCTCAAAAAGCATCATTTTCACCTTTATAGTTATATTTGTTGTGGAATTTTGTACAGACAGGTGGCCATTTTTTCGATTTGATGACTAGGCAAGTGAAACCAAGGTGGATTATTGTGGATATGACTCTAATGACAAGACTAATGAAGTTTCTATGACCTACAATAACATGATTAAGTAAATTTCTCATCAAATGAATGATCTAACCTAATGAGACAAGGTGAAGCTTATGATGACCCTATTAAAAACAAATTTGAAAAACTGAGAGTGATAATAGTGGCTCCACTAGGGATGGTGTGCCCCTATGGTAAAACAAATAACTAGTAGTTCTAGTGCCATCTTCATTGGGTTGCTCCCATCTTAAAATTGAGAACTTGCAACCTGCTCTGACCTGTAACCTCGGCACTGAAAAACCAATAGCTGCTAAATAACTGAAAATACACATGTTGAATTTAAAACTGAAACTAAAAAAATTCTTGATCTTCAAGCTTATTTATATTCAAATTATCCTACTCTACTTTCTCATCATAAAATCTAAACCAAGTGATCTCACACTTCAAATGAAGCCAATCAAGAAGTTGAGTACTGGATGGTAATTGGCATTCCACTTCTCTGATCAAAAAACCATTCCCGAGACATGTTAACTTTTTCCACCATCTGAATTTGTCTACATAACTTAAAATCATATTGAAATTCATTTCTATAGAATATTCTAGCAGAGCTGATAAAGGATATTTGAGAGTATGCACGAATAATTCTTGTTGATCAACAAGAAAATGTGAGTAAATATGATCCTTTGATGGTGTTCCTTGTTCATATTTTTCTTTATAACTCTTGTGACCATTCTCTAATAAAAAAGAAAAAATATGTTGATCATTATTTTCATTTGGGAGGAATAAATACTTATAATATTCTTCGACACTTTCAAAAGGAACTACCTCAGCATGTACCACAGGAATTTATAAAGGTAACTCTTCATATGATTCAACGAGCATACCCATCTGATTGTCTAAAATTTTGTTTTCAAAATTTTCTTCATTTGATGTAAGCTGATGCAGGGAATGACATGAAGAATAAATTTCTTTCTTCACTTGAACATTATAGCAACTATCTTCCAGTATTTCCTCTTGTTGTTTAAAATGATTCTCATGTTCCTGATCATCAAAATACTAGCAAGTCTATTGCAAATGTTCATCAAACTCAAAGGATGTAACATGATTGTCATAAATAAACTCCTGCTTGGTTTCATTTTCATCCACGAGATAGGCTACCCTTTCTTCTTGGTGATGAAAGGTATTGTCATGAAGGGCCTCTAAAATTTCCTCATTTATGAACTCATCATCTTCATAACAATTCTCCAAATATTCAATAAAACTCACACAATGTTTATAGCAGTCTTTGACCAGCAATAAGGAAGAATGACATTCTTTATACATCTCATAAAATGTAATATGGAAATCAACAAGAGAATATAATGAACCATTTGGCAGGCTTTCATACTAAGACCATGCTTTTCCCTCTAAAGTGACCGTAAACATATTCATGAGACAATCCTTAGGGAACTGAACCTTAAGTCTGCGTACATGCATATGGAATATAACCAAGTGAAGAGCAGCATTTTCTTTCTTTTCATATTTAAATATGGTAAGATCAGTTAACCAATTGAATTTTGGCATAGGATTTGGAAAACCAGGGATGTGAGACCGATTCATATAGGCATACCTGAAATTTATTCTTGCAATGGAACTCATCTTGGAAATTCATCAAACTACTGATCTTCAAGCAGTTGGAATCAAATTCCAATTGATTATTTGAAGTGTGGAGTTGTCAGGGCAGAAATACATCTAATATGTGCCTAAGTGTGTGTTGCTCTCAGACCTTAGAACTGAAAATTTGTCATTTTTCCGAGGGAAAATTTACACCTTCAGTCCGCGGAAATGGTGCCAAAATGTTATCACCAAATTGATTCATGTTGGGTTGCTTCAATGGTCAACTTGGAGTAACTATTTCATACCAACTTTTAACTGAAGATTAGCCTCTTCAGCCTGAGAGGGCTCTCTCACAAGTAACTTATGATTATTCAATGACAACTCTATTAGATGGCTAACTCTATAACTTTAACTTAATTATGATTGATTGCAGGTTGAAAATATAATGACTTGCTACCAATGGGAAAATGGAGTCAACATCATAAAATTCAATGAAATAATCCTTCTTGTAGAAACTGAGGCAAATGGAAATTTCAATGAAAAGATGGTACACATACACAACAGAGTAAGAAACAGCAGTTTAACATCCAAAGGAAGTTAGAGCATGGGTCCATGAGTTATGAGTAATTAAATATTAACTAACTGCAGATATTAAACATGAAAGATACAAGACATATAACTCATTTAAAACCTCATTCAAATCTCGGGTGAAGAAGGAAAAAGTATCCACTGTATATTACTGAAACTGAAAACTTTTACAAAGTAGCAGTGTAATACAATATTCTCCAACCCTTTCTAACTCTAAAACTATCTCATTTATAGAGTGAGGACTCATACAAATGATTTTCCACCTTGCTAGCCTCAAATTCCCACCCTAGAGACCTATTTCAAACATGATTCCATAACTTGGAGACTTCCTAGGGATATTTCTATTTTGCAGAGTTTGAATACAAAAAGGACTCTTATTTCATTAATAGTTCAAAAAATCCATTTAATAACACTTATAAACTACAACCAACTAATTTTTTGAGTGTAATGGAGTGCTGATGTGTCATTATGCCACATGGATGCTGAGCTGGACCTCCTCCAAGTTGAATTTTACAAGTTTTTCATAAATCTGGTTAGTGAAAATTGTGAAAAATAGGCTTCAAAGATGAGTGTATAATTTCCAAACCCTGATGGCTTTGTAGAAACTGAGAGAGGTTTTCTTCATATTATATTGGTAGATGGACCTATGCTGAAGAAAAACCTCTTTCATATTTCCAAAATCCTTTTTCATTTGGTCAAAAATCAAACTTGAAGTTGACTGCTAAAACAATCATGCACATAAATTTTGTAGCCCTCATTTCGTAGCACCTCTATTTTAAACACTTTTGCCAAACCTTTATGAAAATATTTTCCTGACCATATTTGACCTCCACGTCTAATCATCTGATCTTGAATTCTCCACTTCAAGACAAAATTCCTTCAATATTCAATTCACTGCCAAAAGAGGGGAAAACAAGGCAGTTTCGTAGCAACTTTTGGTAGCAAATTTAATTTACCAATTTCCACCACCTCTTAGCTCTCTTTTCTTTCATGGATCTATTTGATAGGTTTAAAGAGCTAATATAAAATTTTCACAAGATTTAATTCCAATTTTAATCACCTTTTTTGTCAAAAATTCATCTTCAGAAATTCTGTAGCGAATACTGGGCTTCAAGCCTGGGACACGCCACAGAAACACCTAAAGTGTAAAAAATTCAAAACTCTCATTTTTCTTAAAAATTTCACCAGTAGGTCTGAAAATTGATATGATGAAGGATGATGAAGAGAAATTGGTTCAAAATGCCTCTTAAGCTCCTCAAAAAGCATCATTTTCACCTTTATAGTTGTATTTGCTATGGAATTTTGTAAAAACAGACAGGTGGCCATTTTTATGATTTAATGACTATGCAAGTGAACCCAAGGTGGATTATTGTTGATATGAACCTAATGACAAGACTAATGAAGTGTCTATGACCTATAATAACATGATTAAGTGAATTTCTCATCAAATGAATGATCTAACCTAATGAGACAAGGTCAGGCTTATGATGACCCTATTAAAAACAAATTTGAAAAATTGAGAGTGATAACAGTATTTACGAAATGATTTTGATAGAATTCTTCAAGAAAAAGGTCATCGGTAGGACCCTTTTTATATTCACTCTTCATGTTACAGAGCCTTTCCTATTACTCACAATAGTAGGAGAAAAACTCTTGGGAGTTATGTGTAGCCATTAACTACTTGCTAGAATTTTCATATTCCATCATCCATTCTTTCAAGACAAGAGGGTTCTTGGGATTTAGATCTTCATTACCATTTTCCTTAGAGGACGTGCTTTCCAATTCATGTGTCTCATTTTTGGAACCATCCTCAAGGTACACATCAATCACTTGATCATGATTATTTTGAGAAGAATCCATAAATTCTTCCTCAAGAACAAAACGATATTCATTAACATTCTCCTCCCGAAGGGCCACATCCAACATTTTTCGTATGTCTTCATGAGATTGGAAACACGGCCCTTCATGCAACAAGAAGTGTGTAGTCAACATCGGAAGAGAAGAAATGATTTTAGGTTTGCATGACTGAATCCAATAAGTGTTTGGGTCAATTTATAGGACAAAAAATTTCATTTGGTCACAAGGTTGAGTTATATTTTGCTCTGAAAAATACCTCATGAACCTTACCACGTGATTGGTTGCAGAATGTGGATCCCCATCGAACGTTGGCATATTCTTCATAGATTTCGATGAGGGATATCTCGGGATCCCTTTCATATCTATGGAGGGAATATATGTGGTCAACATGTTGTTGGGTCCTTAATGACATGGGAGTCACCGAGGTGAATTAAATTTCCTTGAAAAATGCTTGCTTCACCCTAAAATCATTGACCTTAGAGATCAATGAAGAAATAGGGCTTCATTCTTCCAATGGAGTTGCCAAGAATGATATATCAATATTTTCATATGGAGAACAAGACAGATGTCTCGTCCCCGTCAATGGTTCCAAAAAATTTACCACTCAAACCATTAGGGGACCTAAAATGGGTTCCTAAGAGGGCAACTACTAGGTTAAGGGAAATGATGGAGACCTAGCCCATTGTCACCACAGCTAAGGCTCCCTGCTCTTTACAGACTTTCATTCATGGGAGGAGACATGATGATCTAGGAAGCTACCTATAAAGGGATATATCAAAAATTATAAGAGAAGTGACTCCTTAAACCCTTTCCCTAAGATAGAATGAAGGATGGAGCCACTTGATCTTTAGGCAAGGGACTTGGTTTTCTAGGGAGAGGGGATGAGCACTTGAGGTTGAGGGAGAGGAATATGGTTGTTAAAGAAGTTTTCCAATCCCTAAAATCTCTTTGAAATTTGGATCTCAGGTAGTCCTTGATAAATAGTCTTCGGTGAAGAATGGGACCACATGATGCCAAGTGGACCCAACCTAGGTTAGGGGATGTATTTTGGAAACCAATGATGTTTTTAACCTGGACAAGGTGAGGGAAAAGGATCAGACAAGAATTTTCACCCAAATGTGTCAAATTGTTCCTATTAGGTACTAGCCTTCGGAACAATAGGGAAAGACTTGATCCTATGGCTAGGGCTTAGGATATCCCAAGATTCGTGGATTTTCTTCAAATTTGTAGGAGAGCTAGTGGACCCACCAGCGTAGTTTTACTAAGGAGATCAAAGTTTTCCTGTTGTTATTTTCCTGGGAAATTGATGCCCTGGATGACCTAATGAGGCTAGACCTAGGAAAAAAGGGAAAAGGTGAAAAATAGAGTTGAAATGACCACCCTTTGAGGGACTAGTGCCTTATTCCACTTGGGGATATGGAGTCAAGGATAATGGTGAAGACAAATTTCGTTTCTTGCTTCAAGGAGGCTCCAAAATTCAACTTCATCCAATGTTAGAGGAAAGATAAGAAAAGTAACTTTAAAGCATTTATAATTCATACAATTTGCAAAGGATTATCAATATAACACAATCTCTAGGACATTTCATTCATCCAACATGGGCCATACATAGATAAATCTAAGTAGACACATAATTCCACATTAAATATATGCAACAATTAGCGATAATTATAGAGAAGTTCCAATGTATGCAAAAAAATGAAAAATAGCATTAAATTTTCACTTACATGTTAGAGAGTATATCCAACCAGCATCACATTTTCAATATAATGAGCTCCATGATAGAAAAGAACCCAATCCATACATCAAAATTCATCCATCATCCAAAAATATTCACCAAGGAAAAAATGTGAAGTTCTCTAATGAGAGAGAGAGATCCCAATCCAAGTGATGATACAATTGAAACCATCCAACTCCTATTTATACACAAATTAGGAGTTTGATTTATGTAATGGGACTACATTATCCCCTAAAAATAAAATAATGTGCAAATTAACTAACTTTTAGTAACAAGCCCACAAAACTAGCTCACAAATGAAAGAATAAGTCTCTCATGAGGTCAAATAATAATCTATGCATGTCGTGGGGCCCTCCAAGATGTCTGATGATGTCCAGAAGTGCCATAATTATGAATAAAATCCTCAAAAGGTGATGGACAAGAGGGTGGCCCCTTGTTCTCCAAATAGTAAACTTATGGTGCTCTCAGTGGGTGTGGGGGCACACCAATGACCCCATTGGGTCTCCATATGAGTCAAATATGTCTGTAGACCATATGTAATGGATCAAATTATGGAATGAATATTTCCATGTCATCGTACAAGTCCTGGGACACCTAGAAAGTGGGTGGTGCACCTATGGGGCCATCTAGGCATAGTGTACCAAATGCATCTTCCTCATCCAAAAGGTGGATCTCTAGCAATATATGAACATATTTAGGTATCCATGGAGTGTTTTCTATTTTTGTGGAGGCCCATGGCTCTCTACACACACCCTATATGTGCCAATGTATCCCTCTAGAAGGTTAGGACCTCGTATAGGGAGACCAAACCCAAATGTAGACCATTTTTAATCCTGCATAAGATCCAATGCGTCCCCTAGCCTTCCAGTACAACAAGTCATTAAAGTCATAATGTAAAAGAGCTTACAAACCATGGGAAACAAGTGCACACTTCATAATGGCATGCCCTTCCATAGTGGGCTTTGGCATGTGCTAATGTCTCGAAGCTCCAAAAGGGGTTAGCCAAGTACCTTATTAGGTAGTTTCTACCTTTAGAGGGGATATTGTGTCCAAGGTACATCCCTAAAATGGTGGTGGCATGTCAGAAAGAGGTGAAATGGAATAGGGAAAGAGAGGGGAAATCTCGGGCCACATATCGGGGCACAAGGGTAACTAGAGAAAGGGAAGCCCATAACTGGGTGTATAATGTGTAGGAGGGAGAAATCATGGTACATGAGGTGACCCAACCTTGATCTTTCCACCCTTCTTTATATCACTTTTGCATTTTTATGATTTTTCTTTGATTAATTTCAAGGGCAAGAGAATGATGTGTAATACATAGCAGTGATTGCCCCCTTTTTGGTAGGGTAGTTGATTTACCTCCAGGGGTTGAGACAATCATGGGTTTCTAAACGATAAGGAGGATCATCTAGCACCTATGGAACCAAGGTGATGGCTATGGGTATGGGGTAGAGATCATGTATTGGATTTTTCCCGCATGCTAATTATGTTTGTCTCGGCCATCTTTTGCATTTTGTGGTACATTTTCCTGTTGAATGTGGTTATTTATGCTTTTACTTTTATTTTTTAGCTACTTCAACCTTTGAGGCATCGTTCCAAGCCTAATCTCA
Organism: Pinus albicaulis; assembly: GCA_034641835.2. NCBI lineage: Eukaryota > Viridiplantae > Streptophyta > Pinopsida > Pinales > Pinaceae > Pinus > Pinus albicaulis. Next base: position 973,655,204 of record CM076570.1, read on the forward strand.
TGTGGTATCAAGGGCATGGGGAGGCTAACCGTATTTGGACACAAAGAGGCAATGTGGACCTAGGTGGGAGAAATGATGAATTTGGGTATAGTGAATGGAAGGGGAGTAGTATAAGTGGAAAAGGGAGTGGGACCACGCAACCAAAGTCGAGGTTTCCCAAGTAGTACAACCCTAAAACAAAATGGTCAGTAAAGGAGATCCCACGGGACTAAAATCCAATGGTAACACCCCAAAATAGGTCAAGATTATGGAAGCACAAACTAAGCCTGCTCTTTCCGCTAAATCCCCCCATCAATCTATCCCCATGTGTCCATGATAAGAAAACCTAGTAATCAATTACCAAATGACAAGACATACCTTTAGGTTTGGGAGGCCCACCTTAAAACATACGATCAATACATATGGGTGAGGAACCACATGGCTGGCTCAGGTGGCAGAGAAATGGCACAATGAGCTATTTGAGGGCTGTAAGGGGTTGTTGGCTGTCGGTTGAGGTCCATCATGGAGAAGAAAAATCTCCTAGGGATATCACACATGAAGTGGTGGGTAAAAAATACCATTGTTTTCTTGAAATAAAACATCCTAAAGTAATTTCCTCTTTGACTACTCTTTCCTATTGGATGTCTTACCACATCCTCAAAGAGTATTAGAATAAATCCCATATGCTTACCTAATCCTCTGTTCTTTCTTCATAAGATGAATACAAGAATTATGTGCCTATATGTCCCTCTCAACTAGGGAGGATCTACACATTCCTATAAAAGGAATATTCCCAAACTCCCTTTTAACATGGGACTTTCCCAAGCTCCCTCTCAACTAGGGACTTGTTTCCAACAACAACAATTTACTCATTGGTGGAGATCATGGTAGTATCAACTGCTTATAGGGATCCTCTTTACGCATCATGTCATGAAATTCATCTTTTTCATCGTGGAGCCTTCTTCATCATTAATTTATTATAAGGGATCAACAATCTCCTTCGTCACTTTCCCTTCAAAGAACCATAGTGTTGAACCAATAGTCATGTCATCCTTCTCTTCATCAGAAAGTTATCTTCTAGTCCACATTTGACTTTTATTCATCTCTTCCAAGTCATGTTTCAGGATCTTCCATCTAATCACATGAGTGTTAGTTGTAGGTGTTTTCTATAACATTCTTTCGGTAGCCATGTAACAACCCAACTAGATGTTTTCAAAAATAAAAATGAACATCAAATGAAGTTACCTTTTTCTGATGGCCTTTTGTCATGACATCATCTTCTTGCAACATCAACATCCCACACATGTATGAATCCATCTCCAAGGAACATATTACCAAGGTTTTCCTTTTCCAACATACCTATCAAGGTCTTCATACCTTCTTTATGGAGATGTCATAGCTAATCCTTCTTTTTTTCAGATGTTGATCACTTATCTTATCTTACGTGAATATAGATACATTTTTCGAAAAATATTCTTTCACCTTCTCTTCACATATTGCTTCCACAGGATCATCTATACATATTTCCTTCATCATAAGAACTATGAATTCCAACCACCTCGTATTTTCCATGAGGCCATATCGTGTCAATATGTAGAAGAGTTAAAGGCATATTATCTACATGCCTTCACATATCTTTCTAAAGGAAGATTTTATTTATCATTCTCAAGATATAGAGAATTCTACCCATTCTATCTACAACCATATCATGACATGACTTTATCTATCTATCAAGTATATACATACCTCTTCCTTCATGTGTCCATATAGACTTCCTTCAAGAAACTTCCTTTCCTTGCTTGAAGTTGAAAGTACTTAAACCAAATTGTCATGTTGCACATCTTTTTCATAATATTTTCATCCTTTTAACATGTAGATCCCACATAATGTTGAATTTAAACCATCTGTGAGACACTTTCTTCTTCTTAAGTATAGGTGAATCTTCTAACAAATATTCCAATAGAGGATCTTAATGATCCTCATTCTGGAAATTCTCCTTTCTAATGATGATGATGTATGATGATATCTTTATCTTCTATCTTGATATATGTATTTCTCCAACCATATATATTGCTACCTTGGTTATCCTTATATTATTTTGAATAAAATGCCATGAGCTACTTTCTCTTCATCATGATGACAATTTTAACTATATGAACTTCTACTTCGACTATACTTCCATGCCTTTCTGATGATGTCATCTCTATATCATCTATAATGCATCCTATCATACTAGGGATGCTTTACATCATGACATATATCTTTTATAAACTTTAAAAGAACTAAATTTAGGAGGTTATCTCAGTCATAGTACAGGTCTTTCACTCCTCCTTATTTGTCTTCTTCTTTTCAGGCTCTTCTACTTCTTTGGTGATATGCACTTCATTTTTTTCCTTTCTCTTCTTGTTGTACTTCTCGAGTTTATGAAAATTCCTCTTAAAGTTCCCATATTCATTACATTCATAGCATTGGATCTTTGAAATGTAAATATTTTTATTTTTACTAGGATCAAACTTTCGAAACTTCCCTTTCTTTCTAGCCATACTTACATGTGCTTGAGTTTGTTCACTTGATCCGACATCACTCTTTGCCTTCAACCTAGTTTCTTCAATCTTACATAATGATCAAAGTTCACTGAATGGAGTGGATTCCCTCTTTCCATAGATACTCGATACAAATTTTCCCCATTCATCGGGTAGTGTATTAAGCACAACGATGGTCATTTCTTTGTCGAACATTATTTCTCCTAATTCTTGTAGTTGATATCTTATTTGAGATACCCTCATAAGGTATGAGGCTATCCCTTCATCCTTATATACCTTCATTTTGTATAAATTGGTTCTCAATGATATGATTTATCCTGTAGTACTTACAAAAAATAATTCTACTAACTTTTCATAGATATCTTTCAATTTCTCCAACTTTTCCACATAAGGGATGAGGGAATCCTTGATTGATTCTATGAGGATTCTCTGAGCCCTTATTTCCCCTTTCATATACTTTGATAGTGCTTAATATTTCTTTTGATATGGTTTGGAGATTTAACCCTTAACATATTCAATAACCCCATTCTCTATGAGGATCAAATATATCTTGTTTTTCTATGCAAGGAAATTTGATAACCCTGTTGGCAATATGATGCTGAGTATTGTCCTTGATGGCAACCCACTTGATGAAGATGATGGCAACCTACTTGATGAAGTTGTCCCTGATGGAATATGTATTGATGAACTCGTTAAATGATGTAAATCTGATGTATATGCAATGAGAACAGAAGGTATTGATGGAAGGAATGTCAGTATGTGCTAGAACATGATGAAAAGAGTATGTCTCAAGGCATATGCGGATTTGTCAAGAAAAAGTAGCATATGCACGCAGGAAATAACGTTCCAAGTCGCGTATGGGAAAAAGCGCTCTAAATATGTAAAACCAGGGGTAACCACCATCGTATTGACCCATTGTATTGAGTAATGATTCGTCTATGTGACCCCACCCAGGAATACCATCGAAAGTAATGTGGTTTTGGCTCATGGTATTGAAAAAGGGTTAACCTATATAAGGAGAAGAAAATCATTGTGCATGGTGTGCATGAGTCTTGGCTTTGATGAATACTTCACTCTGAAGTATATCTGTATGGGTGAACTCTGTTCCTAATTGATAGATCTGAATCTATGATGCTCCTATGAACATGATGAAGGCTCAAGATCTCTAGATCTAGAAATGGTGAATGTCAAGGATGATCTGAAAAGAAGTGAAGAAGACCTGGCGCAATCCTGTTGAAGAGATTGAAGAAATTTGGGTAAGTTTATAGATCTGGTCTGTACTGCAAAGTTTATCTTTTATAGATCTATACGCAGGTTTGTTTCATGAAAAGCGCGTGTATACGCGGGTATGTGGAAAGAAAAGCGCGTATGCGCAGTTAGGGTTTTCTTTGGAAAATGTACTGAAGTATACGCGGGTTCGTCTTCTGAAAGGCGCATGTATACGCGGGTCTTATTAAATAAAAGCGCGTATGATTTCTGATCTGATGGTTGCTGAAGGTTGAATGTGTTTCTGGATATCTATTCTAAAGTCTGGGTTATATCTGATATTCTGGTTACAGTAGTTTCACTGTTCTGTTTGATGCTTTGGGCAAAGGTTGTTTATTGACAAGTAAAGGGTTGTGTTGGAGCTGTTTGATCCAGTTTGAAAATTGATGAAACGTGATCTGCAGTGGATCTGAGGGTTGAAGCCTTCAGTATGAAAGTGGAAGCTTTCTGCCAGTAGAAGTTATCAGGGGGTAGTAGCTCCCTTCCAGGAGAGGCTGGTAAACGAGTGCAGGGGGTTGTAGCTCCCTTCCAGGAGAGGTTGGTAAACGAGAGAAGGTTGTAGCCTTCTGCAGGTGGGTGCCTGCGTGCTGGTTTGAGTCTGCACCAGTACATGATTGTAAGAAGTTTTCTTAATAATAAATTTTGAAGGCTGAAACAACGGTAGCGGTGGTTTTCTCCCAAATTGGGTTTCCACCTAAAAATCCTGGTGTTCATGTGTGTTGCATATGTGTGATGATTATTCTGTTCTGTCTGCACCGGTTTAATGTTTCTAAAAAATCTGATGAATGAATAATGCAATGATCTGAGTTAAGATTCAAAACACATAATTAGATCTCTGGACATACACGAGTTCTGTAAAGGATATCCGCGTATATACGCCAGTTTCCTTCAGTAAAGTAGTGCATGGGTTTTTAGAAAGGAAAAAATAAAAGTTTGATTGTCTACACAATATACTGATTCACCCCCCCTCTCAGTATATTTCCCAACAATTGGTATCAGAGGAGGTCCTTTTGACAAAGCTTAGCCGCTAGAAGGAAGATCAAGAAAGATGAGCAATCATGAGGGAACAGCATCTATCAAGTCCCCACTCTTCAATGGAAGCAATTTAATCTTCTGGAAAGTGAGGATGAGATCCTATCTTTAGTCTATGGGAGCAGATGTATGGGCCATTGTTGAACAAGGATATCAATATCCAGCCACTACACCAACAGATCCAACTGAAAGGAAGAATTATGAATCAAACGCAAAAGCGGTCAATGCTATAACAGGAAGTCTAACTGAATCATAATTTGTCAAAGTCATGCAGCTGAATACAGCAAAGGAAATATGGGACAAAATCATTCTAAGTTATGAAGGCGACGCAAAGGTAAAAAGTGCAAAACTCCAAACTCTCAGAATTGAATATGAAAATTTAAAGATGCATGGTGATGAGAGTATTGCCAGTTTCTTTCTACGTATTGATGATGTTGTAAATCGTATGAGAAATCTGGGTGAAACAATATCCGACACTACTTTGGTTGAGAAAAATTTATGATCGCTAACGGCAAAATTTGAATCAAAATTTTCTGCCCTTAAAGAAAAACAGGATATTCAAAATCTTTTCGTGGTGCAACTTCATGGCATACTGACTGCATATGAAATGAGGAGAGGAGGACCATCTGAAGTCAAAGAAGTTGTTTTTAAAGCTCCTACAAAAGGGAAAGAAGTTCAAAAACCAGAAGGATCAGGATATATCTCAGAAGAAGATGAGGCAAACTTTGTGAGAAGACTCCAACTAGGAACCGGAAGATTCAAAGGTAAGCTTCCTTTCAAATGTTTCAATTGTGGAAGGGTTGGTCATTATGCTGCAAAATGTCCTTATAAAGAAACATCTGCTAAAGAGAAAGAAGTAGCAAGAAGGAATAAGAACCGATCTAGCTCTAAGAAAAGCTACTATACAAATGAAGACAATGATGGGTTATCTGATAGTGAGGAAGAATGTCAACAAGATCTTAGACTTCTCATGGCATTTGAAAATAATTCTAGAGACGATAAGGATGCTTTTGTGGATGCTCTAGATGACAATGATTTTCTTGATCAAAACAATCAACTCAAAATATGCTTGGAAGAAAGTAAAATAATCATAGAGACTCTGAAAAGGCAGAATGAAGAAGCAAAGAAACATAATGAAAAACTAGAATGTGAAGTAGTAAGTCTAAGAAAAGAACTTGAGAAAGTAAAGACTCTGAATCTTAGATTTGCTAAAGGATCTGAAACCTTAGATGAGATTATCAAGGTTCAACGTTCTCCTCTTATTAAGACAGGTCTTGGATATACCGGATAATCTTCTCAGGCTTCTGCACCAAGTTATCTAAAAGCAGCTACAACTGGTTTACTTCATTCAGCCACTCAGCAAGGGAATAAAGAATATTTACAGGTAAATCATGATCATCACAATACAAGGGATATCTCTCAAAAAAGCAACAATCAACAGGTAAATTCAAATAGAAGATTTCATGATCGCAGAAATTTCTACTTCAATGGACAATGTTTCTCATGTCACAATTTTGGTCATAAAGCTGTTCAATGTGTTGCATATAAAACCATCATGACAAGAGAAGAAAGAAAGAAAAGGATGGATATTAAACCAAAGAAGAACACCTATAACAACTTTTCTCCTCTTCAAAATGAAGTTGAATGTGCTTATTGCAATAACTTTGGCCATGAAGAATCTGAATGCAGGAGCAAAGTCCAGCCAAAACAGCATTCTCCTTCAAATTCCAAAGTATGGAAAAAGAAGGAATTCAAGGTTGAAAATTGTGGGATAGCGTTATTTGCAGAAGGTGAAGAAAATCAATGGTACATTGATAGTGGGTGCTCAAGACACATGACAGGTGACAAAAGCAAACTTATTGCATATAATGCTCTAGAAAAGGAAAAGAAAGTTACATTTGGAAATGATACTCCTGCTGTAATTAAAGGAAAAGGGTCTGTGTTTCTAAAAGAAAAGGTGAAGGCTAATGATGTCATGTATGTGGATGGATTAAGGCATAATTTGTTAAGTGTAAGTCAAATGTGTGATCAAGGAACTGAAGTTGTCTTTAGTCAAAAGAATGTGTGGTTCGTGATCTTGATATAGGTAAAACTATTATAAAAGGGAAAAGAACTCCAAGCAACCTGTATGTATTGAAGAACTGCAAAGATCAATGTTACTTGAGAAAATCTTCAGAAAATTGGCTATGGCATAGAAGGCTGGGGCATCTGAGCTTCTCTCAAATCAACAAAGCAAGAAGACTTCAAGCTGTTCGTGGTCTTCCCAATATTACTCTACCAGAGAGTATCATATGCAAATCTTGCCAATTCGGTAAGCAGACCAGAGTACAATTTAATGCCAAAGAAGGATCATCAAGTAAGCCTCTTGAACTCATTCATACCGACATATGTGGACCTATGAGGAAAAAGTCACCACGTGGGGAAGAATACTATATCTTATTTATTGATGATTACTCTAGAATGTGTTGGATCGGGTTGATTAAACACAAAGATGAAGCGTTTGAAAAATTTCAGATCTTCAAAGCATTGGTAGAGAATGAATTAGATCTAAAAATCAAGTGTCTTAGATCTGATCGAGGAGGAGAATATACATCAAATGAATTCTTTGAATTTTGTGAACAACATGGCATAAAAAGACAGTTCTCTGTAGCATGCACTCCACAACAAAATGGCGTAGCAGAAAGAATGAATAGAACAATTCAACAAATGGCTAGAGCTATGCTTGATGATTCTGGAACTCCTGACATGTTCTGGGGAGAAGCAGCACATACAGCAGCAAACATTCTCAACAAGGCACATATTCAGGTAAATAGTGACAAAACTCCATATGAACTCTGGTATGGTAATTCTCCCTCTGTGAAGCATTTTAGAATTTTTGGAAGTAAATGCTTTATCAAAAATAATGATGAAAATCTTGGCAAGTTTGAACCTAGATCAGATGAAGGGATACTTCTTGGTTACTCATCTACAAGAAGAGCATACAAATGTTACAATAAAAGGCTTTGAAAGATTGTTGAATGTATTGATGTTGTTATTGATGAGTCTCCTGCAGCTCCTAAAGAAGAAAAACAAGCAACAGAAGAAGATGATGGTGATTTTTGTCCTTCTACATCAAATGGAAATAATATAGACAGTGGATCCAATGAAGAACCTGAAGATGATTTCTCTGAAAAGGCTCCATCCAGATATGTTCAAAAGAATCATCCTGAATCTCAAATTTTGGGAGACAAGGAATCAGGTGTACAAACAAGGAGGACTCTTGTGGGATCTTCTAGCTATCTGGCATTTCTATCCACAATTGAACCACACAATTTCAATCAAGCTTGCAAATATGAATGTTGGATTCAAGCCATGAATGAAGAGCTTGATCAAATTGAAAAGAATCACACTTGGGAATTGGTGCCAAGACCACATGATAAAAATGTCATTGGAACTAAATGGATATTCAAGAACAAGTTAAATGAGAATGGGGATGTTATAAGAAACAAAGCTAGACTGGTTTGCAAGGGGTATACTCAACAAGAAGGTATAGACTTTGAAGAAAATTTTTCTCCTGTAGCTAGACTTGAAGCCATAAGAATGTTTCTTGATTTTTCAAGTTTTCAACAAATCAAAGTTTATCAAATGGATGTTAAATCTTCCTTTCTCAATGGTGATCTAGAAGAAGAAGTTTATATAGAACAACCGGAAGGATTCATTTTTGGAAATGATTAAAATCTTGTTTGTAGACTTAAAAAGGCTCTATATGGTCTCAAACAAGCTCCAAGGGCATGGTATTATCGTCTTGACAAATATCTTCATCAACAAGGATTTTCAAAGGGGTCTGCTGATAGCAACATATACACAAAGGTTGAAAATGATAAACTATTGATTGTGGTTGTATATGTTGATGACATCATTTTTGGGAGTAATGAAGAATCTATGAGTAAGAAATTTGCTTCTGTCATGCAGCAATAATTTGAAATGTCCTTACTTGGAGAACTAACATTATTTCTTGGGTTGCAAGTGCATCAAACTGCAGATGGAATATTCTTATCACAAGCAAAATATCTTAAGCAAATTTTGAAGAAGTATGGCATGGAAGAATGCAAACTTGTAAGTACACCAATGATAACCGGATGTAACCTCAGTTCTCATGATGATTCTCCCGCGGTGAATCAACCAGAATACAGATCAATGATAGGAAGCCTACTTTATCTCACTGGGACTAGACCAGACATTATGCATGCAATTGGGATTGTTGGATGATTCCAAGCTAATCCAAAAGAGTCTCACCTTCAGGCTGTCAAAAGAATATTCAAATATCTACAAGGAACTCAAGACTTTGGACTTTGGTATCCAAAGAATGTTGATCTTACTCTTCATGCTTACAAGGATGCAGATTGGGCTGGAAATGTTGATGATCGGAAAAGCACTAGTGGTGGTGCATTCTATATGGGGCCTTGGTTGGTATCTTGGTTCAGCAAGAAGCAAAATTCTATTGCCTTATCTACAGCAGAAGCAAAATATGTGGCTGTCGCGTCTTGTTGCACTCAACTCCTTTGGATGATATAAACCTTGCAAGATTTTCAAATCAAATGTACACCTCCTATCTCCATTATGTGTGATAATACAAGTGCCATCAGTATCTCAAAGAATCCTGTTATGCATTCAAAGACCAAGCACATTCTCATCAAGTATCACTTCTTACGTGAACAAGTGCTGGAACAAAAGGTGAAGTTGGAGTATGTTCCCTCCAAAGAACAAGTTGCTGATATATTTACCAAACCTCTGCCCAGTAAAGCGTTTGAATATCTCAGACAGAAGCTGGGAGTAGTCTCTGCTGGGAAGAAAATCAGAACTGCTTAAATTTAGAAGATCAAATTGAATACGCAGGTTTCCTGAAAGACAGTCGCGTATATACGCAATTTTATCCGCAGAAAGCCGCGTATGGTCAGTTGCTGACATTTTTTGGTTGGGGTCAACATTTTATAGCACATCTGCAGCACTGTTTGATATCTCTGATGCTGTATGGTATCTCTGGTGAAGTTTTATCTCGTATATTTCTGTCTCATTCTTTGATATTGGGTAAAGATGCCTTGATGATCTTCTGTTGAAAAGTGTTCAGGATGCACAAGCTAAGGGGGAGATGAAGGAGTAAACTGATGTACAGGTTCAGGGGGAGCAATAGCCTTGCTGGGTATTATGCATTGTTGGCTTATGATTCTGAAATATGATCTCTCTTGCGGTATTTATGATAGTGGTCATAAAAGGTCATATTTGTAATTTGATGAAAAAGGTCATGTTGAGACCTATGATGACAAATTGTAATATTCAGTCATGTAAGGACTTGTTCAAATTTGTAAACCCACTTGATTGGGTAGTTGAGTCAAAATGTGTAAACCCTTTTTTGGTTGGGTATTTGAGTCTCTTATGTAAATCCACTTGGTTGGATCTTTGATGTATGTATGAGTCCTTGGGGATAGGAAGGTCATAGAGTCATGTACTTCATTGAAAAATATGTTTGAACTTTCAGCATGAACTCAGGGGGAGCATGGTAACTTCAATACATATCAGATCTGCAGAGCGCTTCCTTCTACATGAGGAGAAAATCCTTGTGTTGGTTTTGATCCGCCCTTTTCCCTTGATGTCAAAGGGGGAGAGTGACATGGTGTCTTTGTATTCTTAATGTATCTATCTGTTGTGGTGATCAAACACCATCGTGGTTTCCATCAAGTCCAAAGGGGGAGATTGTTGGCAATATGATGCTGAGTATTGTCCTTGATGGCAACCCACTTGATGAAGATGATGGCAACCTACTTGATGAAGTTGTCCCTGATGGAATATGTATTGATGAACTCGTTAAATGATGTAAATATGATGTATATGCAATGAGAACAGAAGGTATTGATGGAAGGAATGTCAATATGTGCTAGAACATGATGAAAAGAGTATGTCTCAAGGCATACGCGGATTTGTCAAGAAAAAGTAGCATATGCACGCGGGAAATAACGTTCCAAGTCGCGTATGGGAAAAAGCGCTCTAAATATGTAAAACCAGGGGTAACCACCATGGTAATGACCCATTGTATTGAGTAATGATTCTTCTATGTGACCCCGCCCAGGAATACCATCAAAAGTAATGTGGTTTTGCCTCATGGTATTGAAAAAGGGTTAACCTATATAAGGAGAAGAAAATCATTGTGCATGGTGTGCATGAGTCTTGGCTTTGATGAATACTTCACTCTGAAGTATATCTGTATGGGTGAACTCTGTTCCTAATTGATAGATATGAATCTATGATGCTCCTATGAACATGATGAAGGCTCAAGATCTCTAGATCTAGAAATGGTGAATGTCAAGGATGATCTGAAAAGAAGTGAAGAAGACCTGGCGCAATCCTGTTGAAGAGATTGAAGAAATCTGGGTAAGTTTGTAGATTTGGTCTGTACTGCAAAGTTTATCTTTTATAGATCTATATGCAGGTTCGTTTCATGAAAAGCGCGTGTATACGCGGGTATGTGGAAAGCAAAGCGCGTATGTGCAGTTAGGGTTTTCTTTGGAAAATGTACTGAAGTATACGCGGGTTCGTCTTATGAAAAGAGCGTATATACGCGGGTCTGATTAAATAAAAGCGCGTATGATTTCTGATCTAATGGTTGCTGAAGGTTGAATGTGTTTCTGCATATCTATTCTGAAGTCTGGGTTATATCTGATATTCTGGTTACAGTGGTTTCACTGTTCTGTTTGATGCTTTGGGCAAAGGTTGTTTATTGACAAGTAAAGGGTTGTGTTGGAGCTATTTGATCCAGTTTGAAAATTGATGAAACGTGGTCTGCAGTGGATCTGAGGGTTGAAGCCTTCAGTTTGAAAGTGGAAGCTTTCTGTCAGTAAAAGTTATCAGGGGGTAGTATCTCCCTTCCAAGAGAGGCTGGTAAACGAGTGCAGGGGGTTGTAGCTCCCTTCCAGGAGAGGCTGGTAATGAGAGAAGGTTGTAGCCTTCTGCAGGTGGGTGCCTGCGTGCTGGTTTGAGTCTGCACCAGTACATGATTGTAAGAAGTTTTCTTAATAATAAATTTTGAAGGCTGAAACAATGGCAGCGGTGGTTTTCTCCTGAATTGGGTTTCCACCTAAAAATCCTGGTGTTCATGTGTGTTGCATATGTGTGATGATTATTCTGTTCTTTCTGCACCGGTTTACTGTTTCTAAAAAATCTGATGAATGAATAATGCAATGATCTGAGTTAAGATTCAAAACACATAATTAGGTCTCTGTACATACGCGAGTTCTGTAAAGGATATCCGCGTATATACGCCAGTTTCCTTCAGTAAAGTAGTGCATGGGTTTTTAGAAAGGAAAAAAATAAAAGTTTGATTGTCTGCACAATATACTGATTCACCCCCCCTCTCAGTATATTTCCCAACAAACCCAACCAATTTGTTTCTCTCCTTGAAAAATGAATTCATGTTGATAAAAGATTCATACATAAATATAAAGATACTTACTTGTCAAGTGAATATTCTCCTTTGATGATTATGACTTGATGATCTTCTTCAAGTATGATTGAGATGTGATTCTTTCTTCAATGTGAGGGAGATCACTTTGATGATGAAGAGCTATTTCTTGCTTCCTTTGTAGAAGTTTGTAGAATGTCTAATATTTCTAAGAATGCTTCAACTGTAGATTCCTTCTTTGAATGGAGTAGGGTATTTATGGTATTCTTCTTTTTCAAAGTGGTGTTCCTTATAGATGATGTGATCCTTGTGATGAGATGAATGGTCCTCCTTGATGCTTCTTAGTTTTCCTTGATGATCTTCATGTGCTTGAACCTTATGTATACTTCTTCAATGGATTGATCTTCAAGTTTCCTTTCCTTTTTGTAGTCACCTTAGCTATGATACCATGTTGAGAAATCTAGGGGCAACTATATTAGGTTATTTCTCTTATTTTTTAGAATTTCTTGTGATGTATTTTTACTTAACTTGATTAGATTATTCTTTCATTGATTATTATTATTTTCTTATCATCGAACAACCACCAAAATACGAATATCAAATAAACAAGAGGACACAAAATGTAGGTTGCAATCCAGGGCCAAAACCTCTCCTATTGAGAGGAAAATCCACGATAAAGTATTCTCTTCTTATAGAATTTTTAGATGATGAATTCCAATACCGAATACCTTTGGCAAAGACCCCTCCAAGACCAAGTCAAACTTATCCTTCTTGATGAAATATTCTAGCTACTTTTACGTAGGAGCTTCCAACAATTTCAACCCAAAAAATTTGATCCAGCAACTTCGACCCAACAACTTCTAGCAACTTCGAACCATCAACTTCTAGCAACTTCGACCAAACAACTTATAGCAACTTCGACCCATCAACTTCCAGCAACTTCGACCGAACAACTTCTAGCAACTCTAACCTTCCAACAATTTTGACCTAGTAGAAACTTTGACTTCCCACCAAATTCAACTTCCCCAAAAACTTCTTCTGCAACTTCGACTTCCATGCAGTTTCTTTTGCAACTACGAATTTCCCAACAACATCTACAATTTTGGTCTAGTAGCTACTTTAGAAAACCTAACATGAGAGAGAGAGAGGTCCAAAACTTTGATCTTTATTATCTTCTTATTTTCCTTGAGCTTCCTCCTTTTTCCTAGTCTATCAACTTCTTATAGAAATTTTAATACAATTATGCATTGCCTGGATTCTCATGATCTAACAATTAAATTCCACTTTTAAATACAGAATCCTTCTACTTAAATATTTGCAGAGATTTAATCGCCAATTGTAGATACATGAAGAAAGATCAATCACACATAACACATATTTTTTTACCGAGAAAGCATAAAGCTAAAAACCCCACTATCATATATTATGTATATATCATGGATCATGAAACAATCTCATACAAAACTCTAATCCAAGAGCTCTCAGTATAATATACAATTGTCTCACATTGTCATACAAAAATTGGCTCACACATGCACCAATTTACTACCTCATGACAGCCTACCTCCACTATGCAATCCCTGCTAATCACATTCCCTGAATGAATGAGATACTTCCTTGCCTTGACTATGCAATCCTCATTGGCATCTCCAATGTGTGTGTGGTTGCATGAGTGCACCCACTAATGTCACAACTGATAGTCAAACTGTCCCTTTCACCTATCTCTCAATTGGGTCTCCACTGGATCTAACATGCAGGTAGTTAATAGTAGTAAATATTCAGTTGCATGTGAGATCACTCCATGTGAATTAATTTAATATTTAATTCACTGATCTCTCACTAGTGTATCTTTAGTTACAACTAGCACAACTAATTTTAGCTCACTTAACTGCACATCCAACTCTGTTACAACTTTGTATCACTCAGTTACAACGAAGTCCACTTGCATGTCCCACTAACCACCCTTAGAACTCGTAATTCCTTCAGTCAACTGGTTTTCCACATCAATTAACTGAAATCAAGTGCTTCAAGAGAATAGATGATTATTTATTGTCTAATTATTATTAAGAGATAATAATAATCGACATGCATTCTACTCATCTATAAATATAATTTTCTCAACCATCTATAAATAGACTGCCACTATAAATAGACTTTTCTCGACATTCTAAAAATAGACATACACTTAAAAATAGCCTACGGGCCCCACCTACTGTAGGTGCTTAATTTTCACTAGGATCATCATCTTGTTGAATCTCAACACTCCCTCTCAACAAGAAAGGGATTAACCTTCACCCCGATCTTGCCTCTATGGTATTCAAATTTGCTCCTGGTGAGTGCCTTCGTCAGAATATCTGCATCCTGATCCTCCATAGGAATGTACTAAAGCAACATGATCTTCTACTGCACACAATATTTGATATGCTAATACTAGATATCTATATGCTTAGATCTATCATGAAACATAGGATTAATCGAGAGTTTAATGCAACTTTGATTATCACAATGAATCACTATAGGATCTAAATGAGAACCAAACAAACCGACCAAGATCTTCCTCATCCAGATATCCTCACATGTAGCTTGACTTGCTGCCATGTATTCCGCTTCCACTGAAATGAGTGCCACGGAGCTCTATTTTTTTTTGTACCAAGAAACAGCTATAGATCTGATACTGAAGGCCCCTCCTGATGTTCTCTTTCTGTTCGTTGGGCTTCCCGCCCAATCTGCATCTGTGAAGCCATGAAACTTCACCTCATCTGTCTGTCTCTACCATAATCCATACTTAGATGTGCCCCTGAGATATCTCAGGACATGCTTACCTGCCTTCAAAAATATCTTGGTAGGCTTAACCATAACTTGACTAAGTTGGTTCACCACATAGCATATGTTTGGTCTTGTATTTACTAAATACATTAGCAAACCCACTAATTGTCGATAGAAAGTATCATCCACTACCTCTCTAGATGTAGCATCATCTTTCCTCCAGTTTCCTAGAAGAGGAATATCCATGGGTTTGCAGCCCTCCATTTGAAACTTACCCAGTATCTCCCTTGCATACTTGCCTTGAGACACAAAATGTTCACCATATCACTGCCATATTTCCAATCCAAGGAAATAGTGAAGAACGCCCATATCCTTCATATCAGCTGCTCATCACCAGACAGTATTAAATCATCAACATAAAGAAAAATGATTAAAATTTTACCCTCCACCACAATTTGTTATAGGTTTGCATTCGCCTCACTCTTGGTGAAGCCAAGTCCAATGAAATAGATATCGATCCGAGTGTACCAAGCACGGGGTGCTTGCTTCAACCCATACAATGCTCTTTTGATTATACACACATGCGACTCACTATTGAATATCTCAAATCCTTTAGGATGCTCAATGTACACTTCTTCCTCAATTATCACTTTAATGAACGTAGTCTTCACATCCATCTGATGAATGTGCCAACCCATCTGCACTGAGAGAACAATGATGTTCCTTATGGAAAAATACCGTGCGACAAGTGCAAAGGTTTCTTCATAATCAATACCCTCGATCTGTGAGAAGCCCTGGGCCACAAATATGGCCTTGTTTTCTCAACACTCCCATCAGCAGCTTTCTTTACCTTGTAGATCCATCTTGAACCTACCATTGATTTATCCACCAGCCTTGGACCAATTTCCCAAGCACTGTTTCTGACAATGGAGTTATACTCCTCCACCATTGCATCTACCCATGTGGGCTCCTCCACTGCTTCCTAAAAGGAAGATGACTCATTCACAATACATTTGCTCATGAGAGCCATGTATCCAGTGAATCGGTCAGGAGACTGTCTCTGTCTTCACTGTGAAGTAGGGACTCTTGCCGCATCAAGCTTTTTCTCTCAGCTTCTGTGGTATGCCTTCTACTAGTTCTAATGTTTGGCTCTGTGTGAGTGGACTTCTCCACTCCATGAACCTCCTCTTGTGGCTGGTCCACATCTAGAGACTCATCTTTGGGAACCAAAAGTTCCTCCTCTGCATGTAATTCTAGCTCCCTCTCAAGCGGCAACTTCATGGCTTTCTCCTCATTAAATTTTATATCCCGTCACACCACAGTCATTCGAATGTTTGGAAAATACACACGATAATTATGGGGTGTTTCTATGTACCCCAAAAATATCCCAACTTCAACAGTTAGCTCAAGCTTCTTCCCGGAATTCTTGGTTACATGCACATAAATAGATGAGCCAAAAAACTTAAGGTGAAAAACATCTAGTTTTTTACCAGTAAAAGCTTCTTTAGGTGTACTCATGCCAAGTACTCTATGAGGAAAATAGTTTTGCACATAAAATTTAGTGTTGCATGCTTCCGCCCACAAGTGCATTGGTAGGCCCTGATCATGCAGCATCGATCGTGCGACACCTACAATCATTTTATTCTTGCTCTCAGCGACCCTATTTTTCTATGGGTTATGAGGCGCTATGATTTCTCTTCGAATTCCTTCTTTGCTACAGAATTCTTTGAATTCGTTCGAAATTTATTCTCCACCATTATCACTCTGCAGAGCCTTCACTTGCTTCCCTGAATCTTTCTCAACGAATGCCTTAAACTCACAGAACTTTGAGAATGTTTGATCTTTCTTCTGCATGAATACTATCCAACATTTATGAGAAAATTCATCAACAAAAATAACATAATACATTTGTTTTGATGTGGAAGCAACCGACAATGGCCTGCACATGTATGTGTGAACTCTCTCCAGGATCACTGAAGCATGGTTCTCCTTTTCATGAAAGGTGGTATTTACAAACTTACCCATAGTACATCCCTTGCACTAATCTAACTGTGCAAGTGTACCCTTGGGAAGTCCCGTATAAATCTGCTGCAAAATTTTCAAGGTGCCATGGTGAAGATGGCCCAATCGCCTGTGCCATAATTCACCCTCATCCCGACTCACCACTTCTTCTGAGTTTCCCACCATTGCAGCGCAACCATCTACCTCTAGCTTGTAGAAATTATTAACTCAAATCCCTATCCTTTTGGTTTGACATGTTTTTTTATGTCACAGGAAAGCTTTTCCATCACTGAAAACAACATCATAACCTCTGTCCTCCAACATCGCGATTGAGACCAAGTTTTTCTTCATACCTGGAACATGCATAAAATATTTCAACAGAAATGTTTTACTTGAATCCCTCTCAAAGGTAATGGTACCAATTTTTGTCACATTGTATCGTCCATCATTGCCCATCTCTATATGCATTTGGAGGTATTTCTCCTCTAAGTCACTGAAAAGATCCTTATCTCCCGTCATGTGGAAGGAAGCACCACTATCAAGATACCACACCGATCCCATTGCACTTGAAATGAATCATGCGATCAAAGATAAATCAAGTTAAAATTTCGAGGCAAGGGCCTCACTAGATGCAGCTCCAGTAGCCTTCTTGTTCTTCTTTTTCTGTGGGCAGTTAGTGGCAAGATGCCCATGTTCGTGACAGTGAAAACACTTCACCTTGGACAAATATATATTCTTGCCATTAGCCTCATATTTTGAGTGGAATTTCATCCCCTTCCCTTTCCTTGCCTTGGCATCCAAAGCATAATCCTCTTCATCATCATGCTTTGATGAAGAGCCATCTTAGGTGTTCCGCCTAAACTCCTCCTACAGTAGATCCGACCACAGTCACTCCTAATCTGACAGTTTTTCTCGTCCATTGACAGAGTCTTGATAACTGTGCCAACTCTTAGGAAGTCCCAAGAGAGCCAAAATCACCAACTCATCATCAGTAACCGTGATTCCCACACTCCCCAGTTCATCCTGACATTAGACAAAATTTGTGAGACACTTAGGAATATTTTTGCCCTTCTCCATCTTGATATTTCTGAGTTTATCATTCAGCGCCAATTTCCTATGGTCACTGCTACTTTGGAAAAGATTCGTCAAAGCCTTAAACATAGCATATGGAGTGGCTTTCCCATGAAGACTTGAGACAATATGGTCTTTCACACCTTCCAACGTAATCCTTCTCGTCTTCGCTACTTTCTTTTGCCAGGCATCAGGTAATGCAACATCCGTCAAAGTGGGCTTAGGAACATCACTATCGATGAATTCATTCAAGCCATTATCTTCAAGCACTGCCTCCATCCTATCCTTCCACGCAATGTAGTTCGAGCTGCCCTCGAGTGTATACTCTAGCCGCAAACCATTGAAAGTCATTTTGATGTTTACTCAACTGTCGCACCAATAAATTCTTCCAGAAAATTCAAATTGTTTCCACTAACAAACTCAACTATTGCTTCAATATTGCAATATTCTTTGCTTCTATACCATGTAGAAATTTTAATACAATTATGCATTTCCTGGATTCTCCTAATCTAAAAATTATATGCCACTGTTAAATACAGAATCCTTATACTTAAATCTTTGCAGAAATTTAATCGCTAATTGCAAACACATGAAGAAAGATCAATCACACATAACACAAATGTATTTACTGCGAAAGCATAAAGCTCAAAACCCCACTATCATATATTATGTATATATCATGGATCATGAAACAATCTCATACAAAACTCTAATCCAAGAGCTCTCAGTGCAATATACAATCGTCTCACACTGTCATACAAAAATTGGCTCACACATGCACCAATTTACTGCCTCCTGATAGCCTGCCTCCACTGTGCAATCCCTGTTGATCACAATCCCTAAATGAATGAGATACTGCCTTGCATTGACTACGCAATCCTCATTGGCATCTCCAATGTGTGTGTGGTTTCATGAGTGCACCCACTAATGTCACAACTGATACTAAAACTGTCCCTTTCACCTATCTCTCAACTGGGTTTCCACTGGATCTGACATGCATGTAGTTAACAGTAGTAAATCTTTAGTTTATTGTGAGATCACTCCATCTGAATTAATTTAATATTTAATTAACTGATCTCTCACTAGTGTATCTTTAGTTACAACTAGTTACAACTATCACAACTGAGTTTAACTCACTTAACTACACATCCAACTCTGTTACAACTTTGTATCACTCAATTACAATGAAGTCCACTTGCATGTTCCATAAACCAACCTTAGAACTCGTAATTCCTTTAGTCAACTAGTTTGCCACATCAGTTAACTGAAATCAAGTGCTTCAAGGTAATAGATTATTATTTATTGTCTAATTATTATTAAGAGATAATAATAATCGACATGCATTCTATTTTTAAACATGTGATCTATAAATAGACTTCGCCCATGAATCTAAAAATAGAAACTCATCTATAAACAAAATTTTATCAACCATCTATAAATATACTCCTGATGTAATAGACTTTTCTCAACATTCTAAAAATAGACATACACCTAAAAATAGCCTGCAGGCCCCACCTAGTGTAGGTGCTTAATTTTCACTAGGATCATCATCTTGTTGAATCTCAACACTTCTTTCTTGAGGATATCTAACTTGTTTCTTTCTTGAAATGAATGTCTCTAAAATGAAGTTGAGGTTCCCTTATATCTAGTCTTCTTAGGAGGTCGAATTGTTTCCCACGAGGCCAACTTAATCCTTCTTGTAGGACAACTTGTTTGACAAGGTCTTGGAGGGTATTTATGATACTTTTGACTTAAAGTTTTCTTTACAAAATACAACATGCCAAAAGGGGTCTTACATGTATGAAAATGACTCTTTTGACTTCATAATTCTATTACAAACCTTGGAGCACTCAATGGGTGCTTGACCTACAAATAAATTTATCTTGAACATGAAACCCATGAATTAAGAATGACAATAATAAATTTATTTTCTCTTTAATATAAAATATATAAAATCATGATTACAATAGACATTATGAAGACCTAACCTAGTTACAAATTTAAACACAAATGATGTAGGACAAGTATTTGTTCCTTAATAGATGTTTTTGTAAGAAAATGATGGCTATGTTTTATGCCACATAAGTTAAATGTAATAGTAAATCTAATCTCAATATAAAACCCATATTTTTTTATAAAGGTTTTTTTGAATTAAATCATTAAAACTATTGTGTTATGGTATATAGGTTTCCATTTCAATGTTGTGAAGTTGTGTATGAATTAGATAATCATTAGGTTCTTATTCCTTTTGTAGGTGTTTCTAGGAGATTATGACTAGCCCACTAGAGATAACAAATCACTAGTAGTAAAGTTACTAAATGGAAAGATAACCAAAATAGAAATATTATATCGTGAAAGGTTCAATCCAACTAATAGAAGAGACGAATTTATGTAACAAAAAATCTCATATAGAAAAAGTATTCAGTAACAAAAATATGTTATTCATTGTTTTTCTACATCATACAACTTTTGGATGTATCATTTAAAGTTTGTATACTATTTGCATATGCTCCTTTGACAACTGCTAATTTTCTGGTGCTTACAATTATTCATGTGTTTGTGCCTAAATAAAAGGCTAAATTACACTTACAGTTCGTGGAATAACAAGACATCTAAGCTTCATGACTACCATCAAATTCTAGAGGAGATTCAGTGAAGTTAATGTCAACCACCCATCCATGACAATGAGTTCAATGATAAACGGACCACATTTTGTGCCACTTATTCCATCATCATCATATCTTCGGTAGAACAATCTCAAAACAGGATATCATGCATAAGTTGTGGTACAGTTGGGCTACCAAATGCCATACACTGTCCTTGGTGATAAAGGAAATGTAAAACTCAAAGGATTTTTTGTTTCAAAATTTATGCTATAAAAAACCGGCTCATATTAGTGATGTTATTGAGAGGTTGATATTCTAGTTATGTTATGACATGTTACCAAATTTGGATGGCTAATATCATGCTATATTTGTTGAAGATACAAAGGGCTTATTATTTACCTGTAATGTTTCTCTTCGTGTATCAAGGAATTAAAAACACTTTTGTTCAACTAATGAAATGCTTCCACTAGGATAGATGCATATTCTGTTTGGAACAAACATATAACACAAAAATAAGATAGAGAACTCATACTACTCTATGATCAACTTCTCCTACAGTCTAGCAAGGTAAAGGTCATCATTGAAAAATGCTTTTAATATTGTCAGTAAAATTAAAATAAAGGTCACAAGAATATGCCAAATCTATTGAAATTAAATGTATTTGTGCTACTATGGGCACAAGTGGAGGTGTGTGTAGAGTTGGATGTAAAAACATTGTGACTCCTCTTGAGATGGGGAGACAAAGTGCTAGTTATTTCCTTCGTATTTTTCTCATATGTGCTGCAAAGAAGTAGTATTTCAATCACTCCCCTCACGAAAAACCTATTGATCAGTAGAGTGCTAGTGCATATCAAATCCATCCTTAACACTAGCATCATTTCTTCCCTATAAGAGTGTTATAATCATGAATCCATGACATTATTAATATCTATGTGAATCTAATTCTTAGTCCACTTAACAATTTTTGAGTCATCTCCAAAATTTGTATCATTGGGTTTCTTTTCAGTCACAAGCTCCAGCAGGACCGCACCAAATTTGTATATGTCACTTTTCATATTAACTTTGTGGTTGTAAGCATGCTCTACACACAATCCATCAATTAAATCATTTAAGGTAGAATTGTTTATTTCCTGTTAGCTAACACATTGCGTTAATGCACATATAATCATAGACATTAATTATTCAACAGTAAATTCTTACCTCGGTAAATATATCCATATGATCCAACAACCATTGACATTGAATTATCCTAGCCCAGCTTCTCTACAGTTCTAGCTAAACCAAAGTGAACAATATGGGCCTCTAATCCAGAATCCAACAATATATTATATTATTTGATATTTGTTAATTTTGGGCAACTAGGTCCAAACTCCATCTTGCACTTCTCATATGATGATGGTCACATTTTTGCTGGATTCCTCTTTCAGAGAGGTGCAAGATTGATCTAAAGATCATCTTGTTTGGATGATCAGAACATATATTTTGAATTTATTTTCCACACATGTGCAAGGTCGGCCATATTTGCAATGTAGGCTCACAAGCCTAATATATGTGTCACATACCCTCACTAATGGATATAAATTGGAGAGACTTGGAGGTAATTTTCTCATCAACCACACATTCTCTCATTATGATCTGATTGGTTCGATAGCCTTTGGAGGCCTCTTTCCCTCACACGTGCAGAGCTGAAGCTACTATTTTTCTATGGATTTGTTTAGGGTTTTTTTTCTGAGCATAGACCAGCGTTGACTGTGGTCAACCCTTAACCATTTGACCTCAAAATTTTGTTGAATTTATGATTTCTGAAGGCCGTATAGTTGGGCACAAAAATCGAGGGAAAAGGATAAGTTTGACCAAAGCCCTAATCTGCAACGTTGACTTTATGTTAACTATCCTACGTTGACTTTTGGTTGAACATCATTGACTTTTGATGAGTTGTCTTTGAGGGCTGTGGATGTGACACTTGGAGGGTTCAATGATCTAAGAAATAATTTGCGGGTTGAAGCATCTTGTTAACTGTTGTAACGCACATTATACTATATCTTTGTTGGACAAGAAGAATTAAAAAATATGATCTATATTATCTGCTTGTCTTCTGTTGATATATTATTATGTTCTATCATAATTTCACTTTCATGTTTATGTGATTTCTAATTTGAAGCGGGCCTAAGAAATATTGAAGTAAAATTTCATTAAGCATATAACACACCGTGGTTATCTAAATTTAACATGGAATCAAAACTGAGGTGAAGACAAATTCCAAGCTAGTGTTAGAAGCAACCACCGAAGAAGGAAACCTATAAAGGACAAATGGCCTCCTCAACCTACAAGGGTTTAAAGGCTAACGATAAATTAATTGATAAGTCTCATTATCATGCATGGAATATGTCTTTGGATTTGGCATTAGAAGATCAAGATGTCATGTACTATGTGCAGGGGAAGATTCAAGAGCCTCCATCAAATGCAGCTTCTGCCACAAAGACGAAGTATAGAAAAGGGGAAATCAAAGAAAAGATGATTATCCGAGATTCTATTCATAAGAACTTGGTTGCTTACATTTATGAGCTGAGCACATATAAAGAGATGTATGATAAGTTGGTTAGCATGTTCAGGGCTAGCAATGCTAATCCAGTTCTTTTTTTCAAGAATCAATTGAAGAATATCAAGAAGTGCAAGGATGAATCTATTCAATCATATTTTATGAGTCTCATTGAAATCAGGAACAATATTCTAGCTATTGGAGAAGAAATAGTTGATCGAGATATGGTTCTCATTGCATTTGGAGGTCTCCCCTATGATTGTTATGTATTCAATACCACTATTCTTAATAATAATGTGATTCCTAATTTTGATGAAATATTGACGAGATGCACTCAAGAGGAGACAAGAATGATGGATAGAGATCATCCCTTTAATGGAAATGGAGGTGACCCTACTGCCTTCACCGCTCATGCAAAGAAGAGGAACAATGGAGGTCCGAGAAATCAAAACTGTGGAAGAGAGGGGCCCAAAGGAAGGAAGGGAAGATGTTACACCTGTAACAAGTTTGGTCACTATGCAAGAGAGTGCCCTGATAGAAGGGACTCTCTAAGGGATGATGACAACAACAACTTCATGGGGAATGGCAATCCAAGGAACAACGGGTTCAAAGGAAAAAGGAAGGCTCCCTCTGATCGTAGTGGAAATGGGCAACCTTTCAAGGGGTCAAGAAATTCTAGGTACGATGAGTCTAATGTTATTGATAATAAGAGAAATGAATTTATTCTTGTATCTTCCCTCTGTGTTGCATCTCCTCCCTATTATCACTCAGTAATTTGTCAAGGTTAAAGAAATAAATAGTCCAAGGTAACCACAGACCAACTTCTAAACTCTAGGATCTAGCCTTCCTAGGGTTCAGAGAGGGCTCTCTCTATAAAATTTCACTTTGTTTTAATTCTATGATATTAGGCTAGTTATGATTGTCCAAATTGGTTTTGTTTTGTTTGATTTGGTGGGAAAAATCACTTTATGAGATGGATAGTGGGAAATATGTTTGTCCATTGGGCTAAGGAGTCAAAAGTCAAGCAGACAGGACTAGGATCAAGGCCAAAAAGTCAAATGTTTTCAGGGAAAGATAGATAACCCTTGAAGATCTTGGAAATTTGTTTGGTGAGGTGATATGATTGGGATAAATAAAAATCAAGGGTTCTTTGATCCAGAAAAGGGAAGTAGTAGGCAGAGGTCAAATGAAAGAGGGAGCAATTAAGGGTTCCCTGCTCTGGAAATCAGCAGAAAACATAGAAATGACAAACAATTAAGACAAGGTGCTTTTAACAAATCCTGAAGTAATACTCTTGTTCATTCATTCAAATTTATAACACATAAAGGATTTCATGTAACAAAGAAATATAAACAATGACAAGTATAAAATACTTCAATTCAATAGCTCCTCACATGAATCCTGAAATATGATGCTAGTCGATCTGATCCAGTTTGCTACTCGAAATTTGAAACACAAAAGCCTTCAAGTAGACAAAAATGACTATATAAATCTTCAGCAATTTATTCCACAATAATACTTCAAAGGATGAAGTATTTATACAAATTCTAAACTAGAATATCTTGAAAAAAATATCAAGATTGGTTTACAAATATCTCAAATTATTTTACATAAATAGAACTTTAATAAAGGACACTAAAAACTAAAGCATCTATTTGGAAATATAATTATGGATTGATGGTGGCAAAAAAGAGAATTCGAATTTTATATCAACTCTTAGTTGATGATGAGGCATCCAAGTCACTAACTGTTTCCCTTCTTTGTGCATTATGCTCCAGAAATTCTGCAAAATTGGGGTCCAATGATACCTTTGTATATCTCCATCCGAGATAGATATGTAAAAAGTGAAAGAGGTTATTGTATATAAATATGTTTTTGAGATAATATTCTCTCAGTTCTATAAAATTCTGCTCCAGCTGGTCACAATAGGCTTTGCAAAACGATGTGTAAAACAAATATTTACACAGTCTGAAAAATAGGTTGTAAATATGTGCACGTATCTCTCATTCTGTAATACTTGTGAAAAAAGTGAGATAGATATTTGTAGATGGGTCTCTTGGGAACAAAAACCTCCTTTAGTTTTGTAATATGTATTTCTGATTGGCCACAATATTCTCTGCAAAATGATGACTTAATAGGAATTTTCTGTAAAAAGTGCTTTCAAATATTGTTTAATATTTCCAAACCCATAATGGTTGTTAGAAAAGTGAGAGAGGTTTTTGTATTTGGACATACACTACAAGAAAAAAGCACATTGGTGAGGGTCATGCTTGTGACGGACCTTTAAGGTCCGTCACCAATGTCACATATGGTGACGGTCCTTAAAAAACCGTCACTGTAAATGTATATAGTGATGGTCCTTTATGGTCCGTCACCGAAGACATTTTCAATGACACTTTTGGTGAGGGTCGTTAAAGGCCCATCACTAATTCTCTCTTTGGTGACACTTCTAGTGACGAACTTTTAATGACCCTCACCAATGCTCTTTTTCTTACTTTTGGTGACGGTCAAAAAATGTCCGTCATCATTAATCATTAAAAAACCGTCACTGTAAATGTATATAGTGATGCTCCGTTATGGTCCGTCACCAAATACATTTTCAATGACACTTTTGGTGAGGGTCGTTAAAGGCCCATCACTAATTCTCTCTTTGGTGACACTTCTAGTGACGAACTTTTAATGACCCTCACCAATGCTCTTTTTGTTACTTTTGGTGACAGTCAAAAAATGCCCGTCATCATTGATCATTACAATGAGTTTTTGATGACGCTACGTGCCTGTTAATATATTTTTTGTCAAAAGATAACGATTTAATACAATTGTTGTGGAGTATTTTTTATAATATGTCCAAGGCCATAGTGGTTAGGGTCAGTCAATTTTTGTAGAAGTAATTAGTGTGTATCATTCCCCTCAAGTAATGACTAGTCGAATAGAGATTTCCTATGAGTCAACACATGATTCATATCTATTAAGTTTATTATCTAGCAAATTCCCTTTAGATAAAGTTCCACTATTGTGTGTAGGAAATATATTATTCAATACATAATCAAGCTTTGACAATTCTATTAATGAGAAAGACCTAACAATCCTCAAAAATCTGGGCACACCTTAAATTAATGCTTTGGCACACACTAACATTTCTTAGCACCCCACATGTCTTGGAACATATTTGTACCTAGAACATATTGTGATGACACTGACGCCCAAGCACATGGTGGCATGCGCTAGCACAACATGGAACTCTCCTAGCATGTGTTGGCATACTGCATATAGTCCCTATCATGCCATGGAACACCTTGGTTGAATGCATTAACATACATTAGCACTTGGTACACAATGCCACTTGGCATGTATTGGGACCTATTATTAGTGTGCCTAGCATGCCCCTTTTCAAAAAGATAAAGTCCTGACTTATTAACCCTCTTAATATTGGTTCTTCCTTTTGTTGCCTCGACACATATTGACATACCCTGGCACCCTGCGCCACAATATCCTTAGCACCTAGCATGTATTGGCATATCTTGGCACTATTAATTGGCACATGATATATTTAGCACACCCTGGAACTCCCAAGCACACTTTGGGAATTCTTGACATGCCTTGATATTCCCTAGCATGCCTTACCAATTCTTAGCATACCTTGTCACTCCCTCCTTGGCATGACAACTAACACTCATTAACACTAGTCTATGGCACATGTTCCTCATATTCATTAGCTTCCATGAATTTTTACCTAGTGCCTCCTTAATGTTTTTTCCTAGTAATCCTTAACACTAATCAACATGCATTATCACTCTCTAGCACACCTTAGCACTCTTCAACATTCCCTTCCACTTCATAACATGCATAACACTAGTCCCTGACACATATTGGCGCTTGGCACGTGTTGGCGCTTGGAAAGTATTAGCATGTATGGGATATGTTGAGATGCCTTGGTATGATTTGGCATGGTTTAATGCACCCGCATTGGTTAGATTTTCTACATGGTATCAGAGCAGGAATTTTTTGGACGGCGAGTTTGCAGAGAATATCTGAAGATTTTGGTGTAAAATTTTCAAAAACAAATAGAATATTTGGAATCCTTGTGAAAATCTACCCAAATGGAGAAAAAACAAAAAACAAAAAAATCTGTCGAATCAGAGCTCGGATGAGGGAGATATCATCGATTTAAAATCAATTCTTTTTTAGA
This sequence comes from Pinus albicaulis, assembly GCA_034641835.2. Taxonomy (NCBI): domain Eukaryota; kingdom Viridiplantae; phylum Streptophyta; class Pinopsida; order Pinales; family Pinaceae; genus Pinus; species Pinus albicaulis. The sequence goes on from CM076570.1 coordinate 973,682,628, forward strand.
AACTTTTTGTAACGTCGGGACAATTACATTGTGCATGAGTCAAGAACCTATATGTACTTGAGGTACCATATGCATGCAAAGCTTTGAGGAGAAAGGGCAGAAGTTAGAGACTTTGTGGTTTAGAGGGAGCATAAATTACCTCTCAACATGCATTCTCATGAGAAGCAGTCTCAGAAGGTTGTGGAGTAGTTGCCACGATTGGAGAATTAGAGAGGAGACCGAGTGGAAGCATCCACTCAAGCAGAGACCTCCATGAGGGGGGAATTTTGAGCCAGATAGGAAGAGGGAGCAACCATACCTTGAGGTGTAAGGTGGGGTGATGTGTAGACATAATCCCAAGATAAGAAATTTGGGCAAGGTCCATTGAGATGGCGTGTCTCATGGATCGAACCTGGCTACGAGGAGCCCACAGTACAACAGTAGTAGGAAGGATCAATTAGATTGATGTAGTCAGATGTCAACAAGACGAAAATCAGAGTGACAGATGTCAAATACTGGAGCACAAATCAAAGTTAGCAACAGTTCAAAGGGCACGGATGTAGATGTCAGCAACAGTGCATAGAATCCACTACTAGACAGGTGCAGTAGCTAGCAGGAGCCAGAAGACTCTGATGACAGATGCATTATACTAATTCAGTTGTTCGGAGGCTATTCAGTTTCAGGATTTGCAAGTGCAAACAACACTAGAGAAGTGTAGCATGCAGAACATTCCAAAGGTACCAGATGGGGATTGATTGAATTCCCTTCTTGTTGAGAGGGAGTGTTGAAATTCGCAACAAGAAACAGTGAAATTGGCAACTAGAAAGGACAAAACAAAATGCACCCACACCGGTGAGGAATTTTGATGTACCAGGAGTGAGGAATGTGAGGCGTCTTATTTATTTTTCCCTTAAATAAATTGGACAATAAATTGTAATTTCGTCTCATAACAACTTGTGTCAGTTAACTAAGTCATGATGATTGAGTTAGCTCAAAAAAATTGATTGAAGGTGATCGAGGTGGATATTTTTGGCCACCCACCTATTCCACTTGGGCCCTCGCCATTGTCTCTTTTAGTTTTTCAGTTTCCTTAATTATAGCACAATTTACTATTTTTGTCAATTTTTCGGGTCCTCAACTTCCTAAGCCGTTTTGAGGCCCTAAACAGCATTTTTTGGGCATGAAAGGTTTGGTGATTTCATTTAAATTGCATTAGCAGTTGTAGTCCATGGAGAGATCTTTCTAACGAGGTATCATGTGCGTCAAACGAAGATCGTATGACCAAGTTACGACCCCGGGAAGTTGGCTGCCCAACTAACCCCAACAGGGCCCATAAACTCTTGGTGTTACATCTCCTCGGGTTAGGGTTTTGGTTGTTTAGGGTTTTATCTTATTTTTAAATGATAAAAAGACCCTTCATCCTTATTGTAACACAGTTTCAGAGGAACATAACTATTAGTTGTATTTATAGAAAATTTCGCATGTGCAATTATAAAGTCATTGGGATGCCATGATGGATTGCACAATCAAGGAAGGTTGATTTTCCTAATTAATATGGCAATAATTCCATGGGAATTGCGTGAGCAAGGTAGGCTGAAGGAAGACTGAGAATTGGCTAATTATTAGACCAATTTTGCCTAGATCAACAGGAGACAATTGGCAGAGTGTTGGAGAATCTCAAGAGAGATTAAACATTGTATTGTTTCGTGATTCCTTTACTTAATACACAATAGAGATAGAGGGGTTTTGAGCAGTTGCTTTCCCCAGATACATCTTTTGTTGTGCAAGTGATAATTTCTTTCTCTTACTTATATGTGATTGTGTGATCGTGTTTGTAGAAAAAATTCAATATCTTGTTTTAGTACATTACAAGATCAGATTGAATCCCGTTGGTTAGATTTTATACATGAAATAGAAGAGAGGATTGATACGATCTTGTCTTGTGGTGGTTATAAAGATAAACATAAATGGAGGAGGGCTTGCACTGTAATTTAGAGCCAAAACAAAAGTAGACGTAGGCATAATATTGACTGAGCTAACCCTAGTTTGAGGGTTGACATTGAGATCTGAAGTTCATGTCAAGATTCAGTCAAAGAAATGCCCAAAATCTATGGATCCATGTGAGCTAGGTTGAGTCTCTTATGGAGGCAAGAGTCGTGGTTTTTTCTATGGGTGGATAGGGTTTGTTCTACAACAATTAGAAGTACATAAGTATAGTGCCCTAGTTACCTAGCATGTTTAGTTCATAAGCTATGCCCTTAAGACTGTGAAAAAATTACATAGAAGAAGAGCAGTTGTGACCCTTAAAGCGAGGCTTACTTCTGAAATATAGACCACAGATCTGGAAGATGGCTTGCAGATTCAGTATGTGTGGAGATAGCAGATCCAAAGGAGGGTGGAACCTGAGCAGAAGATTGAGCATGCAGAAGAAATGTGCCATGTGAAGAATGAATTGACATGTTGAGGAGTTGATTTGGTGGACTATCCATGGATTTTTAGACAGATATCTTAAGCAACCTATAAAAAATTAGTCAATGGACTATTAGAGGTTGATTTGTGACCCTAGTTCAGCCATCTACAGATTGTTAGAAGGATGATAAGAGGAGCAGTTCAGATTTATTCATAGATTGGACAACAAAGATCAAATTCTCGATACACAAGAACAATGATTTTGAGAGGAATCAAAGCATTCTTATGTGGAAGATTTGAAGAGCCCTAGATGAAGAAAATATTGTGAGCCCTAGATCAGTAAAAATAATTGACTATGGTTGGGCAGATTGATGCTAGTCCAAGTATAGTTGGAGGGTTGTTAGGTGACTATCAAAGAAGAACCCTAACTCTTGTACTTGTGAAGGACAACAAGATTGGTAGAAGGGCAGGTGTATAGGGCCTAAGGATGTGCATAATTTGAAGGACTAAAGTAGCAGTCAAGTGGGCCAACCAACTAGCCCTATTTCACTATATTGTAGAGGATCAATTAAGTGAGAAGAAGGGCAACCTCCATAGCCCTAGACTTCTCATCTTGGAGCCGTAGTATGGAAAAAGTGGGCATACCAAAGAGTTGTTCACAAATGGAGTTGTGAAAAACTTGTTACCACTCAAACTAGTAGTGGACCTAAAAGGGGTTCCTAAGAGGGAAACAACTAGGACAAGGGAAACAGTGGAGCCTTAGCCCATTGTCACCATAACTAAGGCTCCTTGCTCTTCACGAAATTTCACCAATGGGAGGAGTCCTGGTAGTTTAGGAAGTCACTCGTATATTATAGGTCAATGAATAGGTGGGAAGTGACCCTAGAATCCATTTCCCTAAGATAGAATATAGAGTGGGACATGCTTGCCTTTTAAGCAAGGGACTTGATCTTCTAGGGAGAGAGGAGGGGGATTGAAGGGTTGAGGGAGAAGAATAAGACTTATAAAGGAAGTTACCAATCCCTAAAATCCTTTGGAAACTTGGATTCCCAAATGGTCCTTGATGAAAGGCCTTTGACACCAAATGGGACCACATGGGGCCAAGTGGACCCAACCTAGGTTCGGGGATGGAATTTAGCAACCAATGATGTTCCTATATTGGACAATGTGAGGGGAAAGGATTAGGCAATATTTTTTACTTCGATGGGTCAAATTGATCCTACTAGGCTCTAGCCTTGGGAACACCTATGCAAAACTTGATCCTAGAGCTAGGGCTTGAGGTATTTGAAGATTCCATCGTCGAAATTGGCCCAAATTATGAGGAGAGTGAAGGCACCCACCAATGTTGTTGCCTCTAGGAGATAAAAGTTTTCCTCTGGCTATATTCTTGGGAAATTGATGCCCTAGGTGACCTAATGGGGCTAGACCTAGGGAAAAATGGAAAATTGTGAAAAAGAGGGCGGGGGGGGAATCATCACCCTTTTTGAGGTACTAGTGAATAATTCACTTGGGGATATGGAGTCAGGGGTGATAATGAACAATAATTCAGTTTCTTGATCATGGAGGCCCATAAAGTCAACTTCGTCCAATGTTAGAGGAAAACGAAAAGTGACCTTCAAGCATTTATACTTCATACAAGTGGTGCAAGTTTATTGAGATAAAATGATCTCTAAGATATTTCATTCATCCAACAATGGCCCATACATTAAATAAGATAAATAGACACATAATTCCACATTTCCATCATGCAGCAATTAACCCTAGTTATAGTGAAATTCAATAGTATGCAACAACAACAAGAATAGCGTTAAATTTTCACTCACAATGTTAGAGAGTATATCCAACCAGCTTCACATTTGCAAAAGCAAATCTCCAAGACAAAAATAGCCCAAATCCATACATCAAAATGCATCCATCATCCAAAATAGTCCTCCAAGGAAAAATGTGAAGTTCTCTAAAGATAGAAAGATCCCAAATCAAGTGATGATACAAATGAATCCAACTAACTCCTATTTATACATTGATTAGGAGTTGGTCGAATTAGCTTATGGGCCTACATTAGCCCCTAAACATAAAATATTATGCAAGTAACCCTAAATTTTGGTGACAATCCCACCAAACTATCTCATACATGGAATAATAAGCCTCATAAGAGGTCAATTGATGTCTTAGGGCCTTCTAGGAGGCATATTGGGGTCCATGAGTGCCATAATGATGCATGGGACCCATCAAAAGTGTTGGACAAGGGGGTGGCCCCTTGTTCTCCAAACATTAAACTTGTGGTGCTCTCATTAAACTTGTGGACTGAAAGGGTTGTGTCTGGCCACCATCAACAAGTAGGTCAAGTGTTGTCTTGTTCATGATAGATTTGTTGTCAAAGGATTAACACCAATCCCTAGTTTTATTCCTTGTATCAGTGTGATTGTAAAGGGTCACGATCCATGGTACAAGAGCTCTAGCCTGTTGTATTGTAGTTTGTAATATAATGAAGAAGGGTTTGCACACTAACACTCCCTGACATGCCCTGACACTCTAGCTTACCTTGGAATTTCCTAACATGTAACCTTGCTACTCCCTTCTTATCACACCTGAAACTCACTGACATTCCCTATCAAACACTCTTATTCATTCATTACTAGGCATTTTGAACTAGTTCTCCCTTATATTTCCATGGCACTCCCTAGCATGCATTAACACACCCTAGCATTTGGCACATCCTAGCATGTCGCCCTGGCACTCTAGCATTCCTTGGCACTAACTTGCGTACCTTTAAACTCCCTCCTTAGCACACCTAGAACTCGTTGATACTCCCTGTCACACACTCTTATTCATTCATTTCCATGCATTTGACACTAGTCCTCCCTTGTTTTTCCTTGGCACTCCCAAACACTCCGCCCTGGCATGCATTGGCACACCATTTCCCTGGCCTCTAGCATGCCTTAACACTGCCTAGCATGCCTTGACATCACTCCCTCCTTAGCACACCTGAAACTCACTGACACTTCCTGTCACAAACTCTTATTCATTCATTTTTAAATATAGTTTTATCTATTCTGTTATGATGAACTGTCTAGTGGAATATCCATGATAGTTTACGAATCACCCCAACATATATCCTTTATGCAAGTCATATGATGATATTTCTTCGCACTTATTTATCTCTAGTTGTCCCAACACAGTGCAGGTCATCACCACCACCCTTGCAAAATTGAACATGATAGGCTCATGGTCCTATCTAAGCTTGGAAGAAAAATTCAAAACTTAGTTACACAAAATGATGGAAGATTATTATTATTAAGGTTTCACATGCTTTCTAATCAATAATATCTAGTGGGATTGGAACAACAACACATTTTGTTCACGATAAATATCCATGATAGTTTACGAATCACCCCAGCATATATCCTTTATGCAAGTCATATGATGATATTTCTTCACGCTTATTTATATCTTGTCCCGACACAGTGCAGGTCATCACCACCACCCTTACAAAATTGAACATGATAGGCCCGTGGTCCTATCTAAGCTTGGAAGAAAATTTCAAAACTTAGTTACACAACATCATGGAAGATTATTAAAAGGGTTTCCCATGCATTCTAATCAACAATATCTGGTGGGATTGGAATAACAACAAATTTGTTCACAAGAAATATCCATGATAGTTTACGAGTCACCCCAACGTCTATCCTTTATGCAAGCCATATGATGATATTTCTTCACACTTATTTATCTCTTGTCCCAACACAATGCAGGTCATCACCACCACCCTTGCAAAATTGAACATGATAGGCTCATGGTCCTATCTAAGCTTGGAAGAAAATTTCAAAACTTAGTTACACAACATCATGGAAGATTATTAAAAAGGTTTCCCATGCATTCTAATCAACAATATCTAGTGGGATTAGAACAACAACACATTTTGTTCACGAAAAATATCCATGATAGTTTACGAATCAACCCAACATCTATCCTTTAGGCAAGTCATTTGATGATATTTCTTCACACTTATTTATCTCCTCTCCCAACACAGTGTAGGTCATGATCACCACCACCCTTGCAAAATTGAACATGATAGGCTCGTGGTCCTATCTAAAACTTGGAAGAAAATTTCAAAACTTAGTTACTCAATGTCATGGAAGATTATTATAAAGGTTTCCCATGCATTCTAATCAGCAATGTCCGGTGGGATTGGAACAACAACACATTTTGTTCACTAGAAATTCTAACAAAGATCACAATTGAATTGATAAAAAATAGTGTTTAGAAGACAAGATTCATCCTAAACCACAAAATTAATGGATTCTGGTAATTTCTCCACTCCCTCTTGGATGCCCTTGTGACTTCTTTGATGGTGTTGCACAAGTTATCCCACCTAGCTGCAAAGTGGGTGTGGTACTCTTCCTCTCCCAGTCTTATAGCGAGAAAGTAAGGTATACCCAAAGTTAAGGCTCCAACAACTGAGTTGATTCCATTGCTCTTTATACACTTCTGAAAATTACATCCATCAAAAGAGTCAAATCCCAATAGATCATGGGGGATTAAAAAATCATGATCAATTGGGTCAATAATTCATGATAGAAAACATCTACCTACATCCCATCCTATAGGATATCATAGATCCCCCCAACTATTTGGACTAGCTATCTTTCACACACATTCTCCAAGAGCTAAACACCACAACACACAAGCTTTCAAAAGAATCTCTCAAACTTCCCATCGATACATTTGTGATACTAGATTCCATCGATAGTATGGAGTATGAACAAATGATTATTCATGTCTAAGCTCGAAAAACAACCCAATGTAGATTGATGCATGCACATTCCAATCATGACAATCAATTTCTACATCTTCTCAAAAGAGAAAACAAGTAATTTTTTTCTTTGTTCACTTTACAACATAAACACCAATTTCACCCACAATATTAAGATAAGTTGAATGATATGACCGAAAAGGTGGGAGGAATATTTTGTGGTGTATTGAACAGGACTAGGGGACACACATGTAGCATGGGTGGGTAGAAGTGGGATGTCCAAGCATGATTTAATAAGATCTATAATCCACACATTAGAGAATGAGAATGGGGATTAAGACCTAATTTCATAGGGGCTAGGGGGCCTGGAGGGAAGGTAACAAGAGGAATTGAAAGAGGAACCCCCGATAGTGGTGATAAGGGGATTAGGGGCCCCATTATCACAACGAATAAGCCATTAACCCATAACCACTAAATTCCCTATCCCTTAACCTTGAAGCCATAATCTCTTAACCATACACTCATAACTCATAATCCATCAACCCCTTGATGCATTTAACCTCAAGCCATTAACTCCTAATGTAGAATCTATGAACCCCCTAAGCACTAACCCCTTATTCTCTTAACTCATGACCCTTAAACCTTAATCCATAACCCCTAAACACCTTAAAACCTAACCCCTTAACCCCTAACACCTAAATCCCTTAATTATTAAGCCCTTAACCCCTAAATCCCTTTCCCCCCAAGCCCTTGGCCCTTAACTCTTAACCCTTGAAGCCCTTCACCACTTAGTATCCAAGGTAAAAAACAACACATCAAACCAACAAAATAACCTCTTAGGAGAATCCTTCACCTCTAACTAAGAATATTGGTACCATTTGATTTTTAGAGAACTAGGTGTTGGTCTCGAGGGTGTGTGTCTGTGGGTAATGCCCTTATTAACATGTATACCAAATGTGGAACAACTGGATAATTTTCAAAACCTCAATAAGAATTGCTCACAATATCTACACTTCATGTTGACATGGAGCTTGTAGTGCTCTCCCACATAAGGAGTTGGCAATGAATAGATCACTCACAATGACGCAACCTCTTCAACCCTAATGCACAAGGAGCTAACCCTTGATACAAATATTTTGTTTGCTAAAAAAACACAATTGTGTCAATGTAGAATACTATACAAAAGAGAAAATAAAATGATATTATCCACATCAATGCTTGAAATAGCCTCACATTTGCCATGAGTGGTGAGCCAAGGGGTGAATGTAAGGCACTATTAAAGTTACATCATGTTTAAATTTCTTTTACATCACGAGATTGTTCTCCATTAGGGTTGATGCATCATCACAAGGGAGCATAACACCTTTTTGTGGGGGAGCGATTAAAGTTGTAACATGATCAAGTGACATACACCTCCAATGTAAATGACATCATTATATGTCTATGTCAAGTTGTTAAAGAGGTTATTTATAAACAATAAATTTAGTACTTGAGCTTCATCTTTTCATGGCCTTGACACTAAGATGGATTTGTACTAGGAACACTTCATGCAAATAAGAGGGGGCCTTATTTTTAAACCCTCATACACACTAGAGCACTAGATGTTGCCCTTCATATCCCACTTGGTGGTTTGAAAGTGGGTTTACATTAGTGTCTAGTTGAAACTAATGACATCATGATATTCCTCTTCTCAATAACATATTCTAGCTTTGCCATATACACAACATTGAGTTATAGGATCACCTCATATGTAGATGCTCCATTTATTATGGATTCAAGGGATGTTCTATTTTCTTTTATCAAGATTTAGATGGTCATTATCTACTTTCTTTCAATACATGTCTAACTATTTTTATGAGGGAGGTCCTTGGATTTAGATCTTTATATAAGACCTTATGTGGCCTTCCCCTTTTGAACTTTTCCAAGGGGGTCACCTCCTTCCATGTTGCCTTGCCTACTTAGGGCCAAAATTGACAAGCCAATATTCAAACTTATTCAACTATCAAATTGGTGGGGCCTCATACCTCTTATTGAACCCCTTAATGAGACATTATTTCTTCAAAGAGATTGTTGAGGATTTCCCATTGCAAATCACAGGTTGGATGTCATAGGACTTGTTACCCCACTTTCTATATGAGTTTTTAGAGGATAACTTTAAATTTTGATTGACATATCAACCCTTGTGATTCTTGTGACATTAATAATTTTCCAATTAAAATATATGAATGACTGTATAATTGGTTTGATGACACCTTACCTTGGCCATCTAGGACACTAGGTGTAGGAAGATGTTGCTTTAGCGATCACTTTAACTTGATATATATGATCTATGTATATATCTCTAATATGTATTATTTTTATTTTGATCACTTAAAAACTCTATTCTAACTCTTAAATGTTTTAGCCATAATTCCTATGCTAAATTATTCCATAGTATTTTATAATTTTACTCATAAAAATATGTTGCCTTAATAATTTAAATATATAATAGTGATTTAAGTAATTACTACACATCCTATTTTATTATACCCTTATTTCCCTTGGTCAAATTTTAATTGCATAATTTCACAGCATATTCATTCACTTTAATTCCGATGTCCCGCCCTATGATTCCCGCCAGTAGGAAATCAATTATTTAATTCATAAAACAAGGTAAACTACTATGTTTCAATTTTGGATTTAAGTTTTATTTAAGATTTTGGATCCTGGATTCATGGCCTAAGCCTGCTTGAGTTTGATTTTTGGACAGAAAGCAGAGGGGATTGAAATAAGGAGAAATGGCGGGGGGCATAACGATCAGCGGGCCGAAACAAGGCAGGGCTGAGCTGTACGAAGGGCTTATTACTGCGTATGTTGTATTGGCATGCATAGTTGCTGCTACAGGGGGGTCGCTTTTCGGCTATGATCTTGGAGTTTCAGGTAAATTTTCTTCTCAAAATCTCCCCCTGTTTGAATTTTCCATTAAGATTGCTTTGACCGGGATGCGGATAGTTCTCAGGCCTGAATTTGATTACGAAGTATTTGTATTTGAGTGGAATAGCCATGATCCGCCTGGTTCTATAGCGATCTTTGAGCTCAGAACGTTTAAACTTTGCTGAGAATAGTAATAGCACCGTGTCTCTGCCGAAATTGATTATGCATGTTTGAACTTTTAAGGTTTTGAATTCTATTTTTCACTTTGCTTGAAACTGCCTTTAACTTTTGGACGGTTCATTCCGGCCTCTTTTTGTTAGCGGTTTTGTTTGATTGATGTAGATGTGGATGGTTGAACGAGGCAGTAAGTCTACTACAGCAATTAAGCCATAGATGATGTAACAGAGTCACAGTAATAACTCCGTTATGGAAGTAAATTCATGCATTTTTTTAAGTCAATGGAACAAGATCAGGTTTAAAATTTAAATCACCATTTCACCGATGTAACTTTTGCTGCTATTGAATCTCTGTAACGATTCTTCAAGTTCTCCACCGGGTGAAAATGTATCTGTCCTGTTCATGCTAAACAGTAGGCTTTGCATCCCTTAAATAAAATGCCGAATCTTACCGAGAATCTATTTTATTGACTGTTTTCTTTGCATGATTCTGAAAAATGAATTTTCCAATAATATTCTCTGCTGTCAGTCTGAACTGTTTTCATTCTGTAAATGGCAAAAAGCTTAGGTGTTGTACATGTTACAGGAGGAATTCGACAATTTACAGAGAATGTGTTTCTGTATTAAATGTACATGCAATTGCTCAGGCGAAATGATTCAAAATTTGAACAATTCAATTCAGCAATTTCATGTTTAATAAGTCCTTATTTTCACAATTACTTCACTTCAAAAGATCTCACTGTCTCTGCAAACATTTGACTATGATTTATCTGTGCTGAAATAGCTTTAGGTTGTAGGTGGAGCTTAAAAATCTAGAAAATAGCCGTATTATTTAAAACTAACTGGGGGTTTTTGAATGTGTAACAGGCGGTGTAACATCCATGGATGATTTCCTCAAAAAGTTTTTTCCACATGTCTACCATAGAAAGCAGCATCACCTGCGTGAAACAGACTACTGCAAATACGACAACCAGCTGCTCACTCTGTTCACTTCGTCTCTTTATCTTGCTGGCCTGGTTGCCACATTCGGGTCCTCGCATGTAACGAGAAACAAGGGACGAAGAGTTAGCATAATCGTAGGAGGCCTCAGTTTCCTCCTAGGCGCGATCTTGAATGCTGGAGCTGAGAATCTCACCATGCTTATAATCGGCCGCATTCTTCTCGGCATCGGCGTTGGATTCAGCAACCAGGTAAGTGATCTTTGGGTTGTGAAAATAGCGATTTGAAAATAGTGCTCGAATCAAACCCTATATTTTTCTTGTGCTGCATTTCTATTTGCATCAAACCCTAATAAATATGTTATTTTCAATTAATTAATTAATTAATTAAATCAATTAATTAATGAGTTCCTCGCCTGGTAGCTTCAACCAATCATTGGCACCTATCAGGTGTACAGTAGGGCATTTGATGGGCGGGGAATACAAGATTTCACACATTTCTGGGTGTCTGAACTTGCTTCCTGAAATAGATATGATAAATCTAACAGGTGGATGATTCTTCAGCATCAATCCCTGAAATTTTGGAAGTAGAAAATCAAAATCGCTTTAAAGCTATTGCAAGGAATATTGATTTTTAACACTGATAGCAATTGGCGGGAAAAAGTGACTTACCTTTCTTTGATAACCCACAAGAGCTGCCGAGAGGGTGGCCCCCTGAAACCATTCAAACTGAAACGTTAAGGAACTGTATTCACAATGGAGGGTTTCAAGTGGAAAATTATCATATCAGCCCAGATTTACCTCAACTCTTTTGTATCCATTTTGCCCTTTGATAAGCCCAAATTTAAACTGATTTTAAGATGATTTATATGTGAATTAATTACTTATTAAAATCTTGATTTCTTAAAATGCAAGCCTTACAGACCAGACCAGAGGAGGATGTTAAATTCTCCCCACAATGGACTGGATTAGAGAGATTGGAGGCCTGAGTTATGTGGGTTGCAGGTTCCTGCATCCAAATAGGCATGGAGAAAAATCGGCCATATACAAAAATTGGATACACACAATCTACAGTCAACATAAAGATGACTGGACTGAAGAGAAATTACAACCTTCTCCATAAATGTGAAAGCATCTCTCATTCAATAATCATAAACAATTTATCTGGAATTTTAACAGCTCTCAGTGACCAGTACTGATCCATACTAAGCATAATTTAAGCAATTAAATAAGTTATACTCATCTGGATTTGATCACATACTGAACATAAATCTATGCAATGAAATATTTCATGCCTGTGGGTTTCATCAAGAGTACCTGAGAAAATCCAAGCAGCCCATCAAAGGGGCCATTCTTTTCCATGTAATCAACAATGAAGGAAAATGCTTTGTCTAGGTTAGTGTACTCTTTAAAGTCCTGCATATACCCACACAGGATTATGGTCAAATGGTAAGCCCATGGGATTTCAAGGAAAACGAAAGTGAAACACTACAAAACATGAGGTGAAAGGTTGTTTCACTCTGTTTTTTGGTGCTGCTTGATGGGCTACAACTGCAGGTAGTTATATTATGCATTTACTTGTTTGAATTCGTTTTGGGTAGGAAAGTATATGTGGAGAAATTTTTGTAAATTTTTTAGAAAGAAGTAGATAAACTTTTATTGTATGGGATACGTGGAACAAAGTAAAACGTAAATCTCATAATGTACTCTCTTTTATTAATGAAAAAGATTGAGTTTTCTTGTTAAAAAATGGTTTCAGCCTAACTTGTATAAATCAATCTAGTGTTTGACTCACTTGATTTAAAATGCATTTCCGATGCACTTGATAGAGCCATGAAAAGGGTATGCTATGCTTTTAACTCTCAGAAACCTTAAAACTTAGAAAATCGAACAGATATGTGGTTAATTTTTTAAAGTATTGCTGATCATCTTCAAATATCTCTGAAAATGTCCTTTACATTGGGTACCTACATATTCTGCATCTTAGAAACATGCAGAGCACTCCCACAGAATAGTTGTTACCACCAAGTTTATGATTAGTCTTGTCTAACTAACTGGCATCTGATGGTTAAGGCATTGCTCAGCGATATAAATCCTAATTGGTTAATATTATGTCTGCATATATATATGGGCATTGTGAATGTTAAAGGATTGCTTGAGCTTGGATGATCACGGCAGAAACTAGTATTCTGTTGTAGTCCTTTAAATTTCCAAATTTAATTTATTTATCTCAATCTATTTTAACAAACAATTTTTACCAGACTTGTTGGGTTAGGCCTGGATTTGTGGGTTAAACCTGGCCTGCTGTTTGAATACCTTGGCGATTCAAAGCAATTTTGACTTTGCAGGAACTGTTTGAACAGTGCGTACTTGCTGGTGGTTGATGGGTTAATGAGTTTGACTCATTGCCCAGTCAGGAAAATCTGTCTGCCTCTCTGTAAAGCTAAATTTTATTTTTTTTTAAACGCAAAGTGTGATTTTTTAAAATATTTTTCTGCTAGCCTATATTCACTAGCCAAGTCAAACTTGACAACTTTGCCTCGCAAAGTTTGTTGGGTTTTTTCAATAACCCAGTCAACTTCTTTGTTTTTTTCATTAACAGGATTGTTTTAGATGTTTTAACTTCTTTTCAATGATATCTCATTGCTAATATATAAATCGTAATAATGGTTTACATGCACTAATATTTGGTTCTTGTTTCGTCTCACACATGGTAATCTGTATTAAATAGGGAATTATTGGAAAACCAAATATTTGAAATTTAGGACTTTGCAATTTTCCCCAAGTTTATGAACTGCAATTTTGTAGATTCAAGGTTTTTGGACTCCGTTTCTGAATATGTAGTCCATGAATCTATCTTTCATGTCTTGATCATGGATTTGTTGAAAAATTCCCCGGTTTCAAGTGAAGGCTGACAGTGCTTTCTGCACATATTCACAGAAAAACAACCTTTCTGTCTCATAGAGCCACAAGATCAAAAATCACTCAAAACACTCATTCTTTTCCCCCTGTGCTATGAGTTTCTCAAAGTTAAGATAATGCCTTTTCCTAGATTACCTGGCTAAAAATGGGCCTAGAATTCAATTTTTAAGCTCAGTTAATCATTAGACCAATGCTATGAGTTTCTCAAAGTTAAGATAATGCCTTTTCCTAGATTACCTGGCTAAAAATGGGCCTAAAATTCAACTTTTAAGCTTAGTTTCTGACCTTCAAAACCACTGTAGGACTGCACTAATCATTTCCAGCGTCCAAGTCTCCAGAGATTCTTCTGTCGTGGACCATATATTTGTTGTAAAGCCAATGGGTAAAATTAATAATTAACAAATGATACTCCTATCGGCCTCTCCTTGCACCTCCTGGGGCAACTGCTAGTTATATAACATCCAGTAGAAAATGGCCAACCCAATGGTTGTTGAGACTCTGTATTCACTGTTTTTACAGAGCTGGAAGCGTTTTGAAAGAATTTGTCATGAATAGTAATTTTCCCAGTTAACACCTACACACCAAGGCTATTGCTTCTAGTAGATAATTCTGTCCTTGTCTTCAAGAATTTAGAACCAATTTCCTTCACGTTGAAGACATTACTCAAATCTAAGTCTATTATAAGCACAGATATTTAACTAGCCAAGATCATGAAAATGGCATCCAATATGTCAATGGTGGATATTCAAAACTTCCAAACCATTGTTTCACTAGGATACTGACATTGTTTTAGATTGTATGAAACTGAAATTCCTTGAATGCAACAGAATTGGTAGCACCTGCCTCTTGCAATCATCAAGACAAAAATTCAAGATGGAATCGAATCTCATGATCTTTTCCATACACAGATTCTTAGGATAAAGGTTGAGAAAAGTCTTAATGAGTAGTGAACTTTCAAGAATCAAATGTTGATCCCTTAGATTCAGAGAAATGCTCAGAAACATATGCTAGTATCACTTGTAGTGGTTTTATATTAAACCCAACCTCTAGGTCTATAGTGTCACCATTTTTATCCTTTATAGATGCAAAGACAAACAACCATTCCAATGTTTTCTTCAAAGGATGTCATGCCTTCAAGATATTTTTATTGTCAAATTGGCAAGGTCTCCTATGCATATGTGGAAGTCACGGTGCTTGCAAAAGGAGGTGAACTAGAATGCATTAGTTACAAGCTTGGCATGAACCCTATATTGCTTCCTAGAGGCCAAGAGTAATATAGATAGAGTATATATTAAAGGATGTATATAAATCATTCTAAAAGTTTTTTATACTAGTCTACCTTGTTCTACTATGTTGAATATTATAAATTTTTCTTTATTTAACTATCGAGGCTAATTATTATTGTTTACATCTGTTTGCCCTTTACCAATTAAATTCTATTGAGAATTTGAACTCCAATTTCTGCGGTTGCATAATCATTGAAAATGGGTACCATAATGCATGCATATTGTAGTATAGGAATGCCATTAATGTGAAATAGCAAAAATAGATCACAAAATAGCAAGAAATGAATGACTTCAATACAATGTGTCCTTTAGTTGTGAAGAGTAGTCATTGGCATATTTTTTGGCATTGATTTCTTTGGTATAATTGTACTGCAAATGGGAATCTCTTTTCAATATAATATAGTGGTTGGACAATGCCTAAAAGATCTCCTGCTAGTGGGGATTATATTCTTTAGAAACCAGTAAAATTGGTGTCTGAGATGAACTCTTCAGTTGTTGGCATTGTCATAGAAATTCATGCTTGCTGTTTTATACATTCAGCTGCAATGGTGCTTCCAGAGAACAGACATCAGCCTTTGATTTGTGATACAAAGAAATGAAGATGGTCACTAGGAGATATAGTACTTTTCCTTTTATTAGACCAATAGTGAACTTCAGATCATACTTGATCTTTAATGAGCAGCTAGCCAATATATATGTATGAGGCTTATCCTTAAATTGTCTTAAAGCCTTTGTATCAAGGCATACATCAGCTATCCAATATATATGTACGAGGCTTATCCTTAAATTGTCTTAAAGCCTTTATATCAAGGCATACATCAGAGTTGACTATGACTAGGTTCAACAGCTACTCTGTTTTGTGCTTAAGGACAAATCTAAGTCTTCCATTAAATCCCTCTTATTTGGACAAATGTTATCGATAGCTGAGCCCAATCATCATAGATCCCTCTTAAGCCTTGCATTGGTAATCATCATGAGCTACCCAGATTAGAGATGAGACTTACATGAGGTGATTGCAACATCAAACTTCTAAGAAGCTTTAGGTCAAAGAAGAGGAAGAGATATCTACCAATATATCAAATTACCGAATTCATGAAGAGGAGGGGTCATTTTATATTGAGACCATTCATTATAAGATCCTTGCTCAGAGCAACCAAGGATGTCAGGGATCTGTAGTGCACGTTTATTGAGGCACCTCTGCTGACAGGGTTAGAACTGTTCCAAAGTGCTATGCACTTTTTCTCCAAGCAGTTCTTCAAGATTGAAAGCTTCAAAGGATCTGTCCATCCAAGTTTGCATAGGACTGTAATAATTATTGCTCATTAACTTTGAAAATTATCCTTTGCTACCACTTGGGAGTACATAATGTTGTTATGTTCTGTCCCTCATGAAATATTGTCTCCATGGGATAATATAGCATGTTGTTTTGGTAACTCTGTATCAGGGAACATGAGTGATAGACACATATCAACCATTGTGGGATTATATCCTGCTGTCTTGGGCACATAATTTCTTTTGAAAATTTGCATCCACGCCTCTATCTGCCAATTTTTTTTTTTTTCTGTATGGGCTCATTTTGTACCATGCTTATCATTTTCATTATTTAAAGTTGATGTCCAATGTTGGCAACTTGCCTAATGAATCGAAATTTGAAAATATAGTTTACAGTCTATTATCTCTTCATCGATCTCCCAATTCAAGAAAGTTACAGGACTGTAGGAGAGATGGGATAGAACTAGATGAACTGGTTTAATTATAGAGACTGCATTTTTCCAAAGGATCTTGGCATTAAAACAACACTTCAAATCCCTTTTATGTGGAATGGTGCCTATATAGTATATATACTTGGTCTCTGTTTTATTAATGTATGAATAGATAGAAGAATGGAAACAAAATGTAACATCTTCCTTTGCCAAATTAGCTCTATGAAAAAGAAAATTAAATCAGGAACATCAAGATTGTTAAATGTTTTAGTTGTCAGAACACTAAAATATTCAATGAGCAATCTAGGAGATTGCCTTGATTGTTGCAGGTTCTTTAGGCAATACTTCCTCCTCTTTGTGATACATCAGATGTCGTTGGCACTTTTTAAATTCATAGCCTCATTGGGCCGAAACATGATTGCCTCACAAACATTTGGATCATTCACTTTGCTCATTGTGTTTGTTCTTGGAGGGTTTGTGGTATCAAGAGGTATTTGACATTATAGTATATGCAAAGATAGTTATTTACTCCAAAGAAATATACTTTATACTAATATTGAGCTTTTCAACTAGAACTCGGGTTACAAAATTGAAAAATGGTTCCTTTTATTCATGTTTCTAGAACAGAGAACATACCTAGCTGGTGGATTTGGGCATATTGGTGCTCACTGATGTCCTATGGCCAAAACACCAATGGTGAATGGATTTCTAGCTCCTAGATGGGAGAAAGTATGTGTTATCATGTACTGATAGAGTGTCCTATAATCATAATCCCAGGAAAGAAATATTGAATATTTCCTTTCCTCTAAATATTTCATCTTTGTGCATCCTGTCGGTAACAACTCCATTGAAACACTTGGACGTGCTATCCTAGAATCTCATGGATTATTTGCTGAAGTTAAATTTTATTGGACTGGAATTGGAGCATTGATTGGGTTCTGTGCACTTTTCAACATTCTGTACACTGTTGCTTTAGCATGCCTCAACCATAAGTATGACATTCCACTATAAGGTTTGGTTTCTGCTACTATTTCTCTCACCAAAAATTATCTTAAGAGTGAGATATAATAAATTCTCCTCCAATTACAGCTTTAGTGAAATCACAGGCTGTTATATCTGAAGAGGTTATTGGAGAGAAGCAAGCAAAAGGAGCTGGAGAAAGAAACCAATAAAAAAAACATCGTTCTGTTCAACTAACATCACAATGAAGGTCTAGTGGTAAGTCGAGCTCTCCATAAATACTTTAGTAGTTCCCAATATTCAATCTACTACTCACAGATTAAAGTACAATGTAAATGGATATGGTGCTAATTGTAACTGATTAAAATATTTGATAGAGAATTAAATGAGAATATCTATTGCCTCAGCCGTCCCCTCACGCCCCCTTCACGTCCCCTCCCATCCCCTCACGCCCCCTCGACCCCTCCAGATGGGGAAACGTCCCCCTTGACGTCCCCTCCAAATTTTCGAAAATTGGGAGCGTCAGGAAACGTCCCCTAGAAGTCCCCAAGACCCCGAATCGCGGGGGGGCGAGGATTCTAGACCCCTAAGGGGGGGGGCGGGGGGGGGGGGACGAGTCCCCGTGTAACACTAATTTTTAGTCTATGAGTTTTTCATTGCATCACATTCACTCAAATTAGCAATGACAGATTACGAAACTAAAGACATTGTAGAGCTAAAATTCATGTTCCAACAGAGTTCTACTATGCTTGGGTGTTAGATATTTAGATCAAATAATTAAGACTTGTAATAGCTCACCTTGTGGAAAGGTAAAGGTTCTATTGAAGTAGAAACTTTTTTAGTCTCTGATTTTTTGAGTGCATCACTTTCACTCAAATTAGCAATGACAGATTTGTCAAACTTCTTAGAATCTGTCAATAATGAAACATTCAGATCCTGGACATTTTCAAGAGTAAAAATATCAATGCCAAGTGATTTCCTAATTTGTGATCCACTATTATGATAGTGAGTGGCTTGTTCACATGCCTTTTCAACTTGTAAGTTGGCAAGAAGAAAAACATGCAGTGTCTGTGTTGCCACTTCCTCATAACCTAGGTAATTAGAAGTACATGTTATTACACAGAATGCACTTCCAACAGACAAATGTTTTTCAAGTGATGTTTTTCATTTGTGTGGAGAAGAATGGCCACCTTCTTTTAATTCATGTGCTTGTATTGCAGATAACGCTTTTTTTGGTGCACAATTAGCTTTACTTGGCTCAGTAATGTCTTTATTGTATAATATAGTACTCACCGAAGTTGTCTTGAGGGAAACAATGTAGCCTTGAAATATCCTCTGGTTCTTGAACTTCAGAGGCCATAAATCGAGTTGTTACACTGCCCATGTAAATTATCTCAACTTTCTCCATATAAGAAGCTAGTTTATGGTTACATGTATGTGCCATATTTTCACTAGTCCATGGTAACATAGAAGACTCCTCTTCTCTCTGACTCAAGGTTGTTGATGACAACTTTGTAACACTTACCTGGGCATACTTAGGAGTTTTTTTTTTCCAAACACACTCATTATCGTTCACCATTTCCACATCTCTGACTGCAAACTTCTCTTCCATGACATTTTTATAAACAGATCCTGAATCTTTCAACAACTAATTATTTTTATTGTGCCTGTTAACTAGAATTTTGGTCAGAGATTTTCATTTGGTAAGCACATGAGCAGTCTAAATTGAGAGTTTAGAAGCATTTGCACATATTCTGGAGTTGTTGCTTCTGACCATACATTTGAAGGTCTCAAATTGCTTGATTTATATGTATTTGCACCCATTTAAAGGTCTCAAATTGCTTGATTTAAAGGTCTCCTTCTCATATGATGTGTACTATTTTGAATATTCTATTCTTTGCATATCAAACATTATAAAGCCTCTTGCACACTGTTCTCATCTCTTTTATTTGAACATAATTCCGATAATCATTGCATTCATGAAGAAAGGATATATTCATGTGAAACCCTGTCCAGCGGCTTCTCTTGGCTAATGCCATCACCTACATCCCATAGAGAATCCGACAATTGAATGTCGACTCGACCAAAGGCATTGCTTACTTCCTGCTGAGATTGAACAAGAGAATCAAAATCTCTTCTTCCAGGGGTCATTACTCTGTGCTTTGAACTTGAAGTTTGCCTCTTTTCCCTTCTCTTCTATCCCGAGACTCCAAAAACTTGCTGCAGCCCATCCTTTCTGTCTCCTCTGTCCACTGAAATTTCAAAAGCACTTCATCCTCGCCCTTATATGTTCCTTCAGTTTGAAATCCAAATTCATCATTTCCACTATTCTTGTTTTCCGTATTTACTTCTGTTGAATCTGTATTTTGTGCTAGGTTATGAGTATATTGTTTTAAATTATTCACTTCAGAACAGAGACCAATCAGAAGAATATTCTTATTTTGTGCAGGCCTGCAATCCATGACTGAGGAGGAATTGACAGCAAACAATAAACCACATTGCTCAGAGGCATTCAACAAAATTGGCAGATCTTTGGTGTTTTTTCTCAAATTCACTCGACTGTTCAGACGCTGGCTGATTCTTCTTACCTGTATTTTCAAACCCATCTCCCAAAATATATAGCCATCTAGAAGGTAATGAATCTTTGAGCCCTTTGAAAATACACCACATAGTAATCTCTGCCCAATTGTTTGAGCTGCTTATCAACTCACCAATGTCTAGTCCAAACAAGTTTCCTTCAAGGATCAAATTAATTTCCTCTTTTCAAATAGAGTTTAGAAGCATTTGCACAGATTCTGGAGTTGTTGCTTCTGACCATACATTTAAAGGTCTCAAATTTCTTGATTTATATGTATTTTCACCCATTTGAACCGAAAGCTATATTGTGCAAAGTTGTTTCAAGCTCAAAAGTATTATCCTGCCTATAGAAGCCTGAACCCCAATAATCCTTGCAGTGGCCACTTTCACCAAGTAGAATATGTGCTTCATCAACATCATCAAACCTCAAACCTCAATTTCCCTTCCAAGTTTTTCTCTATAACAATTTTTGTGAGTCCTGCTTGCCGGACACCAGTTACAAAATTTCTTTCACTTGAAAATTCACAACAATTGAATTTAAATTAGCCTCACATGGGTTGTATTTCATTTTAGTATATTTCGCTTGATTATTTCTTTATACAATCTCCCCACTTCTCTTATCCATGTTCCGGCGTTCCTTTGCACCTCTTGGTGCAATTTCTAGTTATAAGAATATTTAAGATTCTGGATCTATCGATCTGAGATGGATATTGCAATATAAATCTGAAGGATTCATGAAATTACTTCATGTTTGATCAGATTTTTTAATGATAAATGTTATCTTGCAGGGAAATTTCAAAATTTGAAGTCATATTAATTCAGTACATTGATGCAAATTCATACGCTGATGCGATGTATATTATGGCAATTTCATTTTTTTACAGTTACTTTTAGTTTAATTATATCATTTAGCTCGATGCTTTCCATATATTCAACTAAACCTTTGTTGCTTAACAAGACTTTGTCATTTCCATGTTTTAGTGAAATTGTTTATGGTTTGATACTCTCATACAACCTCTATCAAGTTACATGCACCCTCATTAGAAAAAGCAAGAGAATTTTGCTTGCCATGACTATGTTTCTTTGTCATTGTTGACTTAAGAAAGTCTTTTAGCTAAGAAACTAGTTTCAAGGTTATGGCATAACTTGTCATATAAATTGAACAGAATTTATATCCAAAATGTTAATTTGTAAACTACTTAGCTGGTTTTAGACTTTCCATTTAAAATCTACTTCAGTTTGAACTTTGAATGAGTTGTTCCATAGACTTGAATATTAAGAGATTTTGGTGTAAGGATTAAAAATTAGCCCGTAAGGCCTCTCAATTATTCATTTATTTTATCTAATATAACATTTACTATTAAATTAGAACCACTCGGCACAAATACGTCATAGATCAAGATCATACTTTTTAGAGTGTTGTAGAATAAAAATAGGAGCAAGGACACTGAGTTCTTTCAGTTTTCCTGGTTCTTATTCCTTTTGTGTATCTTTGCACCTTTAGGGGCAATTGCTAGTTTAAAGTCTAATTCTTTAAAGGGTGCTAGCTCAATGGAAGAGCACCTCCTTTACAAGCAGGAGGTTGGTGGTTCGATTCCATCGTGCCCTGATATTCATATATAGGGAATGATGAAGATCAGTTTTTGGTGACGGATGCTCTTTTGACCATCACCAATGAGCTTATGGTGACATTTTTCGACCCTCACCAAAATATGAAATGGTGACGGTCAACGAACGCCACCATATATACGCATCAATAGTGATGACCATTAAAGGTCCGTCACCACAAATCATTGTTGTTTATCTTAAATGGTGAGGGTCACTGTTTGTCATTATAGTCATTATTCGTGACAGACCTTGATGTCACCAATGTGTTTATGGTGACGGTCAATGAACGTCACTATATATATGCACCAATAGTGACGGCCATGAAAGGTCCATCACAAAAAATAATTGCTGTTCATATGAAATGGTGACGGTCACTATCCGTCATTATAATTAATATTCGTTACGGACCTTGACTGTCACTACAACACATACTTTCAGCGACGCCACCTTTGGTGACGTTCAGTTTTTTGGTGACGGAGGCTATTGTCCGTCACCATTGCTCATATGAAATGGTGACGGTCAATATCCGTCACTATAAATCATTATTGGTGACGAACCTTGAATGTCACCACAACACCTATACTTTCGGCGACGCCACCTTTGGTGACGTTCAATTTTTTGGTGACGGAGGCTATTGTCCGTCACCATTGCTCATATGAAATGGTGACGGTCACTATCCGTCACTATAAATCATTATTGGTGACGGACTTTGAATGTCACCACAACACCTATACTTTCGGCGACGCCACCTTTGGTGACATTCAGTTTTTGGTGACGAAGGCTCTTTTGACCCTCACCAATGAGCTTATGGTGACCATTTTCGCCCCTCACCAATGTCCTTTTTTCTTGTAGTGATATTAGGAACGTAACCTCCTTCAGTTTTATAAAATTCATCTTGGATTGGTCACAATAGTTTCTGCAAAACTATGACTTAAATAAGAAATTTATGCAAAAATGTCACTTCTTTCTGTTTTCATCTTTTAACAGTTTTTCTTTTACTTTGGATAAATTTCACTGTTGGTGAAAGTATTTTCTCTATGTTTAACTATTACTGTTTTACCTTGATTGCTCTGTAACTTTGTTTTACCCTTTACTGTGACTTTCGTCTGATACACTTTAACTCTGATGCTCTTTGACTATTATGTTTTCACTGTCATTGTGAATTCTTATTTCACTTTTACCAATCACTGTGCAAATTTATCTCTCTCTGCATAAATGACTTCTTTCTGTTCTGCTGCGTGGAATATTTTGTTAAGGAATATCATTTAAAATTCATTTCTTTGTGAACTCTTAGAGTAAAACAGATCTTTAACTAGTATTTAGATTTTTTAATCCAAATTATCCTTTTGCTAATGACCTGCAAAACAAAATAACTGTTTAATAAAATAGAGGTCTGTATGGAGGGATAATGGCTTTGATGATGGGAAAAAACTGTGAAAAATGGTTTGAACTGGGCACAAAAATATTGGGATTAGTTGCAAAAGGTTTCTGGAACTCTGCTTTTTAGGCATTTTAGTTACTTCTGCAAGATTAAACAGTTTACAGAAGTATTTTTGACTCTGTCAGAGGTTCTTGGATTAAAATCAATAGAATATGGTTCTTTCCTTGGATTTTTTTCTTTCAATTTTGGACTCTCAACATGATTTAAAGACCTTCACTGGTTAGAAAACAAGAAACAAGGGTTTCTTGGGCTTTTTCAATGGATAATTGGGCTAAAAATCTCTTGGAATTAGGCACAGAGGTTAGGCTACCTTCAGAGGATTTTATGGGCTTAATTTGGAGTTTTAAATAGTTTAGAAAAAATATTTAAACTCAATTTTTCTCATTTAAAAAAGTGTGTAGCATAAACAAAGTTTTTTCAGAAATTGTGATAGGGTTTGGCCTGTTTTTTGGATATTTTTAATAGGCTTGTTTTGAATAATTTGAATTCTAACTGGATTTTTTCTTAAAAAGGTCTTTTAAAACTAATAACAGGCTCAAATTCTTGAGGAATACCTATTATACATAGATACAGGGCTTTAAGGATGTCTCTGAAGGTTTTTGAACAGATTATGTGGTATTTTTCTAATCTATGGAGTAATTCAAAGCTCCTCGGAAATCTTTGATGGCTACAGGTGGAAGTTTGAAGGTTCTTGGGCAATAAAACAATATAAAATACCTATTATCTAAGTCCGAATAGCACATACAATGGATATGCACAAAAAGAGAGAATAACAGTGCATTTTCAAGGTTTATTGGACAAATTAAGTTTAAATTTACATGCAATAAATGGCGGTCAAATGAGGCTGGAAGGTGGTTTTTGAGTTCCATAGGCGAAAAACCACTGGTGGTTATTGTGCGGGTCTAAGGTGGTAAGTGGTTTCAAATGAATCGGACGCGATCCAATAAAAATAAGCCACGTAGAGGAGGGCAGAAAGGCTACAACAGCCTATTTCGCGTAGAAATGGAATGTGTTGATAGCGCGCAACTTTATTTGTGATATGGGTTATTGATTGTTGGATTGGGAAGGACTCATGCGAACGGTCAAGATTTGTTTTGGAAGATGTATCGGGATTTTAGAGTGGGGTCCAAGTTTATCAATGCAGCTGGATAGTTTTTTAACATTATAAATATAACTTTATAACGTTTAAAACCTTGGGTTAAATGATTGGGCGGAAGGATAATTTTATATTAAATTGAAAAATTTAATCAAATGTTTTAACCAAGAGTGCTGGCGGGGGTATTAATATTTATATGGTATATAAACCTTTGACAAGTGTTTAAGAACCATAGGGGTGGGGATATATTTTATTGATATATTTAAACCTTATGGGAAAGGGCGGGGATTTATTTCTCCATGTGGGATCATATAAACATAGGTTTAAACTTTAAATAAATGGGTTTTGGGGGTTATTTATATATAATGGATTTAATAATATATATGGGAGGGATATAATATAGGGATTTAAAACTTTAGGTTAATAGTTAATATGGAATGGAATGAAATGAAATGGGTTAAAATACATAGTATTTAAACTAAGTAAAGTGTAAAATAGGCGATATAGCATAGTTTTGTCCCATTTTTTATTTTTTACACATAGACTTAGGATAAAATGCATTTTATGGGTTTTGAGTGTTTCTGAATGGAGATGAAATTAATTATTTAGGGTTTTTACTTTTACTAAGCAAAAAAGGGTATTTTACTTAGGAAAAGGGATCATGATCATAGATGAGGGTGAAAACGCTGATGAAAATGGGTTTTATGTAGGAAATCCAATATTTTTAACCAATCAGTTATCGAGCCTTGGGTCCAGTCCCAACAGAAGTCAGAGAAATTCTCTGAGCCTCTTTAAGTGAATGTTTAGAATACTGAATCATTGTGGGGGAGGGGAAATTAGTAATTTTTTGCCCAATGATGCTTTATTACATGCCTTGCACAACTACTTTCTACCTACCCATCATTATTTCTAACATTTTTTACTTCATTTTCATGGGTGCATTTAAGCTTGCAACCCTAAATCAGTTTTCTTTCAAAACATAAAAACTATCTAATTCTAACCTTATTTCATCTGAGGGCTTAGATTAAACTGTTGAGCTCCTAATTTATTCTCTATATTATCTACTGATTTTTCAAGTTTAAACTATTTGACAGACCTTTATTCTCTATCTAACAACATGAAATTTAAAGCATGACAAGTCAAGTTTAAGCCGTTTTACCCTCATGGATATGTGGCATTTAGGACAAGCTGCACACAACCTTATTGGCAAAAAGTAAACTAAAGTAGTGGCATTTAAACTTGCAACACTTTCATGATCTATTTTTGATGGGGTTCATATTTAATATTCTTTTGATCTTCATTTATTTTTTTCCTTTGATTATTCTTTTAGGACATACCCTCTTTTTTCATTTTTTCATTTGGGAATACATTTGCAGAAAGCAAAGGTATGTACAATATTTCAATATTTACATGATCAATTAAAAATTATGAATCCTATTATTATAAGACCCTAACAGTGGCTTCACATGGGGATGGCATATCCTTGTGAGATGTCAAGAACACTGTCAACTAGTAGCCTGATCCATTGGGCCAATCCCAAACATGCATATGATGTGGCTTAAAACTCTTGAACTAAATTTACACCTTTTTCTACAGACTAAAATTTTATCTGAGACTAAAATGTGTTGCAACCTTCAAACCAAACTACTAAATCATCAATATAATAAGGCCTTTTCCTTGGCTTCAAATCTTAATGAATTATTTCAAAACTAGCTGAAAATTGAAAACTGAAATAAGCCAAAATCCTACCTACTTACTCTAATGAGCTGTCCAACTGCTAGTTAGGTAAAATAAAATAGCCAATGCAACCATTCAAGCATTATTTACTTTGATAGATTTTGTTTCATTTGCTTTTTTATTATCAAAACTGTAATTCTGCAACTTATTAGAAACTTGTCAACGAATGAGAGAATAAAGAAATACTTGATTTCCTTTGTTGACTCTAGAAACTTTTCAAAAGGATCTTCCAAGATATATACACTAATGTTTAACTAATCTAAACAACTATACATCTGTTCTGGATGGCCACCATGCCATGAAACTAAAATGTTATTTTCATCTTTATCTCCCTGCAAACTTTTAGATAAACTTTGTGATGTTATTTCTACTGATGGAAATGTCTGTTTGAGGAAACTTTTATCATATTGATATTGAAGATCATAGTTAGTTAATGGAGAAAGGCTTTCAATGCATTCATTATCCGACATATCTACTATTGGGTCATGAAAAACTTGTGAGGATGGCTGCAATCTATTGGATATTGAATTCCATGGGACTTCCTAAACTTCAACAAGTTGTTCATCCTTTTCTTTAATGATTTTATACCACATTTCCTTTAAAAGATGAAATGATTCAAAACATAGTGGTATAGAACTCTCATGTATCATTTGATCAGATGTTTCAATAAAATTTGATAACTGTAATTGTGAAACTGAAATATCCTGATCAAGAGTTTCATTATCTTCTTTGTTGTCAATCATAATTCCTAAAGACTGCTGATTATTGATTGCTTTAAAGTTGTCTCTTATAAACTGAAATGAATCAAAATAGAGAGGCAAATAATCTTTACTTATTTCCACATTTTCTACTCTTTCTTCCTCACTCTCATAACTAATCTGTATTGGCTGGTCTATGTCTACAATCTGCTAAAACTGAGTTTCCTCATCCCACAAACAAGCTTCTGATTTCTTTGTAAAGTTAGTTTGAGTTTGGAGAACATAACTATCATCATAATGATCATATTTAGGCAAATCATCAAATGAAGGAATGTCATCAAAAATACACATTAGATCGATAGATTCCTCTTCCACATATTGATCTGTAAATCCATTTTCTGATCTATGATAATTGGAATTAGCAAGAATTTTTTCATGGCTATCAACCTCTTCTATTCCTTCATGGTGATTTTGAACAAAATATTCATCTTTCATAGTGATCTTATGTATAATTTCATCTAGTTTTCTTAACAAAAGGCTGAGTTTTACCTATGCAATGTTTTTCTTCTCTTCTTCTTCTGCGTTCAATTTTTCCTGTCTGATTTGCAGATTAATTTCTACATCAAATGCAATGTTCTGCATCTGTACAAGTGTTTCTGTATCTCTTTCTCTTAACTGAAATTCTATTTCTGGATCAAAGGCACTTGGATAATGCAAGAGAGCTGAATCATGAGGAGGTCTAATATTTTCTGGCATTGAATAATAAACTTGATTAAATCTATCATAAAATTGTTGTATTGTTTCATTTGGATGTTTTTTTAATTGATTATATTCTTCTATGATCACAAAAAGATTGACTTTAATTATCCATCTGTCAAGAAAAAGTTTGACAAAATGCTGCAAATTTGAGATGTTTACAATAGGTAGATTCTTGAACCAAATTTTTACTCTATTTTGCAAAGAAAGAGAAAAAAGTCTGATTTTAACATCATCTTCATCAATCTCAAATAGGTCTAGATAATTCTCAAAACCTTGAAAGAGTTTTTGGGCAGTGATGTTATTATTTTCTCCATCAAACCTGGGAAGAAATTTGTAATATTCATCAGGGAAATCATGGAGTATAGGAGGTAAAATGAGGGGATTATATCTATCAGGAACTTTACAAGGTACAAGAATATGCACAGGGATTGTAAGATCAATCTTGATTATTTGAGGCTTCTTAATTGGAAAATGGTCATCATTAGATTCAGAATAAATATGCTCAAAGAGTTTAAGAGAATTAGTACTTTCAATATTCAAAGGAAAATAATTAAAAACTAATCTAAGATCTTGTCTAAAATACAATATACATTGAAAAACTTTCTTAATGAGAAAGAACATAATGTCTTGGATTAAGATCCAAGTTAAAAGCCTGATCTTTCCATATTGTTCTTTCAAGTTCATTCCTCCAGTGGAGTCTTGATTGTGAGATTGATTTGGAGTCGCCAGGTGGATGCTTTTAACCTTTGTGTGTCTGATTACTATCCACCATCATAGATCAGATTTGAACCTGTAAAATATTTCTGAAGAAAATTTTAGTGTTCCCCAGTATGGTCGCCATTATGTTATCACTCAGTAATTTCTGAAGGTTAAAGAAAGAAATAGTCCGAGGCAACCACAGACCAACTTTTAAACTCTAGGATCTAGCCTTCCTAGGGTTCAGAGAAGGCTCTCTCTATAAAATTTAACTTTGTTTTAATTATATGATATTAGGCTAGTTATGATTTTGCAAATTGGTTTTGGTTTGTTTGATTTGGTGGGAAAAATCACTTAATGAGATGGATAGTGGGAAATCTATTTTTCTGTTGGGCTAAGGAGTCAAAATTCAAGTATTCAGGACTAGGATCAAGGCCAAAAAGTCAAATGTTTTCAGGGCAAGATAGATAACCCTTAAAGATCTTGGAAAGATTTTTGGTGAGGTGATATGATCGGGATAAATAAAAATGAAGGGTTCTTTGATCCGAAAAAGGGAAGTAGTAGGTAGAGGTCAAACAAAAGAGGGAGCAATTAAGGGTTCCCTACTCTAGAAATCAGCAGAAAACATAGAAATGACAAACAGTTAAGATAGGGTGCTTTTAAAAAATCCTGAAGTAATACTCTTTTTCATTCATTCAAATTTAGAACACAATATGGATTGCATGTAACAAATAAAGATAAACAATAAAAAGTAGAAAATACTTCACTTCAATAGCTCATAACACGAATCCTGAAATATGATGCTAGTCGATCTGATCCACTCTTTGAAACACAAAAGCCTTCAAGTCCACAAACATGACTATAGAAATCTTCATCAATTGATTCCACAATAATACTTCAAAGGATGAAGTATTTATACAAATTCTAAACTAGAATATCTTGAAAAAATATCAATATTGGTTTACAAATATCTCAAACTGTTTTACATAAATAGAACTTAAATAAAGGACACTCAAAACTAATGCATCAATTTGGCACTATGCTTATGGATTTATGGTGACAAAGAATAGAATTCGAATTTGATATCAACTCTTAGTTGATGATGAGGCATCCAAGTCACTAATTGTTTCCTTTCTTTGTGCATTCTGCTCCAGAAATTATGCAAATTTGGGGTCCAATGATACCTTTTTATATCTCCATCTGAGATATATATGTAAAAAGTGAAAGAGGTTATTGTAGATAAATATGTTCTTGAGATAATCCTCTCCCCGTTCCCTAAAATTCTGCTCCAGATGGTCACAATAGGCTCTGCACAACGATGTGTAAAACAGATCTTTGCAGAGTCTGAAAAATAGGCTGTAAATATGTGCATGTATCTCTCATTCTGTAAGACCTATGAAAAAAGTAAGACAATTTTTTGTAGATGGGTCTCATAGGAAAAAAAAATTCCTTCAGTTTTGTAATATGTATTTCTAATTGGCCACAATCTTCTCTGCAAAATGATGACTTAACAGGAATTTTTTGTAAAAAGTGCTTTCAAATATTGTTTAATATTTCCAAATCCATAATGGCTGTTAGAAAAGTGAGAGAGGTTTTTGTAGTTGGACATCTTAAGAACATAAACCGCCTTCAGTTTTGTAAAATTCATCTTGGATTGGTCATAATAGTTTCTGCAAAACAATGACTTAAACAAGAAATTTCTACAAAAATGTCACTTCTTTATGTTTTCATCTTTTAACCTTTTTGTTCTTTTAAATGTTTTTCTTTTACATTGGATAAATTTCATTGTTGGTGAAATTATTTTCATCTCTGTTTAACTATTATTGTTTTACCTTGATTGCTCTGCAAATTTGTTTTACCCTTTATTGTTACTTTCATCTGATGCACTTTAACTCTGATGCTCTTTGACTATTATATTTTCACTGTCATTGTGAATTCTTATTTCACTTTTACCATTCACTGTGAAAATTTATCTCTCTCTGCATAAATGACTTCTTTCTATTCTACTGCCTGGAATATTTTGTTAAGTAATATCATTTAAAATTCATTTCTTTGTGAACTCTTGGAGTAAAACATATCTTTAACTAGTATTTAGATTGTTTTATCCATATTCTCCTTTTGCTAATGACCTGCAAAACAAAATAATTGTTCAATAAAACAGAGGTCTGCACGGAGGGATAATGGCTTTGATGATGGGAAAATACTGTGAAAAATGGTTTGAACTGGGCATAGAAATATTGGGATCAGTTGCAAAGGGTTTCTAGAACTTTGTTTTTTAGGCATTTTGGTTACTTTTGCAAGATTAAACAGTTTATAGAAGTAATTTTGACTCTATCAGAGGTTCTTGGATTAAAATCAGTAGAATATGGTTCTTTCCTTGGATTTTTTTTTTCAATTTTGGACTCTCAACATGATTTACAAGCCTTCACTGGTTAGAAAACAAGAAACAAGGGTTTCTTGGGCTTTTTCAATGGATAATTGGGCTAAAAATCTCTTGGAATTAGGCACAGAGGTTAGGCTACCTTCAGAGGATTTTCTAGGCTTAATTTGGAGTTTTAAATAGTTTAGAAAAACTATTTAAACTCAATTTTTCTCATTTAAAATAGTGTGCAGCATAAACAGGGTTTTTTCAGAAATTTTGACAGGGTTTGGCCTGTTTTTTGGATATTTTTAATAGCCTTGTTTTGAATAATTTGAATTATGACTAGATTTTTTCTTTAAAAAGTCTTTTAAAACTGATAACAGGCTCAAATTCTGGAGGAATACCTATTATACGTAGGTATAGGGCTTTGAGCATGTCTCTGAAGGTTTTTGAACAGATTCTGTGGTATTTTTCTGATCTCTGGAGTAATTCAAAGCTCCTTGGCAATATTTGATGGCTACAAGAGGAATTTTGAAGGTTCTTGGGCAATAAAACAGTGGAAAATACTTGTTCTCTGAGTCTGAATATCACATACAGTGGATATGTGCATAAAGAGAGAATAACAGTGCATTTTCAAGGTTTATTGGACAAATTAGGTTTAAATTTACATGCAATAAATAGCGTTCAAATCAGGCTGGAAGGTGGTTTTTGGGTTCCATGGGCGAAAAACCACTGGTGGTTATCACGTGGGTCTAAGGTGGTAAGTGGTTTCAAATGAATCGAATGCGATCCAATAAAAATAAGCCACGTAGAGGAGGGCGGAAAGGCTAAAACATCCTATTTCGCGTAAAAATGGGATGTGTTCATATCGCGCAACTTTATTTGCGATATGGGTTATTGATCGTTGGATTGGGAAGGACTCATGCGAACGGTCGAGATTTCTCTTGGAAGATGTATCAGGATTTCGGAGTGGGGTCTAGGTTTATTAATGCAGCGGGATAGGTTTTTAACATTATAAATATAACTTTATAACGTTTAAAACCTTGGGTTAAATGATCAGGTGGAGGGATAATGTTATATTAAATTAAAACATCTAATCAAATGTTTTAACCAATAGTGTTGATGGGGGTATTAATATTTATATCGTATATAAACCTTTGACAAGTGTTTAAGAACCATAGGGGTGGGGATATGTTTTATTGATATATTTAAACCTTATGGGAAAGGGCGGGGATTTATTTCGCCATGTGGGATCATATAAACATAGGTTTAAACTTTAAATAAATGGGTTTTGGGGGTCATTTATATATAATGGATTTAATAATATATACGGGAGGGATATGATATAGGGATTTAATACTTTAGGTTAATAGTTAATATGGAATGGAATGAAATGAAATGGATTAAAATACATAGTATTTAAACTAAGTAAAGTTTAAAATAGGTGATATAGCATAGTTTTGTCCCATTTTTTACTTTTTACACATAGACTTAGGATAAAATGCATTTTATGGGTTTTGAGTGTTTCTGAATGGAGATGAAATTAATTATTTAGGGTTTTTACTTTTACTAAGCAAAAAAGGGTATTTTACTTAGGAAAATGGATCATGATCATGGATGAGGTTGAAAATGCTGATGAAAATGGGTTATGTGTAGGAAATCCAATATTTTTAACCAATTAGTTATCGAGCCTTGGGTCTGGTCCTAACAGAAGTCAGAGAAATGCTTTGAGCCTCTTTAACTGAATGTTTAGAATATTGAATCATTGTGGGGGAGGGGAAAATAGTAATTTTTTGCCCGATGATGCTTTATTACATGTCTTGCACAACTGCTTTCTACCTACCCATCATTATTTCTAACATTTTTTACTTCATTTTCATGGGTGAATTTAAGCTTGCAACCCTAAATCAATTTTATTTCAAAACATAAAAACCATCTAATTCTAACCTTATTTCATCCGAGAGCTCAGATTAAACTGTTGAGCTCCTCATTTATTCTCTATCTTATCTAATGATTTGTCAAGTTTAAACTGTTTGACAGATCTTTATTCTCTATCCTAAAAACATGAAATTTAAAGCATGAGAGGTCAAGTTTAAGTTGATTGACCCTCATGGATTTGTGGCATTTAGGACAAGCTGCACACAATCTTATTGGAAAAAAGTAAAATAAAGTAGTGGCATTTAAACTTGCAACACTTTCATGATCTATTTTTGATGGGGTTCATATTTAATATTATTTTGATCTTTGTTTCTTTTTGTCCTTTGATTGTTCTTTTAGGACATACCTTTTTTTTTCATTTTTTAATTTGGGAATACATTTGCAGAAAGCAAAGGTATGTACAATATTTCAATATTTAGATGATCAATTCAAAATTATGAATCCTATTATTATAGGACCCTAACACTCCCAACACCCTTGATGTCTGGTTGATTGATAGTGGTGCTTCAAGGCACCTCACTGGTTATAAAGAAGCCCTCTCTGATTTAATTGAGAAGGTTACTAATCTGGAAACTATCCTTGGAGATAATTCCAACTATCCCATGAAAGGGACAGGGACTATGACCCTTCATCTATCTCAAGGTCAAGTCCTTCATTTACAAGATGTGTTATGCGTACCTGATTTTAAGAAGAACCTTGTGTCTATTTCGGCAATGGAACACAAAGGATTCAAGGTGGAATTCATTGATGGAAAGGTACATATCTGGAAGAAGAACTTCAAGGAAGCTCTTACTATTGGTTTTATAGTTCATACACTCTACCAAGTTGGAGGAAGTCCATTGGGCGCTATGTCATGTGATACAACTCTTCTAACAGAGTTATGGCGCTGGAGGTTTGCACACCTTCATTACAAAGCCCTTCTCGAAGCAAGGAAGGTGGTTGCAAGGATGCCCGAATTTAGAGATGATCATGAAGTTGTATGTAAGGGTTGTGCCAAAGGGAAGCATACAAGGGACCATTTCCCTCAAGTGTCACAAAGACAACTGATATTTTGCAGTTCATACATTCTGATTTATTTGGTATGCTGTCTGTGACATCCTTGGGAGGATGTTCCTATTACATGACTTTTACAGATGAATTCTTCTGCAAGACCTGGATATATTTCTTGAAGAAGAAGGGTGAAGCATTCAAATGGTTTCATACCTTCAAGGCCTTGGTGGAAAATCAAACCGTGGAGAGAATCAAAATTTTGAGGATCGATAATGGGACCCAGTGTTAGTGTCAGTCTAGTCATACTGCCATTAGTGATCAAAAATGCTCTTTTTCATTTTCATATTAGGTGTCTCATACCGAATAAATTTCATCATTCTGCTAGGTCATGGATTCATTGATGGTAGTAATTTTTATCAGTTGTCCCTCATGAGGTACTTGTTGATTTTCCTTTCTATGTTCTTTAGTCATTAGTCACTTTTATTCTCAAAATCATATCACTAGATCATAGGATGGGTCTCATTAGTTTCTAGGGTCTCACCATGGTCAAATTAATGAGTCAAATGTCAATAATATAAGCAAGGTCATGAGGAAGTCAATAAAATCAGAAGTCACAACACCTGAAAGATCAAAAATATATTTTATTCAGTTTGATGTAATTTTCACCTCAAGACCATATTTTGAAGTGAAAACGTGATATTTTTCCTTTATTATTATTCATTATGTAATTCTATATCATCATGTGTAATAAGTCACAATTCAGAAGTTGTTATCTCCACAAAGTGATATCCTTGCCTTCAGAGAAGTTTTCCATAGCATTTTTAGCACCAAATCATCTTCCAAGAAGATCCATCAAAAAGAGCCCGGAAAGAGCTTTCCAACGGTACACTACACTCTCAAAACTGACTTCTGGATTGAAATTTATGCTTAAGTGAAGTAAAAGTTCTTATATCCTCATTTACCCCCTATTTCCCATTTTTCCCGTAAACTTTGTTTGATTAAAGTTTAATATTCCTTTAAAAAAATCCCTTTCTGATTATAAATCGCATTATAAATATAAATGTGATTATGCCAAACCACTTCCCCTTTTCATGACCCCTTAAAATTTATAACGAAGTTTAAGTCTTACACTATAATATCCTGCCGCAACCACTTCCCCTTCATGCCTTTAAACCTTATATCAAAGTTCAAAACTTTATGTTATATAAACCCCAACACTTTAATCGCATCGCATGTTTTATTTTCATGTTCCAATCGGCCAATCGCAACTTTATCGGATGCAATCGATCGCACCCCTTCCTCCGATCTTCTGATCGCAATCCGATCATCCCCCTCCAATTAACCTCCGTCGATGGCCCACTCTCGATTAACCCACAACTGTCGATCTTCCCCCTCCTATCCAATGGCCCATAATTAATCGCATCCCCTCCTCTGATCGCATCGCAAATCCCTTATGTTCTGATGCGATTGTATAGCCGACACCTTCCGATTACACCATCACCATTGATCTTCCCCACCGATTGGACGGCCCACAACTAATCGAGCCATCGCAATCAGCATTCCCATATATGTTACACTCCGCTACCCTCCAATTTCCGATTGCGATTAATCCCCGGGCCCACCATACGGTACTTCCGCCCGTTTATAATGTGAAGGATCTTCCCCTTTGTAAACTCGAAATTTGTTATATTTCTTTTTTTGCAAAGGTTTTTCCCATTTCCCTTCCCAAATCGCATCAGCCCAATTTTTTTATGCGATGCGCCCCTCCACGATCTTCCGATTGCGATTATGTGGGTCCCACCATTTAAAACGCTTCACCATTCATTACAAAACCCCTTTCTCCTTTGTAAAGGTGAAAAATTCATCCGTTTTGTTTATTACAAAGGCCTTTCTCCCCATCGCATCGCAATATTTGTAATATGTTACTCCCCCCTCCCGATTCCGATTCTGATTGCGATGGCATCGCTGATTGTTATATTACGACTGTTTTATTAATATGATATCCCTCCGCCCGGCTCACTCCGATTGCGATTGTAATGCGGGTCCCGCCTCCTCTCCCTTCCTTCCTATTCATTATTTTCCCTTCACTAAAGGCAGAGTTTCATTTCAAAGGCATGTTATTTAAAAAATCAGTTTTCTTCAGAATTAGAAATAGTGGAAAGCAAGGAAATAGTCAAAAGGCCAAGAGCTTATTTAAAACAAAGATTGTTACAGCAAGCAGCAAAATTGGAAATCTGTTCATCGGATTACCTATTTTATTTCATATAGCCTAACGGAAAAATCTCCAAGTAGTCAAATGCAATGTTGTCCCTTATTCTTAGGGGCAGATTGTTGTATTTCTTTCTATGATTGTATTTCAGTTCTTCAGCTGTTAGAACAGCTCCCTTTTCTGTGGATCTATGTTCCCACATTTCAGTGTATTTATTGCAATTATAAATTATTTGTAAGAGAATAGTCTGTAACTCAGAAAGTAGGAGAATAGTGTGGAAGAACATCTCTGTGTTACATTGTACAGTTTGACAGGAATTAATAAGAGATGCAGCTCTGATTTGTGGAATCCATGTGGTATGAGAGTTAGCATTTGTTTTCCTTCTTTGTTTCATATGTGAATTGTTATGTGTTCCATTCATACATAAACATTTCCTTTTGAATGATTTCAAGACAGAAAGGTAGAATCCATTTTATATGCTCTGCCTTGGGAAATCATTCATACTCTGTATTTTTCTTCTGTTTGAAAAGGATCCATTTATTGTGCCCTTTTCAGCTCCTCACCAGTCTTTCCATCCCATCCTCATTAAATTTTAATTGCTAATTTTCCTACCTATATTTCCCCATGAAATACCTTGTGTCCTGATTTAATTCCCGGTTTCAACTGTCCCTTTATATCCCACACATCCCTGAAATTCATTCATTCATTCATTTTATTAAAAAAAAAAAAAATTATCATTTTATCTAGCCTAATATTAGTCCATTTATTGTGTTCCATTGAATATTCTTTCACGGAGAGAGCCCTCTCATATCCTTGTAGGGATAGCTACAAGGCTGAGCCTGGTTTAGTTGTTACCCTATTTTGCCTTTTCGGCTTGGGGTCCAATTCAGGTGCTAAAATCTCTGGCAACCACACTGGGGAAAAGTTCAAGATTGTTTGTTTGTTAGTGTTATTTGTTTTATAAACTACATACAGAGCCTGAAGTTATGCCAGGCAGCCTTCAAACTGCACATTGCTTTGCAAGTGCATAAGTAGATAAATGTTTCTTCAGTCAATCTCCGGTCTAGTTTTATAAACATAACATCTGACTTGCAAGATTTTCCCCAGTACATCAAATAATTCCAGACTTTTGAAAGATGATGTTCAGATTTTGCTAGGCTACAAAATAAGATTTTTGTAAAATAGACATTTGACCACACTGGCTTCAAGAAGATACACCAGGGATAATCCAGATCCAAATCCTCCCCCTGCGTTTGAAAATCCAAATCTTATCCCAAGAATTGTCAGAAGACAAGAAGGATCATTAAGCCCCAGACCCGTTTTCAGGTCCTATACTTGGCCCAGTGAATGGTTTTTTGTAGAGGATCTTTCCTTTGATGAGAATTTCGAGCTTTCTTTATTTAGGAATAAGTCTGAAAATGACATTGATGATACAGTTTTAGATCCTGATTTCCTTGTAGATATTGAAGTCCAAAGAGAAAATACCTCCATTGACGATTATATTTTGAATTCTCCTCAGTCCATCACTGTAACTAGTATCCATGAGCCTTCAGAATCATTGGGAACATCATTTCCCCCTCCCAATTCATCAGCATTCCCATTAGTCAACTCCCAATTATAATCTCCTCCATTAACACCCCCCTCAAATCCTAAAAATCTTGTCGTAAATCCATCCAGAGTTATGGCTGCCAGGTATGCACCCCTGGTCTTACCCCAGGTCCTCGATGATATGCTGGCTGAATATCAAAGTAAAATTCCTATTTTTGATGCCACTCAGAGCATCACGGCTCAGCAACATGTTGATAAAATGAATGAATTTTTTTATTTGCATGAGGTAGAAGCAGAGAATGTAACAACAAGGTTGTTTGTTCAAATTTTCGGAGGCGAAGTCAGAAAGTGGTTTAGAGCCCTACCGCCATGCACAATTCGCACTTTGCAGGAGTTGCACACTCAATTCCTGGACCGGTGGGAGGTAAAAAAGAACCCACTTCAGATTTTGTCTGAATATGAGAACATTAAAAGAAATGTGTGTGAAACCGTGCAGGATTATTGTTTGAGATTCAATGCTGTATATAATGTTATTCCAGCTAATTTGAAGCCTCCTGTGGGACTGGCATTGTTAAAATTTCCCGATGGATTTGATGCCGACATGGCATATCAGCTGCGTGAAAGAGATCCGTCTTCACTTGAAGACATGCAGAATATAGCAGTAAACGTTGAAGCTAATATGTAGGCTAAAAGAGCAAGAGCCAGAGCCGAGAAAAGAGTCACAATAAAAGAGGAGGCCTCTACTTTAGACAGTAAAATGGACACTCTGATCAAAACAGTGGAAAAAATGGTTGATAGTTTAACCATTGCAGATAGACGTGAGCCTCAAATAAGAAATCCCAATTTCAGAGGGCAGCAGCCGCAATTCAGAATTAAACAAAGAGAGCAAAGAACGCAGGACCAAATTACGCCACCACAGCAGCAGATTAAAACTCCTTTGCAACAGAACTACGTGCAAGGGACAGATTCAGATGACGATGATCCTGTGATTGAGGCTAATCAAATTTTCATGGCTGATGGTGCACCCATTTTCCTTACAGAAGATGAAGAATACACAGTGGCGACTCCAGACATTCAAAAAGACCAAAATTTCATTTTGGCCAATGATACAGTACTGGAAGAGGAGTCTGATGACTATCAGAGAGGGTATATGAACGCTTTGTCAGCTCAGCAAAGGCAGTACTATTTAAGGAACAGAGAGGTTACAGTTAGCCCCATTCAAAAGAGAAAGGAACTCCAAATGAAAAACCATGCATAGAAGAAAGCTAAGGATTCGGTTGATCCTTCCTCTAGCAAAGCACCTGCAGTTGCTAACACAGCCAATGAGAAGAACCAGCAAAACACAGTAAAGGAGCCAACAGAGAAGAAAAACCCACCCATCAAAGAGGTAGAAAAACCTCCCTCCTTTAATCTAGAAAATGAAATCTCTAAATTAAAAGTGTCTATGACCCTCACAGAGTTGGTGAAGAATAGTGTGTATAAAACTCAAGTGTCCAAAGTCTTGCAAATAGATTCCGTCTCCGATATGGTCAATGTAGAAGACGACTACCCTGAACTTATTTTCGGTCCAGCCACAGAAGAATCTGAAGAAAATGAAGTCCCTCCTTTTTACTTGAGTCTTAGAGTACATGAGTTTATCCTGCATAATGCTATGTTGGACTCCGGGGCCTCACATAATTTGATGCCCAAAGCTGTCATGGAGAAGCTAGGCCTTGACATCACTCGTAAATATCATGAATTTTATTCCTTCAACTCAAGTAGGGTCCACTGTATTGGTTTAATTAAATATTTGGTAGTGTCTTTAGACCAGATTCCAGCAAAGAATGTCTTGATGGATGTAGTCGTTGTTGATGTCCCACCAAGGTTTGGAATGCTTCTATCTAGGTCTTGGGGTGAAAAACTTAAGGGAACCATGCAGCTTGACTTCTCTTATGCCACTATCCCTGTATTTGGCCAGTTGAGGAAGTTATATAGGGAAAATAAAATGAAATATATGATTACCAGCAAAGACAAGCCTGTAAATCATCCCATCAATGTTGTCCATACAGACTTAGAGTCTTTTGTCTTGTATTCTAATGGTGGTTTAAATGATGAGAATGTTCAATTGGTACAAGTGGATTAAATACCTGAGATTTCAAAGAATTTCAGAGAGGTCCTCAAATAGGAAAAGGACAAAGCAGCAAACACTTCTGAACCTCCTGCCTGCCAGCAGCAAAGGGACAATGAACAGCCAGAAATCAGCCAAGGTAAAGAAGAGAAAGAAACAAACTTCCAGTATCTTCAAGAAGAAGAAGAAGGCCTGTGGAGTATGGATTTTGATGGAGCTGTTGGTAAGGATGGAGTTGGCATTGGAATATGGATTAGGAGCCCTTTTTTCCAACCTAAGAAGGTTCCAAGTAATGTTAGAGTTTGTGCTTATAAGCTAGCTTTTGATTGCTCTAACAATGAATCAGAATATGAGGCTTTGATTGCAAGCCTCAAAATTTTGAAGAAGTTGAATGCAAAAGGATTTTTGTATATGGCGACTCCGAATTGATAATCAAACAGGTGAAGGGAGAATACCAAGCCAAACATCCAAGATTGAGGGCATACAGAAATGCAGTCTTGGACATTTTGAAAATATTCCCAGAGTATACTTTGACAGCAGTGCCTAGGATGCAGAACATTATTGCTGATTCTCTTGCCACTACTGCAAGTAACTTGAAGATTCCGATGAACTCCAACAATAAGTTTGAAATCTATGTCAAACATAGGCCTGCTGTTCTGGACAATTTAAGGTATTGGCAAGTATTTTGGGATGATAATGAGATCAATGCATTTTTGCAGGGTGATGGAAAATTCAAAGATACTCCAATAGAGGGTGAGTATGAGGTTGATGATCAGGAGTTAGAA
The DNA here is from genome assembly GCA_034641835.2 of Pinus albicaulis. NCBI lineage: Eukaryota > Viridiplantae > Streptophyta > Pinopsida > Pinales > Pinaceae > Pinus > Pinus albicaulis. The sequence goes on from CM076570.1 coordinate 973,723,218, forward strand.
GCAAACCAGATGGACATATTGTAGTTAAAGGATAATGTAATTCCTAGAGGTCTCATACCTCTAGAGGAGCTTTTTGATCAGGATGATGTCACAAAGAAACCAAGCTTGGTGCCCACAGAGAAAGGAGTTGAAGATGTGAATATTGGAACAGCTGATCAGCCCAAGTTTGTCAAATTATCAAAGGCATTATCCCCTGAGGTAAAGGAGAAGTATGTTAAATTTCTTTCTGAATTTTCTGATGTATTTGCATGGGATTATTCAGATTTGAAAGTGTATGATAAGAACATAATTCAGCATACAATTCCTATCAAGCCGGATCAGAAGCCTTTCAGACAGAAGCTGAGAAGAATCAATCCAAAGCTGCTGCCATCAATTGAAAAGGAGGTAAACAGGTTGTACAAAGCAGGAATCATAGTTCCTATTAGATTTTCTGATTGGATTTCGAATTTGGTCCCAATGCGTAAAAATACTGGAGAAATAAGACTGTGTATTGACTTTCGGAACTTGAATAAGGCATCCTTAAAGGATAATTACCCACTTCCGAAAATGGACCATATTCTGCAGAGAGTAGTTGGAGCATCTAGGATGTCACTACTTGATGGCTACTCAGGCTACAATCAGATCTTGGTGCATGAGAAGGACCAAGATAAAACTGCCTTCACAACACCCTGGGGAACCTTCCAATATGTCAAGATGCCCTTTGGACTGAAGAACGTTGGAGCCACCTTCCAGCGTGCAATGGACATTGCTTTTGAAGATGAAAAAGACGTTTTTCTTGTTGTTTATTTGGATGATTCGACAGTGTTTTTAGGTTCATATGATGAGCATTTGCACCATCTAAGAGTGGTTTTTCAGCGTTGCAGAAAGTTTGGGATTTCTCTCAATCCCAAAAAGAGCCTTTTTTCCATGGATGAGGGAAAATTGCTTGGGCACATCATCTCTAAAGATGGCATCCGCATAGATCCAGCCAGAGTGGAGGCAATCCATCTCACAGATCTTCCACGAAACAAGAAAGAGATTCAGGCCTTTAATGGTAAGATGAATTTTTTGCGCAGATTTATACCTAATATGGCTGAGCATTTGAGAGAAATTACCAATATGCTGAAAAAATACAGCACAGTTAAGTGGAGTGAAGAATCTATTAAATCATTCATTCTGGTAAAGTTTGCTTTGTCTAATGCCCTAGTTCTGATCAGTCCCGACTATACTCAAGATTTTATTATATTTTCGTTTCAATCTGAGCATACTATGGCTGTTGTTTTAATGCAAAAGAGAGATGAAGTAGAAAATCCAATTGCCTTTTTCAGTAGGACTATTAGAGATGTTGCTTTAAGATATAATATTATTGAAAAGCAGGCATTGGCTCTTGTCAAGGAATTGAAAGATTTTAGGGTCTATATTCTACATTCACACACTATAGCATATGTCCCTAATGCAGCAGTCAAGGATTTGCTCATGCAAACTGATCCAGAAGGTCGAAGAGGAAAATGGATAGAAGCTATGTTGGAGTATGATCTAGAGATCAAGCCCACGAAATTGATCAAATGCCAAGGTTTGGAGAAATTGATGGCCCAATCAAATCTACGTGCCTTAGATATAAACCTCATTTCAGCAATATCAAAAGAAGAAAATGAAGGTTTGTTGGTTCCTATTTCAGATATTTTTCTGTAGTCCCCTTGGTATTCAGATATTGTGTATGTTCTTCAGCACCTATCACCTCCTCCAGGCATGTCTAAGAGTAAAGGTAGATCTTTGAAGCTTAAATCTACAAAATATTTCATTTTGAACAATGCTCTGTTTTGGAAGGATCCGGGAGGTGTTTTGCTAAATTGCCTGGTTGAAGAAGAAGCTCAGAAGGTAATGCACGATTTCCATAAAGGTGACTGTGGTGGTCACCTATTTTGGAAAACTACAGCGAACAAGATATTGAGAGCCAGGTATTATTGGCCCACATTATTTTCTGATTTATATAAAAAAGTGATGAATTGTCATGAATGTCAAATTTTCCAAGGGAAGAAGAAATTGCTTCCACTTCCTTTGAAACCTGTTTCAGTGAACGCACCCTTTCAGTAGTGGGGGCTCGATTTTATAGGAGAAATACATCACGCGTCCTCAGCACATCATCGATGGATATTGACTGGGACAGATTATTTCAAGAAATGGATTGAGGCCATCCTTGCCAGGAAAGCAACTAACACGGTAATTATTCAATTCTTGGAATCAAATATTTTATCTTGTTTTGGTTGCCCATGTAAAATTGTGACAAATAATGCAGCCGCGTTCAGATCAAAGAAAATGATTGATTTATGTGATAAATACAACATCATGCTGGGCCATTCAACAGCGTATTATCCATAAGGCAACGGCCTGGCAGAGTCATCGAACAAATCACTAATCAATATAATTAAGAAAAAGTTGGAGGCAAACAAAAGAAATTGGCACCGAAAGATTATCAACACACTGTGGGCAGACAGAGTCAGCAGTAAAAAATCAATAGGCATGTCACCTTTTGAGTTGGTTTATGGTACTGTTGTTGTCTTTCCTACTTCTCTTACAGTTCCAGTTATGAGATTATTGCAAGAAGTTGGCAGCGAAGATGATGACAACCAGCGAAGGATCAACCAGATGATCCACCTTCAACAAACAAGAGAAGAAGTGTCACAGAAAGCGAGTCAGTTGCAAGAAAAGATTAAAAAGATCTATGACAGGAAGACAAAAGCAGAAAAGTTTTAGTTGGATGATGTAGTGTTGAAATGGGATGCAACAAATGAAGACAAAGGAAAGTACGGTAAATTTTACAACCTATGGAAGGGACCTTACAAAATTACAACATACAGGGGACAAAACACCTTCTTGCTTTCGGAAATGGATGGCCAGGATTGTCCTGGAGGAGCAGTAAATGGTAGGCTATTGAAGCACTACCATTGTTGAAGACATGGATCAGAATCTATCTCATCATCATTATATATACCATTTTATTTTTCTAAAATCAAAGTTCAAAATGCACAGTCATTCAAGTTTGGGGCCCGAGGTGAAGGCTATAAAACTTGGATCATATGTGTATGGTTTGGTTTTATTTCAGTTTTCAATCTTAGTCCAGAGTCAGAATCAGTTTGCATTTGTGTCAGTTTTCAACATTTTTGACTCCATGCCCAATGGATAAGGCTACTTGGTCTACAGTGTTCTTGGCACCTCCAAGGAGCTACCATCCCCATTGGAGCCAATGTTAGTGTCAGTCTAGTCATACTACCATCAGTGATCAAAACTGCTCTTTTGCATTTGCATATTAGGTGTCTCATACCGAATAAATTTCATCATTCCGCTAGGTCATGGATTCATTGATGGTAGTAATTTTTATCTGTTGTCCCTCATGAGGTACTTGCTGATTTTCCTTTCTATGGTCTTTAGTCATTAGTCACTTTTATTCTCAAAATCATATCACTAGGTCATAGGATGGGTCTCATTAGTTTCTAGGGTCTCACCATGGTCAAATTAATGAGTCAAATGTCAATAATATCATCAAGGTCATGAGGAAGTCAATAAAATCAGAAGTCACAACACGTGAAAGATCAAAAAGATATTTTGATCAGCTTGATGTAATTTTCACCTCAAGACCATATTTTGAGGTGAAAACGTGATATTTTTCCTTTATTATTATTCATTATGTAATTCTATATCATCATGTGTAATAAGTCACAATTCAGAAGCTGTTATCTCCACAAAGTGATGTACTTTCCTTCAGAGAAGTTTTCCACAGCATTTTCAGCACCAAATCATCTTCCAAGTAGATCCATCAGAAAGAGCCCGGAAAGAGCTTTCCAACGATATACTACACTCTCAAAACTGACTTCTAGATTGAAATTTATGCTTAAGTGAAATAAAAGTTCTTATATCCTCATATACCCCCTATTTCCCATTTTTCCCGTAAACTTTGTTTGATTAAAGTTTAATATTCCTTTAAAAAAATCCCTTTCTGATTATAAATCGCATTATAAATATAAATGTGATTATGCCAAACCACTTCCCCTTTTCATGACCCCTTAAAATTTATAATGAAGTTTAAGTCTTACATTATAATATCCCACCGCAACCACTTCCCCTTCATGCCTTTAAACCTTATATCAAAGTTCAAAACTTTATGTTATATAAACCCCGACACTTTAATCACATCGCATGTTTTATTTTCATGTTTCGATCGGCCAATCGCAACTTTATCCGATGCGATCGATCACACCCCTTCCTCTGATCTTCCAATTGCAATCCTTCCTCCGATCTTCCGATCGCAATCCGATCATCCCCCTCCAATTAACTTATGTCGATGGCCCGCTCCCGATTAACCCACAACCGTCGATCTTCCCCCTCCTATCCAATGGCCCATAATTAATCGCAGCCCCTCCTCCGATCACATCGCAAATCCCTTATGCTCCGATGCGATTGTATAGCCGACACCCTATGATTACACCATCACCATCGATCTTCCCCGCCGACCGGACGACCCACAACTAATCGGGCCATCGCAATCGGCATTCCCATATATGTTACACTCCGCTCCCCTCCGATTTCCGATTGCGATTAATCCCCGGGCCCACCATACGGTACTTCCGCCCGTTTATAATGTGAAGGATATTCCCCTTTGCAAACTCGAAATTTGTTATATTTCGTTTTTTGCAAAGGTTTTTCCCATTTCCCTTCCCAAATCGCATCAGCCCAATTTTGTTATGCGATGCGCCCCTCCACGATCTTCCGATTGCGATTATGCGGGTCCCACCATGTAAAACCCTCCGCCATTCATTACAAAACCCCTTTCTCCTTTGTAAAGGTTAAAAATTCATCCGTTTTTTTTATTACAAAGGCCTTTCTCCTCATCGCATCGCAATATTTGTAATATGTTACTCCCCTCTCCCGATTCCGATTCCAATTGCGATGGCACCGCCGATTGTTATATTACGACTGTTTTATTAATATGATATCCCTCCGCCCGGCTCACTCCGATTGTGATTGTAATGCAGGTCCCGCCTCCTCTCCCTTCCTTCCTATTCATTATTTTCCCTTCACTAAAGGCAAAGTTTCATTTCAAAGGCATGTTATTTAAAAAATCAGTTTTCTTCAGAATTAGAAATAGTGGAAAGCAAGGAAACAGTCAAAAGGCCAAGAGCTTATTTAAAACAAAGATTGTTACAGCAAGCAGCAAAATAGGAAATATGTTCATCGGATTACCTATTTTCTTTCATACAGCCTAACGGCAAAATCTCCAAGTAGTCAAATGCAATGATGTCCCTTATTCTTAGGGGCAAATTGATGTATTTCTTTCTATGATTGTATTTCAGTTCTTCAGCTATTAGAACAGCTCCCTTTTCTGTGGATCTATGTTCCCACATTTTAGTGTATTTGTTGTAATTATAAATTATTTGTAAGAGAATAGTCTGTAACTTAGAAAGTAGGGGAATAGTGTGGAAGAACATCTATGCGCTACATTGTACAGTTTGACAGGAATTAATAAGAGATGCAGCTTTGATTTGTGGGATCCATGTGATATGAGAGTTAGCATTTGTTTTTCTTCTTTGTTTCATATGTTAATTGTTATGTGTTCCATTCATCCATAAACATTTCCTTTTGAATGCTTTCAAGACAGAAAGGTAGAATCCATTTTATATGCTCTGCCTTGGGAAATCATTCATACTCTATATTTTTCTTCTGTTTGAAAAGGATCCATTTATTGTGCCCTTTTCAGCTCCTCACTTGTCTTTCATCCCATCCTCATTAAATTTTAATTGCTAAGTTTCCTGCCTATCTTGCCCCATGAAATACCCTGTGTCCTGATTTAATTCTCGGTTTCAAACTGTCCCTTTTATCCCACACATCCCTGAAATTCATTCATTCATTCATTTTATTAAAACCTTTTTTTTTATCATTTTATCTAGCCTAATATCAGTCCATTTATTGTGTTCCACTGAATATTCTTTCACGGAGAGAGCCCTCTCCTTTCCTTGTAGGGCTAGCTACAAGGCTGAGCGTGATTTAGTTGTTACCCTATTTTTCCTTTTCAGACTGGGGTCCATTTCAGGTGCTAACACCCAATATGAGTCAAATGAATTCAATGAATTTTGCAGAGAAGATGGCATTAAGAGGGAGACCACAACTGCGTATACTCTTGAGAAAAATGGTGTTGTTGAAAGAAAGAAGAGGACCATTATTGAAGTTGTCTGCACCATGCTATGTGACGAAGGTCTCCCAAATTTTCTATGGGGAAAAGCTATGAACACTATTGTGTACGTTCAAAATAGATGCCCACATTCAACTCTAGATTCCAAAACTCCCAAAGAAGTCTTCTCTGGTAAGAAACCCAATGTTTCTCATTTTAGAGTTTTTGGTTGTCCTGTTTAATTTCATGTGCCGAAAGTGTTATCACTCTGTAATTTGTAAGATTGGCAAGAACAAACGAAAGAGGACAACATCAAACCACTTTGGATTCTAGGAGCTAGCCTTCCTAGACTCAAAGAGGGCACTCTTTATCTCTGATTTTAATTTATCTTTAATATCAAGAATGTTGATGTTAGGCTGGTTACAGTGATGGTAGTATTGGTTGTTTTTTATTGAATTTGTTGGTTGGATGAGCAGGTCTGTAGGGACTATTCCATTGGGCTATGGAGCCAAAGGCTGGATTGGCACATCAACGTTCAATAACATCACAGGGAAAGCTAACGGTGCTAAATGGATATTTAGAGATGTATGAATTATGAGGTGAAAGAAATAGTAAGGTTGAGTAGTGACTAAAGAGAAGTTAAGAATTATTTAATCATAATTCAGTAGAAAACATTAAGAGTGTAAATGCAGATAGAATTAAGGTGCTTCGATAGCAAATATTAATCTAAAATTTCTGATTTACAACTAGACGAACAGATGCACAGCAGGGAAAACAATGGAAACATTTAAAACAGAGAAGTAACACATAACCATTTTAACACATCTCAAGAATCCTGTGAACGGTCTCTTATTATTAATGCTTATCTCAAACAGTTACAGTGCTCTGATACTTCTTACAATGCAAGTTTCAGCAGGGTCCAATTTTCCAATCCCTGATACTGCTATAGCATTCAGTATTTATCTAAAAACTAAGTTGATTGCCCTACCTTACTCAAAAACCTTTCATTTATTACAATTTAGCATAAAATGGACAAGTGTGGCCATGCAAGGCCTGATTAGAAATTTTTGATAAAAAACATTGCCTATAGAATTAATGTTGGGCAGCCCTTCATGGATCCAAATGCTTCGATGGCTCTCAGGAAGATCAAAAAATAATATTGGATTCAGTTGTGATGATCACAAAGAGGCAACTAGTGGTGGCTCTGGCATCTGGCTCTGTTTTCAAAAAAATGGTGTTGGGTAATCAAATTTGGTGCAGTGTTGACCACTTTTCATTGATTGGTGATGGTATTGATGTGTTCTACTACCTTTTCCACTTCTACTAGTATACCATAACAGTTCTGCATGAACGCCCTTTTCTAGACTCGACCTCCCTGGTCTATTTCCTTCCTACCGAGACATTCAACTTCGCTCTACCTTTTTCCCCTTGTCGGGTCCTACCTGAATCTTTCTATCGTTTTTTGGCCTATTTCTTCACAAAATGGCGTAAAAAATCATTACCCGGACTTGAAATTTTGTAGACTTCGGTTATGAACATAATCGCATCCATATAAAATCGCACATCACATGCTTTACAATTTATGATAAGGTAAAAGGGATTGGAGATGCAATGCGAAGAGGGAGGTGACATGGCAGGTAAGGTGGGACACGACCACGTTGCAAATCACAAGTCAGAAGGTTTTGCTATAAGCAATAGAAGATAAACTCTAAAACACGCGAAGTGCAGGGAGAGACAAGTGGCGTTGCAGGTAAGGTGAGATAGGCCACATCGCAAATCACAAATCCTAGGTTTTGTTATGAGCATGGGGGTTAAATACTAAAACTTGCAACGTGCGGTACGAGATTGGGACCCACCCACATCGCACATCGAAATATTTAATTTTTACCACATATCGTTGAGTTTAGAGTTTGGGAAATGCGGTAAGCGCTAAAATCCACGAAGTGCGATTTACGCTATCAGAGGATGATGTGGCAGAATGGAGATGGAGCCCATTGCATCGACAGAGTTTATAAAGCAGCGAAAGGTTTCTGCGGTAAGGTAAGTTTCATGAGGTTTCTATGTATTTCAAGTGGCTTGAAGTGGGGAGCGGAGATGTTATGGGGCCAACCCCATCGCAACTTAAACAAAATACATTGCGGGTGCTTAATGGTAAGTTACAAAATGTGCGATGCGATATATCGCAAATCGGCGATCACAAGTTTTAAGGGTTGGTGAAATGGAATAAGTTATAATTTTCGAAATACGATGGATGGTGGGCGGAAAGGTGACGTGTCAGGGAGAATGGCCCCACTTTAATCGAAATCGGGGGAAATGGGAAGGTGGAGGTAAAACAACGATATAGTGATGAAAACGTAAAGTAGAAATATAAAGCGGAAAGGCGGAAAAGGGTGAAGTTTAATGTTTTTAAAGGAAAATAAAATGAAAAGGAAGTTTGGTGGGTGAATGGGTCCCACTTCATCACATGTCGCCTTTGGAAGGTTTGTAGGAGATGAAAATCAAAGGATTTTGGGATTTATTCGATGCGAAAGAAATTTTAGTGCAATGGCAAGGTGGCTCCACCATTGAAACATGGTAATGCGGAGTTCCAAAGTTTTTTTTTTTAAGTAATTCCCTTTGAGCACCTTTAGAGAAAAATTTGATCTTTTCAATTTGATTGTAGGAAAACAATCAAGAATTTTTTAGGCTGAACTTTACATTTTTCCTTTTTAAGTACCCTCTTTTCTTCTTCTTTTTTTTCTCTTCATCTTTCTTTGGAAAAGACTTTTAATATTGACATCTATGTACAATATGAAAAATTTGTAAAGAGAAAGTACACAATCACCCTGTGATATTGTAAATTACAGGGTTCTAACAGTGGCTCCAGCTGGGGATGGAAACTACTTCAGGAGGTGTCAAGAACACCACAGACTAGTAGCCTGATCCATTGGGTTGATCCCACAACTTGTATCTTGATCTGTCCGACAACATAGTAACTAGAAACTAGCTGATTTTTCCTGCTGACTTTGACTGATAATAATAGACCACATGCTTGGCCAACCAACTTATTAGCATACTGAAATCTGAACTGAAACTATGATTGAACTTATCCACCGCAATCCATCAAGATGAACATACTACTGCACCTTGAAAACTTGAATGGTGAGACCAATACTGTACTGAAAATGAAAATAAATCTAAACTAAAAGTTGAAATATTCTTAGAGTGTTGAGATTATTTGCACACCTACCTAACCTAATCTAACTTGGAGATGATATATACACTAAGTGGACTTCTTTCTCCAATGCAACCAATCAAGTAAATGACTACATGATTGATTCTTGCTCGCTTTTTTGAGTAGGCTGAAAAAACAAAAGGGCCACTCCCATCTTACTTGCCTTCGAACAATAGTGCTCAAACTTTTGCTTAAACTATGCAACAAACCATCTGTGGCATAGCATACTCCTTCTTTAGATGATTCTAAGAAACCAGCAAAAGGATCTTGGAACAATACCTGGCCCTGAGGATTTGAATAACAAACTTCATCTAGGGCTTCTCCTTGTTCCATTTTTTCATGCTCGGGATCCTTCTGAAAGAGAATATCTACACATTCTTCATGGTCATCTGACATGACATCCTCATTATATGCCACTATGTTGTCCTCAAGAAAACATGACACGTCTTGACTGAGTTGGCTGAATTCTGTTTGAAGGCCATCATTTTGATGAATAGGAGCACTTTCTGGCAATAGGCCTTCTTGAGAAGGTGGTACAACATCAATATAAATAGGTTCTTTTGTTTCTTCATTAGGAAATTATTTAGAACATAAATCAACAGTAGAAAAAATAGAAATAATCTCTTCATTACATAAAAATTTAAAGGATGGTTGCATTCTTAGAATCTGATTGATTTCTTCTTCAGTTAAAGGAGGAGGGAGGCTTTGTTTTCTTTGGATTGAACAAAAAAAAAAATCTTTGCCTTGTGAAGACTGATCATGAGGCTGAATGTCTTCTTTAGCCTCACACAAAAGAGCAGATGAACTATCATTTTTCCCCACAAAGAGATCTGGTGGATCTTCTTTCATTTCTTGATTGCTTTCATTTTCAACTAACTTCTCTTGGTTGTCATGACAGTTAACTTGAGAATGAAATTCATGAATTGCTTTTAAGAGATCCTCAAGATGCCAATTTCCTAAATATTCATCAATATTTACAAGGTATTGTATGAGATCCTCATATTGATCGCAACAATTTCCAGCTAATCATAAAGATGGAGAATTTTTTTTATAATGCTCATAAAACACCTAGTGGAAATATTTTAAAGAAAAAAAACTACCAGGGTTCAAACCTTCATACCATTCTCTTGCTTTCCCTTCTAATGTTACCATGAACATCTTCATGAGGTGATCATCATTCCATTCGACTTTCAACCTCCATGAGTGTATATGAAATTTAATGAGATGTAACAGAGCATCATCAACCTTCTCATCTTGAAAAATAGGAAGATTTGTGTCCCAATTTACCTGAGGCATTTTGTGTGGAAATCCAAGAATGTGATCTCTGTTCATTGGAGCATAGCTGCGTTGTATTCTTGGATCCATCTTGTCAATCAGTCGGAGAGTTGGGTCATTGTATATTCACAACCAATCTATATTTTTCTACCAGTGGATTCTTTAGGTCAACTGAAAAATGTGGAGTCACCAGGTGGATGGTTTCAACTTCCTTGTGTCTGGCTGTTGTCCACCATCAAAAACCATATACCAATCTTGGAACATACTCGAATCATACAATATTTTGACTGGGTTTTTTGAGTTCTGATGAAATATTAAGCTTTTTTAATAACTCAGTCCCTAGTATGGTTGCCATTATGTTATCCCTCTATAATTTGTAATATTGGTAAGAACAAATGACAAAGGACAACATCAAACCACTTTGGAGTCTAGGGCCTAGCCTTCCTAGACTCAGAGAGGGCGCTCTCTATCTCTGATTTGAATTTATCTTTAATATCATGAATGATGATGTTAGGTTGGTTACAGTAATGGTAGTATTGGTTGTTTTTTATTGGATTTGTTGGTTGGCTGAGTAGTTCTGCAGGGACTATTCCATTGGGCTATGGAGTCAAAGGCTGGATTGGCACATCAACGTTAAAGAGAATCATAGGGCAAGCTAACTGTGCTAAATGGAACTTTAGAGCTGTATGAATGAGGTGAAACAAATAGTAAGGTTGAGTAGTGACTAAAGAGCAGTTAAGAATTCTTTAATCAGACTTCAGCAGAAAACATTAAGATTGTAAATGCATACAGAATTAAGGTGCTCTGACAACAAATCTGAATCTAAAATTTCTAATTTACAACTAGATGAACAAATGCACAATAGGGAAAACAACAGAAACATTTAAAACAGATAAGTAATACATCACCATTTTAACATGGCTCAAGAATCATGTGAACGGTCTCTTATTATTGATGCCCATCTCAAATAGTTACAGTGCTCCAATACTTCTTACAATTCAAGTTTCAGCAGGGTCCAATTTTCCAACCCCTAATACTGCTAAGGCATGCAGTATTTATCTAAAAACTAAGTCGGGTTCCCTACCTTACTCGGAAACCTTTCATTGATTAAAATTTAGCAAAAAATGGACAAGTGTGGCCATGCAAAGCCTGATCAGAAATCTCTAACAAAAAACACCGCCTGTGGAATTAATGTTGGGAAGCTCTTCATGGATCCAAACTCTTCGATGGCTCTTCAGAAGATCAAACAATAAGCTTGGAGGTGGTTGTGATGGTCATGAAGAGGCAACCAGTGGTGGCTCTGACATCTGGCTCTATTTTCAGAAAACTGACATTGGGTAATCAAATCTGGTGCAGTGCTAACCACTTTTCATTGATTGGTGACGGTGCTGATGTGTTCTATTGCATTTTCCACCTCTACTAGTATACCATAACAGTTCTTCATGAACGCCCTTTTTCAGACTCTATTTCCTTGCTACCGAGATGTTAAGCCTCGCTCTACCTTTTTCCCCTTGTTGAGTCCTACCTGAGTCTTTCTGTCGTGTTTTAGCCTATTTCTTCACAAAATGGCGTAAAAAATCATTGCCTGGTCTTGAAATTTTGTAGACTTCAGTTATGAACTTTATTGCATCCACAGAAAATCGCACATCACATTCTTTACAGTTTATGATAAGAGAAAATGGATTGGCGATACGATCCGAAGAGGGAGGTGACGTGGCAGGTAAGTGTTGGAAATACTGAGAGGGGGGTGAATCAGTATTTATTTTCAATTGTTAATTTTACCAATTAGAACACTTATATTTAGAACACAAAATGAACAATGATGGAATAGATAATTTTATTAATTTCTTCTTTACAATAAGTAAAGTACAATAATGATATAGGGCTCCAACCCTAGATGAATACTCCAACCTTCCAGGCTCCAACCTGTATTGTGCCAAGCATCGACTTGGTCTTTCCAAGGCTCCAACCTTGTCAATTCTGAGGCACCAACCTCAAGGGCTCCAACCCTATATTTGGTATAGGCTCCAACTTGGTCTCTTGAGGACTCCTATCCTCTAGGGCTCCAACCCTATCTTCCAAGGCACCAACCTTGTCAAATCTGAGGCACCAACCTCAAGGGCTCAAACCCTATATCTAGTACAGGCTCCAACCTAGTCCCTTGAGGACTCCTATCCTCTAGGGCTCCAACCCTATCTTCCAAGGCACCAACCTTGTCTCAATGAGGCTCCAACCTCTAAGGCACCAACCCTCAACTTCACTTCATCAAAATATGTTTTGGTTATTCTTCACAGATCCCAATGTCTTCTTCAACGAGCCCTGTCAATCCTCTGCAATGCCATCACTTAGTCTCCACGTAACTTTATCAGTGACAACCTTGTCTTATCATGAAGGTGTCTCCACAACTCTTCATTTCACCCAAACAAAATCTTCAAGGTCACCTCATGATGGTTTCAGCAACACATCATGGTTTCCAATAATGCCTTCAAAGTCTCTTCAATATGTTGCTCTTCGAGACCTGCTTCAAGAAGTCTTCAAAGAAATGTTTGATGTACTAGTCTCAAACAATGCTCAAATCAGCTATACCAAGATTAGCCTTCAAAGCAAGTCTTCACAAGTTCAAAATAATCCTTCAATTTGTCATAATGAAAATGTTTCAAAGTATCTGTCAACCCAAGTTTGCTCTTAGTTGCTTCTACGATAGTTTCAATATGTCCACACCATAATGCTCTAAGGCTTATAGTGTTTGTCCAAAAAATGCCTTCAGGAATGCTCTAACAACCTGCTACAATAAGGCTTCAAAATATGCTTCAAGAGGTCACCAACTATGCTGGTCCTTTCCAAACAATTTTTTAAAGTCTCTGACTTTAATACTCAAATCTCAATTAGGTTTCTAACAAGACTAAGTCTGCTACAGCAACAAATTCCAACAACTTCTACAAGAAATTTTTAAGGCCGCTCCTTAATTTTTCTCTCAAAGGCATCAGTAGGCTGCTCCAAAAAGTCTCCAATAGTCTGCGCTCAAAGGATGCTCAATTACCAACTACAGTTTTCAACAAATTATGATCAATCTGCAAGGTTGAACTTCAAAGGCACAAGTCTAAATTTCTCACAGATCTGAACTGTTGATATTTTCCACAAATCTGCAAAAGAGGGTCTCCACAAAAGAGAGTCTACACAGTTCTAAAGTATATTCTTATACACCACAGGTCTGCAATCAAACTCATTGTTTTTTTTTAAGACTTAATGCTGGTCCAAAACACCGAGCTCCCTTATTTCCACTTGTTTAAGGACTGTAACTATATATTGTTCTTGAGCTGGAAGAATAGAGGAATCTTTGCCCCAAACTGTAATTTTTAGTCCTCCTCGACCTCTGTCCTACTCCTGTGATTTCTCTCTGAAATGATCACCGAATTTTTTGTGGTGAAATGAAGTGTTGGACGTCAATTTATACTAGATTTTGACCTTTAATAAAGAGACACGTCTCTTGGAGGGAGGCTAACATGAATGTCTAAGTGTAGGTCAGCTAGCCTTAAAAAATTATTATTTTTTAAACTTAAAAAGTCCTTTTCTCACAAACCATTGGGAGTTTCAGGTCAAGTAAAGGCTCGTTAGAAAGGGAAAAATATACTCTACAAGATGGTATAGGATCAATTTTGAAAGGTTGCCTATAAGGTGGTGAAAAACATTATTCTTTGCGACTGCCCTTGAATTATTTAGTGCAGAAAATGATTAGGACAGTATGACTTCTTTGTTTGGTTCTCCATTGTTTGTCTTCTCCATTATTTGGCTTCTTCATCATCATAGAAACATATAGGACATCCACGTCATCATGATAATGTCCAGCAATGAGTGCATCACCTATGTCATCACATAATGGTGCAGTGATATGTTACAGTGCAGCATCATTAGGAGAACTCCAAAATAGTCTTCCAACCCTCAAATGATCTCCAACCATGATCATCATATGTCATCATCAAGTATCAAAGCGTATGACCTTATCACATGACATCAAGGGTTAAGATCTGGATCATCGAGTGCATGCAAGATTAGATCAAGGACTTCTTAGGGCTTCTTTTATTAGTGGTTTGACTTCTTCGTGATTTGACATCTTCATTGATGGCATGACATCGTCATCTTGAACCAGACATATCAAGAAAATTGACATCTTGGTTAATGCCATATTGACATCAATGACAACCTTGACCAATAGTAAGGTGGGATCCGACCGCATCGCAAATTGCAAGTCAGAAGGTTTTGCTATAAGCAGCGGAAGGTAAACTCTAAAACACATGAAGTGCGAAGTGTGGGGAGAGAGAAGTGATGTGGAAGCTAAGGTGGGACTGACCGCACCACAAATCACAAGTCTTAGGTTTTGTTATGAGCGTGGGGGTTAAATACTAAAACTTGTGAAGTGCTATGCGATTGGGACCCACCCGCATCACACATCACAATATTTATGTTTTATCGCATATCGCTGAGTTTAGAGTTTGGGAAATGTCGTAAATGCTAAAATCCACAAAGTGCGATTTGCACTATCAGAGGATAATGTGGCAGAATGGAGATGGATCCCATTGGATCAGCAAAGTTTATAAAGTGGGAAAATTTTTCTACAGTAAGGTAAGGTTTATGAGCTTTCTATGTATTTCAAGAGGCTTGAAGTGGGAGGCGGAGCTGTTGCGGGGCCAACCGCATCGTGACTTTAACAAAATACATTGTGAGCACTTAAAAGTAAGTTATAAAATGTGCGATGCGATATATTGCAAATCAGCGATCACAATTTTTAAGGGTTGGCGAAATGGAATAAGTTATAATTTCTTAAATTCGATGGATCATGGAGGAAAAGCTGACATGTCAGGGAGAATGACCCCACTTTAATCTCAATCGGGGGAAATGGGAAGGCAGAGGTAAAACAACAATATAACGATGAAAAGGTAAGTATAAATATAAAGCAGAAAGGCGGAAAAGGGTGAAGTTTAATTTTTTTAAAGGAAAATAAAATGAAAAGGAAGTGTGGCGGGTGAATGGGTCCCACTTCATCGCATATCACCTTTGGAAGGTTTGTACGAGACGACAATCAAAGGATTTTTGGATTCAACCGATTCGAAAGAAATTTAAGTGCAAAGGCAAGGTGGGTCCACCAATGAAACATGGTAATGCAGAGTTCCAAAGGTTTTTTTTTTTAAGTAATTCCCTTTGAGCACCTTTACAGAAAAATTTGATCTTTTCAGTTTGATTATAGGAAAACAATCAAGCAGTTTTTAGGTTGCCTACCTATAGTATGAACTTTGCATTTTTCCTTTTTAAATACTCTCGTTTCTTCTTCTTTTGTTTCTCTTCATCTTTCTTTGGAAAAGTCTTTGAATATTGAAATTTATGTACAATATGAAAAATTTGCAAAGAGAAATTACACAGCCACCTTGTGATACTTTAAGTTACAGGGTTCTAACATAAAGAAAAGAGAAGCAAGCCAGATGCTTCTGGAAAGAAGGGAATGTTTGTGGGCTACATTGACACTTTGAAGGCATATAGAATCTATGTGTCTGGTCAAAGATAAGTGGATATATTCCACGATGTCACCTTTGATGAAGATGATGCCCTCAAGAAAGTGAGAAATCTTCCTAGCTCCAAGGAAAACAAAGAAGATGAAGAAGCAGGGAAGCAAGAAGAGTCGAAGGATGAAATGATGCCCAATGTTGAAGGACCTATGGATCCTATTGATCCACCTCCTTTAAATTAGAGAAGACCCTCATGGCTCATGGATACTCTCGCAGATGCTGAGAGACATATTGCCCCAAGGGGGACATTTCGTGAACGCAAGAAGCCGAATAGATACCAAGGGTATCTAGCAGCCATGAGTACAATTGTAGAATCTGAGCTTGGATCATTTGAAGAAGTCGTAAAGCATCAAGTTTGGAAGGATGCTATGCTCTAAGAATATGATTCCATTATGAAAATGATGTCTCGGAAGTGGTCCCGAGATCGGAGGACAAATCTATTGTCACCTCGAAATGGCTCTATAAGATCAAACATGGATCTGATGGAAGTGCTGAAAAGTACAAGGCAATATTTTTTGCCCAAGACTTCTCTCAAAAGGAAGGAATAGATTATGATTATATATTTTAAATTGTATCCCGTTATACCACCATCTGATCTATCATTTCCCTTACTGCAATGCAAGGATGGAGTCTCCATTAAATGGATATGAAGGCTGCTTTTTTGCGTGGCTCTATAAAGGAAGAGGTGTATGTGGATCAACCTCTGGGGTTCAAAATCCGAGATAGAGACACCTATGTATGCAGGTTGAAGAAATCCCTCTATGGGTTGAAGCAAGCCCCCAGGGCTTGGTATGAGATGATAGATAGCTACTTTATGAAGCTGGGCTTCACTCGAAGTAATGTTGATCTGAACCTCTACTTCAAGGTTGATAGCGAAAAGCCTCTCATTCTGGTTCTCTATGTGGACGATGTCTTCCTGGTAGGTGCTGACCCTCTAATTCATCAGTGGAAGAGGGATCTCACTTCCAAGTTCGAGATGAAAGACCTAGGACTGATGCATTACTTCCTAGTCTTGGAGGTCTTACAGAGACATGGCGAGATTTTCCTCTCTCAAGGAAAATATATTATGAAGCTGTTGGAGAGATTTGGTATGGTGGACTATAATTCTGTGTTGACACCGATGGAACTCAACATCAAGAAGTTGTGTGGAAATGTTGTTGGGCCCACATTGGGAAATCCTACCGAGTATCATCAACTCGTAGGAGCATTGATGTTCTTATTGAACTCCCATCTGAACATATGTTTTGTAGTGAACACTTTGAGTCAACACATGGTTGATCCTCATCACATTCACTGGGTTGGTGCCAAGAATATCTTGAGATATATTCGGGTCATGATAAACCATGGGCTGAGATACACTGCCGAGAGTTTTAGACTCCATGGATATATTGATGTCGATTAGGCTGGTAATGTGGTGGATCGAAAGAGCACATATGGATGTTGCTTCACACTTGGTTCTGCTTCGATATCTTGGACAAGCAGGAAGAAAAATTCGATGGCTCGAGGTACTCTCGTAGATGTTGAGAGATATATTTCCCCAAGGGGGACATTCCGTGAAAGCAAGAATCCAAATAGATACCAAGGGTATCTAGCAACCATGAGTACAATTGTACAATCTGAGCTTAGATCATTTGAAGAAGTCGTAAAGCATCAAGTTTGGAAGGATGATATGCTCAAAGAATATGAGTCCAATATGAAAATGATGTCTCGTAAGTGGTCCCGAGACCGGAGGACAAATCTATTATCACCTCGAAATGGCTCTATAAGATCAAGCATGGATTTGATGGAAGTGCTGAAAAGTACAAGGCAATATTTTTTTCCCAAGACTTCTCTCAAAAGGAAGGAATAGATTATGATGACATATTTTAACTTGTGGCCCGTTATACCACCATCTGATCTATCATTTCCCTTACTGCAACGCAAGGATGAAGTCTCCATCAAATGGATATGAAGACCTCTTTTCTGAGTGGCTATATAAAGGAAGAGGTGTATGTGGAGCAACCTCTGGGGTTCAAAATTCGAGATAGATACACCTATGTATGCAGGTTGAAGAAAGCCCTATATGGGTTGAAGCAAGCTCCCAGGGCTTGGTATGAGAGGATAGATAGCTACTTGATGAATCTGGGCTTCACTCGAAGTAATGTTGATCCAAACCTTTATTTTAAGGTTGATAGAGAAAGGCCTCTCATTCTAGTTCTCTATGTGGACGATCTCTTCCTGACAAGTGTTGACACTCTCATTCATTAGTGTAATAGGGATCTAGCTTCAAAATTTGAGATGAAAGACCTAGGATTGATGCACTATTTTCTAGGCTTGGAGGTCTAGCAGAGGCTAGGCTAGATTTTCCTTTCTCAAGGAAAATATGTCATGAAGTTGTTGGAGAGATTTGGTATGGTGGACTATAAGTCTATGTCAACATCAATGGAAGTAAACTTTAAGAAGTTGTGTGGAAACATTGTTGGGCCCATGCTGGAAAATCCTACCCAGAATCAACAACTCGTGGGGGCCCTGATGTTCCTACTGAACTCCCATCTGGATGTATGTTTTGTCGTGAACAATTTGAGTCAACATATGGTTGATCCTCATCACATTCACTGGATTGGTGCCAACAATTTATTGAGATATATTTGGGGCACAATCAACCATGGGCTGAGATACACTGTCAGGAGTTTGAGACTCCATGGATATTCTGATGTCGATTGGGCTGGTAGTGTGGTGGATCGCAAGAGCACATATGAATGTTGCTTCACCTTGGGTTATGATTCGATATCTTGGATGAGAAGGAAGCATAAGTCGATGGCTTTGAGCATTGCTGAGGCCGAATACATTGCAACGAGTATGGCCTGTTGTGAAGTTTTTTGGTTGTGAAATCTCTTCATGAGTTGTTCGGGCATGTGCTAGATACCATTGTTATCCTTTGTGATAACCAGAGTGGGATTCGTCTTTTTGAGAATCCTATGTTCCACGATTGATCTAAGTATATTGATATCAGGTACCACTTTATACAGGATATGGTACAGTGAGGCACCGTAAGGCTCGATCATATAGGAACTGATGAGCAGGTCGTGGATATTCTCACGAAGTCCCTGGGGAAGGTCAAGTTCCTAACCTTCTGTGAGAATCTTGGAATCGTGGAAAGACCTTATTTAAAGGGTCCTACTTGAGTTGGACTATGAGCTCTGGGATCTTCAGGGGGATTGGGGATAGATTCTTGGAGCTATAAGCACACACGAGGCTAGGCTTGTCGAACCTTGTTGTGATTCTGCCCCACCCTTATGATATTGAGTTGGTTCACCTCTCTTTGATCTATGCCCCGCACACATCCTACCCATGGAGTTTAGAACTCATGGGAAGTACTTATCATTTTTACAATGAGGTGGGAAATGCAGATAGACACCAATAGCAAGACCGATGGACGCATCAGAGATTGTCATACTTTCTATGTCTAGGATGGCACGTGTCCAACACCTTGATCTGGGATCAAGTATGATGAGGTTCTTTCCTCTAAACTGACTTCAGGTCAATAAACTAACTTCAGGTTAGTATGTGACTCTTTTGAGTCTATTGAGGTTTTATCCTCTAAACTGACTTTGGGTCAGTAAACTAACTTCAGGTTAGTATGAGACCCTTTTGAGTCCAAGAGAGATTTTAACCTCTAAGCTAACTTTGGGTCAGTTGAGCGTGATGTCTTTGTGACTCACCTTTTGTTATATTTGAAGAAGAGCCGACAAAGCAAGTTATGGCAGGATGACGCACAATGCTAGATGATAGTACATGAAGGTACTGATGGATGGGACAGGTGGACAGATGTATTTATCCCTAGTTGAGAGGGAGTGTTAATTTTTGGAAACTAGGGCCAAAATCCATGTTTCACTGCTCATATGATGATGGTCATATTTTTTTTGGATTCCTCTTTCAGAGAGGTGCAAGATTGATTTAAAGATCATCCTGTTTGAATGAGAAGAACATATATTTGAATTTATTTTCAACACATGTGCAAGGTTGGCCAGATTTGTAATGTAGGCTCACAAGCCTAATAGATGTGTCACACACCCTCACTGATGGATATAAATTGGAGATACTTGGAGGTAATTTTCTCATCAACTCATCACACATTCTCTCATTGTGATCTGATTGGTTCGATAGCCTTTGGAGGCCTCTTTCCCTCACACTTTAAGATCTGAAGCTGTTGTTTTTTTTTGTGGATCTATTTAGGGATGTTTTGTTGAGCGTTGACCAATGTTGATTATGGTCAACCCTTGACCATTTGACCTCAAAATTTTGTTGAATTTCTTATTTTTGAAGGTTTTATAGCTGGGCACAAAAATCGAGGGAAAAGCAGCAGTTTGACCGAAGCCCTAATCTGCAACATTGAATTTTGTTGACTATCCTACGTTGAGTTTTAGTTGACCAACGTTGACTTTTGATGAGCTGTCTTTGAGGGTTGTGGGTGTGACACTTGGAGGGTTGGCTGATATAAGAAAGATTTTGTTGGCTAAAGCATCATGTTGACTGTCGTAACACACACTATCCTATATCTTTGATGGACAAGAAGAATTGTAAAATCTGATCTATATTATTGGCTTGCCTTCTGTTGATCTATTATTGTGTTCTATTAGCATTTTTCTTTCATGTTTATGTGATTTTTAATTTGGATCAGGCTTAAGAACGATTGAAGTAAATTTGCATTAAGCATAGAACACACCATGGTTATCTAAATTTAACAATATTTCTATGTATTGTTGGAGGGGAACAACCATGATGCAGGTAGGATATTCCCTTAGCAGCGCCAAAAGCAATCTTATAACGAATAGGCCAATATAACGGTTTCCCTTGAGAAATATGAAGCCATTAATACATACTACCATTTGGAAAGCACCTGTTTTATAAACTTATCTCAGTAAAAATATTGAGATGGACTAAATTAGTAATCTTATCAATCCAAAGGGTATAGACCCAGAGCACTGGTTGTTGTATAATTGTAGTGTCTCTAAATTTTTCAAGGCTCCAATCCCATTTGAGATGCTTCCATTTATCTCATTGATTGACAGGTCCAAATTCATGAGACTCTTAAGATTATTGATATTGTCTAGAATTGATCCATATAAATTGTTCTTATATAGAAATAAATATATCATGTTTGAAAGGGCCATCAATGATTTGGGGATCCTGGCATTCAAAATATTACATGAGATGTCTAATTGTACCATATTTGTTATATTCCCTAATGACTAGAAATTTTCCAACTAAATTGCAACTCCTCACCAACAATTGTTGTAGCCTTGTCAATTTCCCGAGTTCATGGGGGATTACCCCTTAAGCCAAAAGGTTGATGGTCAACATTAAGTTTTTCAACAAAGAGATATTTCCAAGACATAAAGGAACAATAACATTCTACTAATGGCTATAATCCTATGTTGCATGGGACTCGTCCCCATTAAAAAAATCCCATGTACCCTATGTTCCAGCGTACTGGGGACTTTTACAAAGGCTGGGAACATCCCTGGTTTTTGGGGGACTTTATTAGGGACTTGGGGACTTCCAAGTCATTCCCAATCCATCTCAGGTAGATGTTGGGGACTTTTCAAGTAGCATATGCTATCCCCAAGGAAAAAAAGTATGTCTGACCAGATTTTAATTGGGTTTACTTTGTTGTTTTGATGGATTTTCTTTTTTTTTTTGGATGATATTTTAGCGTGAAAAGTTGTTGTTTATGCTAAATTCCAAAGATCATTTCTAAAAATACTGTTGCTCAATGTTGGCATTTATTTTCTCCTTTCTTTGTCACTTAATTGTCTAAAGCAATAACCTTGGGTGTTGGACTTCAACCTATAATTAATGTTGTTTAAAAACAACATCCCTTTAGAAATAATTAAGAAGTCTTCCAACCTTTATTTCCTATAGCATGAATCAGGGACACAATTATTCTTGATGAAAAACTTATGGTTATGTCCTAAATGTGAAGTAGACCATCTTTGATATTTTTCCCATGTAGCACATTTAACAAGCTTCTAAACATGCTCCTATCCTATAGGAAAGTTTTTGAACTGTGTTTAGAATTGTTTGCAATGAATTATTGGGTTGTTTCTTTGCTGTGTGTTATCCTAGGAGCCACACGTTCCCCTCAAACAGTGAAGGTTGTGTGGATGTTTATTTTTTAATACCACCTCGTGTGAAGTAGAGGCTACCAACAATGACTCATTTCAATGCAATTCCTCTAAAGGTTGATGTTTCCAAAAAATTTCTTTGCACTTACTTTGTCCAAGAATAACAAACTTGGATTCAAGATTGATTTACATGTCAAAATGTAAAGAAACCACACTATGTCTAAGGCTATAACACACTTTGAAACTTTGCTAACTACGCCAAGGAAGTTGAAATTGTTTAACTTGGCCATATTAGTAGCAGTGATTGTAAGAAAGGCCCTTTTTTCTTTCATAAGGTTAGGAAAATATCTAATGTGGTTGACAAGTCAAACTTGGATTTTATTTGACAACCCTGAAAATAGAGAGGGTTGATTTAGGTGTTGATATTTACAATATTAGGAATTTGAGTCAAGGTTTGATTTTGACAAAATTAGTATGCTTTCCAACTGGGATAATAAAGTGAATTACTTTGCGTGCAAGAATGTCAACCAAGAATAGTAAAACTCAATTTGCTTTTGGATTTGACCAAAAATAACAAGCAAGACAACTAGCTCTAGTAATTCAACCCATGTTTTTTGACATTTATGGCAAGACAAATTAGGTCTTTGAAAGGTCAAACTAGAAAGTGTTAGTGTTTTAGCATTATGCCATTTGGATTTTCATATAGATGGATAGCCCCAACTAACTACCATGTGTCAAACTAGGAGAATAGCTCACTTTCTCAACACTACTCTTGACTCAGTATCCTTCAACTAAAAACTTCAACTTGAATTTTAGATTTGAGATTAAATATTTGGTTTTGTAGTTATTAATATGAATTTCATATTTCTTAGCTAGATCAATGTTTATAATTTTATTGCAATTATGTATTTATTATTTATTATTTATCTTTATGCACATGGTGAATTTAAAATAAAAATAATAATTTTATGTGTGTGTGTGTGTGTGTTATTGTCGTCCCCTGGAAAATTTGGGGGGTGCTCTAGTCGTACTGCAAACTTGTCTCCTCATCCCCGCCATCCCTCCATCCCTAAAGACAGTGCAACATAGCTATAATCAGTTGAATGGTACCATTCGACTGATTTCATTCCATGCCATATGAAACCAACAAATTTATCAATTACTATAATTCCTTGATTAATAAAACCATTTAACATACCTAAACAGTATTGAAAAAATTATACAAGATAACTCACAGAAAGTCTATACTAACAATTGCCCATAAAATGTGCAAAGATACATCAAAGAAATATGCCAACTAATAAATATGCAACCAAGTGTCAACTAACAAGAAACCAAAATATGTACTAGCATGCCCATTAACATAATGAAATACTAATTTCCCTTGCAAAAATATATAAATTAAATTATTCCAACAAACTTTAATTAAAAAACAAAAAGAAGCAAGTAAAAATGTAAATATCATAATGAACGCAAAAGTAAAAGACAAGTGAAAACTCAAATACACAAAGTTCATTGCAAAAGAAAATGGCATGTGAAAACTCAAATATCATAATCACTCATGAAAGAAAAAATAGTTTTGCATTAGTAATATCATCTTTAATGAAGACTTCTAGCCACAAATACAAAGAAGAATCCTCATATGTTTTGTAAAGTACCTTGGGTTTAAACAAAAACATGGTCCAAAACCCAAATTAACATAAAACTTCATACATAAGTCAAAACATTTTCAAATATCTAAAGGGGCAAGATATAACCATTGTTGCACAATTGTTTTATTTTATTGGGAAACACGCATGTCTAAACTTAGAAAATACTTTCCTATGGTCTACCTTATATCCATCTGTGAACAATATAGTTTAGTTACCACCAGAAAATGTATTGACGAAGTCAAGCCCAAAACTATCGAACCCTTCTCCAGAACATCCCAAGATTTTTCAGCGTTGTTGTGGTTCCCATTGACAAAGAGCTTGTCACTTCCACTGTCGTTGTTGTTCCTAAAGGGGCTCCCAAGTACGCAGTTGAGGTGGACATGTGGTCGTGGGGCACTTCAAGTGGCGATATCGATAGCATTCACATCTCTTCGAGTAGATGGACAACTAAGGTGGACATGTGGCCACGGGGCATTTTAAGTGGTGATATTGACTACATTCTCATATCTTCCAGGGATCGACAAATAGTTTAGCACATGAAATATGTAAAATGAAGTCACAATGTATAGAACTTTAGCAACAATGATAACGCAACCCCTAAGGAGTAACAAACTTAATGGCAACATTGATCTCTTCGTTGACTGTAGAGGCATAAAAGGCTTTACCTATAAATCTTTTAAAAAACAAATCTCTATACAATATATATTTTTTAGATAATTATTTATAATACATTTCATCATTACCATTGATTATCATCACCATAGCCAATAAATCTCAACAAATTGCTTTCTCTTCAAAATAGTTTAATTTTTAATATTATTATTTTCATAAATTTAAATTTTAACATTAAATATAAAAATAAAACTTTATTATAAAATCAAACTTGTAAAATCCGAAAAAAAAATTAAAATGAACAAAAGTGTTTTTTCTAAAATAAAACTTTATAATCCCTTCTCTTACCTCAAGTTATGAATTATATAACTTGAAATTTAACTAAAAACAATAAACTTCCATAAAATGAACCCCATTGTATTTATTCGGAACAAAAATGTTTTTAGTAAGAAAGAACTTTGGAATTTTTTTTTTTTTAATTATGAATTATATAACTTGGAATTTAACTTAAAAACAATAAACTTCCATAAAATGAATCCCATTGTATTTTATCAAAAATATTTAAAAGGGAAAGAAAATTTACATACACAAATTTTACTAGAATAAATAATGTGTTGAGAGCTTCATCCTCACAGTATGATGGTAACGCATCTCTATCATGATTTAATCTCTTGTGGACGTTCGTTCAAGGTGTAGATGTCCATGCTTTTTAACTTTTCCATGGTATTGCTACATCAGTGGCACATAGAAAAGGTGGGTTTTATGACCAGCGCTGCCTTAAAAAAGTTGAGTGTAGGACAAGTAATGGCGTGTAGGACAAGTGATGGCGTAAAAGCCAAAGGAAGCACAAGACAAGTGTCACTTGTGAAATATTAAAAAAAAATTAGTGTCCATGGAATGAGTTTTGAGGGAAATCTTGTGCATGTCCTTAGCATAATTTTATGTTGATGAAATGTTTTTAAAAGTTATTTTTTTCTTAGAAGAATTAGTAATTGCTTAATTTATTTGGGCGTTTGCTGATTTTTTTGTGCCATGCTAGTTGCCATTATAACTTAATCTCTAAGTTAGTATTAATAACTAGCACTTGATGCTTTTAACAAATGACTTGTCGGAACGCCGAAGGCGCGACGGCGCGACATCAGCATGGTCGCGAACGACTTAACGCGCGCGGGAAGGAGATGACAGCAGGAGGGTGCAGCAACCACCAGGTGTTGAATTTTGAGAGGGTGGAAGGGCGATAGGTGGAGCAGAGAGATTGGTTGGGAGCACTGTTCATCCAAGCAAAGCTCATAATAGGAAAACCTTTGGCGTAAAAATAGAAAATTCACACAGCTGAAAATATAAAAGATAAACAGATATCTCACACCCATGTCCTATAATTTATCAAAATCCCTTGTAAATATAAAAGTAATTGACAAGTGCGAACTGAATCTAACCCATGTCCTATAATTTATCAAAATCCCTTGTAAATATAAAAGATTTACAAAAGTAATTGACAAATGCGACCTGAATCTAACCCATGTCCTATAATTTATCAAAATCCCTTGTAAATATAAAAGATTTACAAAAGTAATTGACAAATGCGAACTGAATCTAACCTTAACAGATTAAAAACACAACATTCATTGATGATAAGTAGATAAACAGAAAAGAATACTCCAAATATGGGCGACAAACGCAAAACATATGACACATATGGGCGAAATGGGGAAGACAAACTGGATCCCACAATAACACTTGGAAACATCAAACACTACTAGTGCCTTCTTTATATTTGTTGAAAATGAAGAACACAGATTTGATTTGAGAAGACGTTGCTGTGGCATTCATCTTTCAAGATCCATATCAAAATAACACCATCCGGCAAAGCAACGCAGTACAGCTAAACACTCTTACTAGTTTGGATTCCCACATCATCTTAAACTCCTAATATGAAAATATAAACACCATCTCACTAATTTTTTCCAACAACTTCAACAAATTAAACCTCCAAAATGACATGCTGCCCTACGTTACTAGAAAGCCATAACAACATCTAACTCTTTCAAACAACTTCAAAAAAATCGACCCTCCAAAATGGCATCTTGCTGTATGTCTTTCACATTGAATATTATCAGATCATGCCAATGTCAGTTTTAATGTTACTAGAACATATGGCAGTTTGAATAATGAAAGACAAGTTCATTGAAAACATGTTCACTATGTCTGCCAAATACTCGGATGCATGCCTCCCTCGCTTGTTCTGATACATTTCTTGCAATAGATGCTTGATTTTCATCCTTCATCGAATGCTTAGCTTCTTTTAAATGCTTGGCTATCATGATCAGAGTTCGAATGTCCGTCGGAAGAGTGCTCTGAATAGTTTTCATGATTTCCTTTTCAGAAAGAGCGCAGTTCTCCAACGTTGTGGAGAAGAACACGTTCGACTGCATTCCTGCAAAATAGGCAGACACAAAAGAAGCACGAACCCACTTCTTTTCTTCTTCCCTTTTCAACCCGAGCGAACTCCTAATAATCTCTTCCACCTTCACAAAAATCTTTGCAAATTTTGCGCATACACCTTACATCATTAATTTCTAATTAATTTAAAGATATTATAATTAAAAAAACTTAACTATCTCTATCATATTTAATATTTCTTTTTCTTTTTGTATTTTAATAAAATGAGAATTAATTTAAATTAATTTAAATATACTATAATTCAAATTATTTTCATTTTACTTTAACAATAATTGTCTATATCATATTTAATATCTCTCTTGTTTTTTATTTTTATTTTTAATTTAATTCATGGAAATTAATTAAATATACTATAATTCAAAATACTTTAATTGTATTTTAACATAAATGTCTATATCATATTTAATATCTCTTTTGCTTTTATTTTTATTTCTAATAAAATAACTAATTCATGAAAATTAATTTAAATATATTATAATTCAAAAAACTTTAATTTTTTATTTTTATTTTTAATTAAATAATTAATTCATTAAAAATAATTTAAATATACTATAATTCAAAAAAAATTAATTGTATTTTAATATAACTGTCTATATCATATTTTTATTTTTAATAAAATAATTAATTGATGAAAATCAATTTAAATATACTATAATTCAAAAAAGTTTAATTTAATTTTAACATAACTGTCTATATCATAATTTTCTTGAAACAGTATTACAACTGGCTCAAAGAAATCACAGGCGACGAACAGAGAAAATCCTTTTTACTCACTCCAGAATCAAACTTTATCTGGAAACAAAGTTTTTTCTATGGAAAATCCCTAATTTGGTGCCGGCTCATGTGCCCACTAACGAATCGTGGGAGTTACAAGAATTTTCAATTCCTATATGTAATCTAGAAAAAAAAAAATCAGAGTCTTTCAGTCAATCAATAATTGCAGATGCAAAGCACCACCTTTTCACATTCAAACTCGATCAATATATTAATCAACCCGACAACAATTCGCAGGATCCATTGCCTCAGCCGAAGATAATTTTGCAATGGGAACAGACCTAGAAAGCTCCCCACAAATCCGCAATTCGAAACCTCCCAGAGCCTCACAGAGGTCAATGTCAGGGCCGATCACGACAGCTTCAATGGCAAAGGAAATGGTGGCAGGAGAAGCAACCATTAAGCACAGAAAAACGTCGAGCTCGGAATCCCTGGCATGGAAAGACATGTTCGATGGAGTGGCGCATCTCAACCCAGAAAACCATCAGAAATTCTTTTCACGGGAACGCCCAAGGCGGGACGACACGACACCAGCACGGTCGCGAACGACCTAACGCGCGCGAAGGAGATGACAGCAGGAGGGTGCAGCAACCGCCAAGTGTCAAATTTTGAGAGGGTGGAAGGGTGATAGGTGGAGCACAGAGATTGGTTGGGAGCACTGTTCATCCCAGCAAAGCTCATAGTAGGAACACCTTCGGCATAATTAGCAAATCAACTAATGTTTTAGGATTTAGCAAGAGTCGTTTTTATTTTTTTAATTTGACTTAACAAGAGTCAAGGCATCCCACCTAGTATCTTTACTCTTTTAACTTTATCACAACCTACAAACATATCACTTTACAAATATAAAGACTATGTGAAAAAATCACAAACATTTTTCTCAATCACTCAAATTAAACACACGTGATATTTGTTACAGAATTTTGATTCATAGAAGGAGGCTTTATTCTCAATCACTCAAATTAAAAATATGTGATACTTGTTACAAAATTTTGATTCATAGAAGGAGGCTTTATGAAATCCTGTATGGTGAGGACTTTAGAATTGACCTAGATACCGAGAGGGATAGGGTGTGGTTAGCACTGTTTACAAGTTGAATATTTGTTTGGTAAAATTTGTATTCAATGCAAAATGGTAATTCATGGAAGTTTAAGGCCTGACCTAGTTTCTCCATCGCTGTTACATTTGTGTTGCACAGTGGCAAATTATTGAGATGGTGAAATAATTGATACAATGGTGTTGCACAACGACACAAAATATGGAGATAGAGAAATAACTACATCGATAATTCCACGGATCATTTCACATGGGTCACTCTAAGCATCCTAGTTGAAGTAAAGTGATTGAACTATTTTAGTTGAAGTGAAGTGATTGAACTATTTTGTTTGAACCTTAAGTTACAACTGCTTCTTCTTATGATTGAACTATTTTTTCTAAACCTTAATTTACAACTTTTTCTTTTTAGTTTTGGATAATAAACAGAGACTATGGTAATCTTGTCGTGGAAGGATCTTCTCTCTAGTTACAGAGACTATGGTAAAGAGTTACTAATCTTGTGGCAAAAAAAATTCTTCTAAATCATAAATCTAAAAAGCCTAAAAAAAATTCAGACATTGATCGGATTCAACCACGTTACCACACCAAATTGACTTGTTATTAATGCAATTAGTCCAGTTAAGAACCATAATATCAGTTCCTCTTCTAAGGAGACTATGGCAGAGGCATGAGTGGCTCCTATACAATATCCAAAAATGGAGCTGTAATGTAGGGAAAAGAGAGCACACCTGAAATAGTATCCATTCTTTATGCGTTGAAAAAAATGGTTCCTCTTATAAGGAGACTATGGCAGAGGCACGGGTGGCTCCTATACAGTATCCAAAGATGGAGCTATAATGTAGGGAAAAGAGAGCACACCTGAAAAAACATCCATTCTTTATGTGTTGAAAAATATGGTTCCTCTTCTGAAGAGACTATGGCAGAGGCATGAGTGGCTCCTATATTGTATCCAAAGATGGAGCTGTAATGTAGGGAAAAGAGAACACACCTGAAATAGCATCCATTCTTTCTGTGTTGAAAAATATGGTACAATTCACTGTGAAAATTATACTGCAATGTATTGGTTTATTTCCTCTTACTTGATTTAATTAATACAAGTTATTTCCAGAAATTTGATTAAGAAAATACCGAAAATAAACACAACTACATCCTACACATGCAGATCATTTGCTAAATAATACGCTCATGCAACAAAATGACACATGGATTTTTGGATATAAGTCCCCAGAAAAACCCAAAGTGGGAAAATTGGTGCAGCAGATATGAGGGTTTATTATTAAGTAGTTCTGAGTATAGAAAATTTGGGTTCCAAGTTTGGAAAACCCGACAGAGAATAAAAGATATCAAATCTACAGCTAAGCTGAAGATCTAGTGCCAAATATCTAACTAATCCACACCCTCAAACGAGATTTACAGGACTCAGCCCGGATCTGACCCTAGAAACCCGTAGTGTTTCTTCTTAAACCCTAGCGTTTTCCTAGAGGGCCTGCGTCAGCCTCTGCGTGGCCCTAGGAGGGCTTGCTTCACCTTTGGATGGTCTACATTGCCCCTGTGTTGCCTTTGCTAGGCCAGTGTTAGCCCTGCGTGGCCCTAGTTGCCTATGCGTTGCCCCTGCTACTCTGCGTGGCTCTGAAGCCCCTCTGCGTTGTCCTTGTTGTTGCTCCTCTACATCTTGCTACCTCTTGGCTCTTGGAATCATATCATTCCCTCAGCCAATACTATCCCTCACTGCAGGAAATTCCTCCAGAAATTCTTAGCAAACCCGCCCTAGAATTCCAGATCTATTCCTCAGTTCTACCAAAATCGTGTATCTTCAACTGACCCTCAAGCCTTTCTCTTATAATTTTTCGTTAAAACCCTTCAATTTCTGAGATTAAATCATCCATCAACGGCTAAGATTAAAGATTGCTTGATCCATGTGACTTAAGACAATTTCATCACATGTGTTAATTAATTCACTTTAATTATTTTATTTTCCTAAGTTAGACTTAGGAAATCCATTAAAATAGTTAATTATTTGAATAACTTGAACACAACTTGAAATTTCTCAGATCCATTTATGGGTCTTGTAGATCAAGTGTACTCTAGTCCCTCCACAAAATTTGGGAGCTAGAGCACAACTGATGCTACCCCAAATACACAAACTCTCAACACTCCCTCTTAGCATCACGAGTGTGCTCTAGCAATACATCACACCATGCATTACAATATCTTGAGTATTGGATCTGCATTGTTGATGCTTGGCCTGCTTCCCTCCATCTACTGCACTGCTGCTCTTTGTACTGTTGCCCATGCCACTGCCACTGACACTACCATATTTGTACTGCAACTCCCTCTCAAATTGTTGCATCATGCTACCCATAGCACTGCCACTGCTAACTGTTGCACTACAACTCAGTTACTGAGAAGTAAACAACTAAAAGACTCTACCCAACTGTTTGACAAACAATTCAAGTTTCCCTCCACTACTGAAGCTCCCTGGATGTTGAATCATATTGTCCCCTTGGAGTCATTGTCATGCTGCAACACTGCACTGTGTGAGCCCAGCTTCTCTGTACTGTTGAAGTCCCATCAGCCTCTCTGTGGTGTTGCCTCCACGATGTTGTTGCCTCTACATTATGTCGCTCCCTCTTGAGCTCTTCAGCTCCCTCTTCTACTTCAATGTGGCCTCCTGCAACCATATCTCGACTCATCCTGCTCCCGTAGCTCGTATGTGATCCAAGAGTAGGGCTAACTCAAGGATACCGCCATAAAATATGGATACTCTAGATATCCATGTCACCCCACCTCTTCTCTCGAGGTGCATTATGTAATATCCCAAACCTGGAACAGCTAGCAAGGCATGGCTTGAAAATGCATTTTCCAGTAATGGTTGCTACAGGATTTGAAACCTGGACCTGGATCCCTTAGATCAGTATATCTAAGTCCTAAATCCAAGATGAGGCTCCAAAGAAATTCTTTTAGGGGGGGTAAACAGCTCTCCCACACCTAGTTTTCCTTAGAAAATACCCGATGAGGGACTGCAACAAATGCAAGAAGATACAATGAAGTAGCAGTGTTATTTTAATGAGCCTGGGCACATGAAGAAGTGGATAGCCAACAAATTTATATTATAGCAGCAAAAGAGTACAATGCTTTCAGGAATCAATCACTCAAGCTTGGCAATGGAAGCCTCAATGAGACATGTACATGACAATAGAGAAGAAATGCTATGCAGGAATGTTATATGGCTAAAATAACGCAGTTCATGGGAGACACTGCAAAATATAAGATGAAAATGCAATGATAGGATAATAATAGCTCAAGAAATGTGGGGGATCAAGCTCTCAACCCCTGAAAATAACTATACAACAATCCTTAAGAGGATTGGCTGAAATATAAGTACAAATGGCAAATTTGCAAAAATGCCGGAGTTGTTGGGCAGCAGCTGCAACTCAGAAAATAACTAGAGATGGCTAAATATGATGTACAATCTGAAATAAACCTCCTCCAACATATCTCTCAAGTGATAATCTGATCCTATCCCTGAAGATCTCTTCCTCCAAGATGATGGTGCAAGCCCCCACTGCAGGTACTCACTGAAATAACACAGTCTAAATAAGGGAATGCACTGTCTATGATGGGAGATGCTTGGCCTGATGCCAAGATATGAAAATCAGCTCTTAAATTCCCTTCACTAACCTCCCGGAGGAATAGGAGCGCCCTCCTCTGAAAGATGAGCCAAGTAAATGGTGTTGTGGAACCCTCCACTGCAATACCCAACAACACTACGTTATGCTTCAACAGAAATAACATAGTGACTGAAAGGAGTGGCTTTGGCCTTGAGCCAAGATGTGGAGAAATGAAGTGCAATCCTTCAAGAGGCATCTCAATAAGGAGAGGAAATCCTAAACAGGAATCCCTCATGCTAAGCAGCACTGCAACTCAGTTGAACAGCCGGAGAATGCAAATAGTCTTTAGACAAAAATCAATATGCTCAAAATATATCTCACTATGGTTGCCCCTTCCTCGTTTTATGCAATATAATGTCTCTTTGCCCTGGACCCCACACATTATGGTTTATTCCACAAAGAATCTTTCTCCCTCTCAAACTGTGATGTCTTCCCAAGCAAGCTACACCTCTTAGGCAACATTGTTGACTTGGTCAAACTTGACCGTGTCCTCATGCATTTTCCCCTTTTCACACTGGAAGGTGCAAAATTAAGCTACTCCATTGATCCCTTTCACACTATGAGGGATTTATTCCTACTTATGGGTCTCTTCACCCATTTTATTCACCTCCTAGATGATATAAGAAAAAATTAATATTCCAATTTGCTACATGCAAATTTTGGAATATTACAGTCCTACCCTCTCAAAGATTGCTTGTCCTCAAGCAAGTGTAAGGATAGACTGAGTTATTTCTCCTCCTCTCCCTGTAGCATCCATGTATGATGATCTCCTCCAAGGAAGGTGATGCTATCTCATCACTCAAGTTCCCACATTGCTCCTCCTCAACATGTAAGTCAGTTGTCAAGCCATCATCATGTAAAGGTGAAATACTCAAGAGGATAGCAAAGTGATGTCTAGAGGTCCCCTTGAGGAATGGGATCTGAAATCTCATGGGAACTATTCCTCCCATATGGATCCTCCATCCCCAAGCTATTAGCCATGCAAAATGAGTCACCTTCCAACTAGGCAACTCCTGAAAAATGTCCTCCACCTTTGGCTCCGACAAAGTAGGTGGGATGAAAATTGCATATGGTAGACAATGTAGCCTACCCCACGTTTTCCATCTCTCCACTTATGATAAGTGTAGAGTGTTGGCTGTCCTTGGGCTGCAATAATTTTTCCCTCAAGTGGCAAGATGAGGACTAGACCTCCAAAGATCTCTCCCCCAACGCTGCAAATCAAGCTGGCCCAAACCCTTCCATATATGATGAGTTGGAAATCACCATCATATGGAGTCCATCCAATCATATGACCCCTCTCATAAAGAGACAAATGTGCTGTTGTGGTGGTCATCTAATCTCCCATGCTCCCCTTAGAACATGTAGTGCAAAAAGTATGGGGAATTCCTCCCTCAAAGAACACATTCATCCCATGTGCCTCTCTCCCAAACATTCTCCTCATAAAGACAGAAACAATAGAGCCATAGGGAGCACAAATGAGAATCATGTTTGCTGCCATGTGTAACAAGTGAGAGGGACAATGGTCCTCAAGTGCAACCAACACAGCTTGACCCTCAACTGCAATAGAGACTGATAAAATGTGTGGCTCCTCAAACACTTACTTGATGCTCCAATCTCCTCATAAGTATGGAGGAAGTGAATGATGCAAGGTGTACAATGAGCATGTCCTCCATAATATCTCTCTTCCCTAAGTCCTCCTAGGGAATGGCCATCAATCATGCTTATGGCCTC
The DNA here is from genome assembly GCA_034641835.2 of Pinus albicaulis. Lineage (NCBI taxonomy): Eukaryota > Viridiplantae > Streptophyta > Pinopsida > Pinales > Pinaceae > Pinus > Pinus albicaulis. The sequence goes on from CM076570.1 coordinate 973,757,470, forward strand.
AACCAAAACCATGATGTCTAGAAAAAAGAATGCTCCTCCTTGGAGCATCATCATGCACATATATGGTTAAGGGATATATACATACATTATATAAATAATCATGTAAACAACAATGAATACCTCTACTATATATTCTACTCATACAAAAGGGAGTGGCTCATAAATGAGTCTCCTCTCATCCTCAAAGAGAAAAGAGGTGGCTGTGCTAACTCTTCCAAAGAGTTATGTCTCTCCTCCATCTCCACATAGTCCATGCATCTCCTCATATGTTGATATATCTCCTCCTCAAATCCTTCCCAAAAATACCCCTCCATGATGGTGTGGTATGCTCTCATAGAATGTGTGTGGCTGAAAAGGAAATCCATATGTGCTGCTTGTAGCAACTTCTCCTTGAGCTTAGAAGCTCTAGATAAGAAGATCCTACCATGATAGAAGATGACCCCATCTCTTACTGAATACTCCTCCTCATGTAACTGGCCAACCAATATCCGACAAGTATGAAGATCCTTGGAATACTCCACCAACAGCTGGGAGCTCCAATATGGATCTATCCTCCATAGTGACAGCGCTGATGATCTCTCGTGAAGAACATCTGTCATATGGTCATCCTCTTATTTGACATCTCCCATGCCAAAGATGCAAGTTGGAAGGCTGCTATCCTTCCCCTGTTGCTTCTGCCACAATGCAGAATCTAAAATGTGAGTGGGTGAAAGTGATGTTGAGAGAATGTCTCTCTCCTCCTTGAGTCTACCCAAGACTCTCAGCGTTGTACCCAACTCTCCCAAGGTCTCCATCCTCCTGGAATTCATGAGTGGTGCCTCAACATGTGAAGCATCCATCCTCCTCTGCTGATCCAGTGGTTCCCCTGGTGAAATGTCTCTATGCAATGAGACATCATCAACAAAAGATGACTACATATATTAATGGACAAATCTGCCCATGCTCTCACTGCGCAATCCAGTCTCCCTCCTAGGTGTAACAACCTCCAGAAATGGATAGGGGTTTTCACTCCTCATCTCATGATGTTGGTTCTTCTCCCTACCTCCTCCTTGTGTCTCCATGGTTCCACACCTCCTCAACAATGGCACATGAGTTGTGCCTTGATCTCCACACATGAGATCCTGGGGAATTCTTTGCAAAGATGAAAGAATCCCTTTACTGGGAGAAAGAGCTCCTCCTTCCTCTACATGAGGCACTAGATAGTCTCTAGATATGCCATCGTTGTTGCCCTCAATGTATGCAACATGAATGGGAAACCTTCCAATGATTGGATCCCTCTTTGAAAAAGAGATCTTCATGCTCCCTTGCTCAAAGGTATGAGATGAAAATATTTCTTCGGCAAAGTATGGTGCAAGTTTTCAACTTCCTTCATGGTTTTCTGAAATGAAATTGTGTTTTCATGCAAGGGTTTTGTTTGAGTTCCCTTGTTTAGCTCTACCATGTGTGTCTCATGAATCCTTCTATCAAATCTTTTCACTAATGCCTTAGCGAAACTTGCATAAGATGCAGTATTTATATTTTTCAAAGAAAAGGATTCAAAGATCCACCAGGCATAGGCCTTACCTCTCATATGCAGCGCTGCAATTCTGATGGCTTCATCTTCCAGAATTTGGTGGTGCTGCAAGAAGGTATCTAACTCCTCCACCCAAGCTTTGGCTGAACATGTAGTTGAACCGTCAAAGGTAGACAGAAGAAATCTATCTTGCTGCTCTCTTCTCTTCACCTTGCTTTTGCAAAACTCTAAAAAACTGAGATGATTTTAGTATTTCTGAGTTTGAGACCCATACTCTCTCAGGAAATCACCAAGAGTTTCCCTCCCAACAACTTCTTATCTTCTTTCCATCTCTATTCTGGCAATCATGGGCATGTGACTGCGCTGTGTATTCTGGTGTGTAGCTGCTTTCTCACACTCTTCATTTGACAATCTAGAGTTTGCTTTAGATTCAAACTCTTTCGGAGATTCTACATACATCTCCGTCCTTATATTCTTGAAATCTTCATGAATATTATGTACAGATTTAGGAAGAAGCTTTGTGAGCTTATCCCCTTTGTCTCCTTCAGTAGATGAAGACTTTTTCCTGCTCATCATTCTGTCTCCTTCTCGATGAGAATAGGAAGTGCAGGGTACTTCCTCTTCTATTTTCTTATCCTCCTTGGGGAGGTTCTTCATGGATCTGAAATATGATGAGATAAAACCCATCCTCTTCAATCTTCTGATCTTCTTGGATTGAGACTCACAGGCTAAGCCAAGAAAGTTTCTTTGATACCACTGTAATATCCCAAATCTGGAACAGCTAGCAAGGCATGGTTGGAAAGCGCATTTTCCAGTAATGGCTACTACAGGATTTGAAACCTGGACCTGGATCCCTTAGATCAATGTATCTAAGTCCTAAATCCAAGAGGAGGCTCCAAAGAAATCTTTCTAGGGGGGTTAAACAAATCTCTCACACCTAGTTGTCCTCAGAAAATGCCCGATGAGGGACTGCAACAAATGCAAGAACATACAATGAAGTAGCAGCGTTATTTTAATGAGCCTAGGCACATGAAGAAGTGGATAGCCAACAAATGTATATTATAGCAGCAAAAGAGTACAATTCTTTGAGGAATCAATCACTCATGCTTGGCAATGGAAGCCTCAATGAGACATGTACATGACAATAGAGAAGCACTGTTGTGCAGGAATGTTATATGGCTAAAATAACGCAGTTCATGGGAGACACTGCAACATATAAGATGAAAATACAATTATATGACAATAATAGCTCAAGAAATTTGGGGGAGCAAGCTCTCAACCCCTGAAAATAACTATACAAAAATCCTTAAGAGGATTGGCTGAAATATAAGTACAAATGGCAAATATGCAGAAATGCCGGAGTTGCTGGGCAACAACTGCAACTCAGAAAGTAACTGGAGATGGCTGAATATGATGTACAATATGAAATAAACCTCCTCCAATAGATCTCTCAAGTGATAGACTGATCCTATCCCTGAAGATCTCTTCCTCCAAGATGATGGTGCAAGCCCCCATTGCATGTACTCAATGAAATAACGCAGTCTAAAGAAGGGATTGCGCTGTGTATGATGGGAGATGCTTGGCCTGATGCCAAGATATGCAAATCAGCTCTGAAATTCCCTTCACTAACCTCTCGGAGGAATAGGAGCTCCCTCCTCTGAAAGATGAGCCAAGGAAATGGTGTTGTGGAACCCTCCACTGCAATACCCAACAACACTATGTGATACTTCAGCAGAAATAACGTAATGAATGAAAGGAATGGCTTTGGCCTTGAGCCAAGATGTGGAGAAATGAAGTGCAATCCTTCAAGAGGCCTCTCAAGAAGGAGAGGAAATCCTAAACAGGAATCCCTCGTGCTAAGCAGCACTGCAACTCAGTTGAACAGCCAGAGAATGCAAATAGTCTTCAGACCAAAATCAATATGCTCAAAAGATATCTCACTATGGCTGCCCCTACCTCCTTTTATGCAAGTGAATGTCTCTTTGCCCTGGACCCCACACGTTAGGGTTTCTTCCACAAAGAATCTTTCTCCCTCTCAAACTATGTTGTCTTCCCAAGCAAGCTACACCTCTTAGGCAGTGATGTTGACTTGGTCAAAATTGACCTTGTCCTCATGCATTTGCCCCTTTTCACACTGGAAGGTGCAAAATTAAGCTACTACATTGATCCCTTTCACACTATGAGGGATTTATTCCTACTTATGGGTCTCTTCACCCATTTTATTGACCTCTTATATGATATAAGCAAAAATTAATATTCCAAATTGCTGCATGCAAATTTTGGAATATTACACATTAGCAGACATGGCTGCATCATCATCAGAGCCATCGTCATTTGCTAATAAAGCCTTGGAATCAGAAGCTCCTTTGTCCTTCTTCTTAGGACAACTGCTAGCGAAATGACCAAGATCACCACAGTTAAAGCACCAGACATTGGAGAGGTCCTTCTTCTTCTTCCCTTGCTTCTTTTCCCTTGATGCAAGGGTTGCATCCTCCTCCTCTTCTTTCTTCACTCTGGTTGATCCGCTTCCTCCAATGATTGACTGCGTCTTGGTGATCCTCCTGATCTCCTCTTGGCGGAGAATAGCCCACATATCTACCCATGATGGTAACGCTACCCTTCCCATAATGCTCTGGACAAACGTTTCCCATTCTTCAGAGACAACATTTAGGGTCATCCTCACTAGGAGCCCTTCATCCGAATTAGCACCCATGCCAATCAACTGGTCATGTATAGCTTGAAGTCTGAAGAGAAATGGATCTATCTCTTCACCCTTCATCATTTGGAACATCTGCATCTGATTCTCAATAAGCATCCTTCTTTGCACAGAGCCTCCTTGGTACATCACTTCCAAAGCTGACCACATGTAATTTGTTGTACTTTTACCAACAATATGAGGAATCATGTGGTCCTTGACTCCGTCTATGATCAAACGCTTTGTTTGCACTTGATTTTATTCATACTTCTTGAGTGGATTTGCATCGGTTGGTTCAACAAGTGTCTTCTCCGCATGATCTTTGAGACCATACTCATCCAGAACTGAGAGGATTCTGGCCTTCCAGATAACAAAGTTGGATATGCCGTCCAATCTATCTTGATCCCTTAGTCCATATTGAGCCATATTTTCTCAGATCTGAATAAGACAATACTTCTAACTCTGGATCTGGGTTTCTTGGTGACTAGAAACCTTCTAGTAGTTGCTTCTTGCTGAAAACTGACTTCCCTCCTGGAAATCTTCTTCCAAAGCTCAAATGGACAGTATCCTCTGATCCTCTTGATCGAATCTAAGATCTGCTTGGCTCAAATATGCTGAATAATTGTCTTCCTCCCACCTTTGTTGCCTTAGCTAGGCACAATTCTGCACTCACAGAATCTCTACTCCACCAGCACTGCTAAAGATCTGAAGCACTGCTTCCGGACCTTGGAAAAATTCTTCTGAAACAAGAGAAGTGACTAGACAATGTCCTCCTGGCTAGCCCAGCGCAGTCCCAGCGCTGCTTAGAAGTGGACTGCGTAACCCCAAACTGGGTGATACAATCCTTGCGTTGCCCTGGGAAGGGTCTGCGTAAGCCTAGAGGCCTTCTGCAGCTTCAATGCTATCTTCTGGATCTGCTTTCCCTTGTTGTCATAATGCCCTTTCCGAATCTACTGCCTCTTCTACCACCCTACAAAAAAATATTTCTTTAGCTGATTGTTGGAGATTCAGCTTGATCTACTATCGCTCTGATACCATGTGAAAATTCTACTACATTGTATTGGTTTATTTCCTCCTACTTGATTTAATTAATACAAGTTATTTCCGGAAATTTGATTCAGAAAATACCAAAAATAAACACAACTACAACCTACACATGCATATCATTTACTGAATAATATGCTCATGCAACAATGTGACACATGGATTTTTTGACATAAGTCCCCGGAAAAGCCCAAAGCGGGAAAACCAGTGTAGCAGATATGAGGGTTTATTATTAAGTAGTTATGAGTACAACAAATTTGGGTTCCAAGCTTGGAAAACCCAAAAGAGAATAAAATATATCAATTCTACAGCTAACCTAAAGATCTAGTGCCAAATATCTGACTGATCCACACCCTCAAATAGGATTTATAGGACTCAGCCCAAATCTGACCCTAGAAACCCTCAGCGCTACTTCTGAAGCCCTAGTGTTGCCTTAGAAGGCCTGCACCAGCCTCTGTGTGGTCCTAGGAGGGCCTGCGTCACCCTTGGAGGGTCTACGCTGCCCCTGTGCTGCCTTTTCTAGGCCAACATTAGCCCTGTGTGGCCCTAGCTGCCTTTGCACTGCCCCTGCTGCTCTGCGTGGCTCTAAAGCGCTTTGCACTGTCCTTGTTGCTGCTGCTCTGCTTCTTATTGCCTCTTGGCTCTTGGAATCAGACCATTCCCTCATCCAATACTACCTCTCACTGTAGGAAATTCCTCCAGAAATTCTTAGCAAACCCGCCCTAGAATTCCAGATCTATTCCTCAGTTCTACCAAATTTGTGTATCTTCAACTAACCCTCAATCCTTTCTCTTATACTTTTTCGTTGAACGCTTCAATGGTCGAGATTAAATCATCCATCAACGACTGAGATTAAAATACTGCTTGATCCATGTGACTTAAGACAATTTCATCACATGTGTTAATTAATTCACTTAAATTATTTTATTTTCCTAAGTTAGACTTAGGAAATCCATTAAAATAATTAATTATTTGAATAACTTGAACACAACTTGACATTTCTCAAATCCATTTCTGGGTCTTGTAGATCAAGTGTACTCTAGTCCCTCCACAAAATTTGGGAGATAGAGCACAACTGATGCTACCCCAAATACACAAAATCTCAACATTCACTACATAGAGCATCAACCCTAGGAAGTTGGAAATTTACAAGCTCCTCCACTACACAACATGCAGAAGTGCCCATACATTAGATTAGCTAGAGGAGAGAAGCCTCAATGACACAGTCTCGGAACAGGAATGCTGTTAATTTTGCACTGTTGCAACTATAAAATCATAGATAGGTCATCAATTACAGTTGTTGAATAATTAACTTGGAACTGTAAATTGAAGAAACATACACCGCTAGAATAGTGTATTTACAGAACAAAATCTAAATCAAAAGAGACCCTCCAACTAACTACCAGGTGTCACATTAGGAGAATAGTTCACTTGCTCAACACTACTCTTGACTCACTATCTTTCAACTAAAAACTTCAACTTGAATTTTAGATTTGAGATTAAATATTTGGGTTTGTAGTTATTAATATGAATTTCAAATTTCTTAGCTAGATCAATGTTTATAATTTTATTGCAATGATGTATTTATTATTTATGATTTATCTTTATGCATATGGTGAATTTAAAATAACAATAATATATGTGTGTGTGTGTGTGTTATTTTCATCCCCTGGAAAATTTGGGGGTGTGCTCTAGCCGTACCGCAAACTTGTCCCCTCATCCTCGTCATACCTCCATCCCCAAAGACCGTGAAACGTAGCTATAATTAGTTGAATGGTACCATTCAACTGATTTCATTACATGGCATATGAAACCAACAAATTTATCAATTAATATAATTCCTTGATTAATAAAACCGTTTAACATACCTAAAAAGTATTGAAAAAAATGATACAAGTTAACTCACGGAAAGTCTATACTAGCAATTGCCCATAAAATGTGCAAACATACATCGAAGAAATATGCCAAATAAACAATTTGAAACCAAGTGTCAACTAACAAGAAACCAAAATATGAACTAGCATGCCCATTAACATGTTGCAATACTAATTGCCCTTACATTAAATTAGATTAAATTAAATTATTCCAACAAACTTCAACTAAAAAACAAAAAGAATCAAGTAAAAATGTAAATATCATAATCACTAATGAATACAACATTCAAACTTCAACTCAAAAGAAAAATGCAAGTGAAAACTCAAATATCACAAACTTCATTGCAAAAAAAAATGACAAGGGAGAACTCAAATATCATAATCACTCATGAAAGAAAAATAGTTTTGCATTAGTAATATCATCTTTAATGAAGGCCACAAATACAAAGAAGAACCCTCATATGTTTTGTAAAGTACCTTTGGTTTAAAAAAAAACATGGTCTGAAACCCAATTTAACATAAAACTTCATGCATAAGTCATAACATTTTCAAATATCTATAGGGGCAAGATATAACCACTGCTGCACAATTGTTTTATTTTATTGGGAAACATGCATGTCTAAACTTAGAAAATACTTTCTTATGGCCTACCTTATATTCATCGGCGAACAATATAGTTCAGTGACAACCAGAAAATGTATTGACGAAGCCAAGCCCAAAACTATCAAACCCTTCTCCAAAACATCCCAAGATTTTTTCAGCGTCGTTATGGTTCCCATTGGCAAAGAGCTTCTCACTTCCATTGTTGTTGTTGTTCCTAAAGGGGTTCCCTAGTATGCAGCTGAGGTGGACATGTGGTCGTAAATTTTAAGGGCTAAGATTCGCAGGTGGGCTAATTTTCCATGCTTTTTCAAAAGACAAGATTCGTCAAATTCCATTTTTTTCTAAAATAATTCGCCCAAATTTTATAGTACACCATTATTTTACCTTAAAAATCACCAAAATATTATATTGACTAATATAAAATCATTGAAAATGTAAATATTTCTACAAAAATCTCGCCAAAAAATTTACAATCTGCATATTAGGGACTAGTAATATTCGCCAATGTTTCTAAACTTTAAGATAAACTTCCATCCTTAAAATTTTCCTTGGTGGTCGTGGGGCACTTCAAGTGGCGATATCGATAACATTCGCATCTCTTCCAGCGGATCAACTGAGGTGGACATGTGGCCACGAGGCATTTTAAGTGGCAATATTGGCTACATTCTCATCTCTTCTAGGGTTGACGAGTAGTTTAGCACATGAAATATGTAAAATGAAGTCACAAAGTATAAAACCCTGGTAGCAACTATAACGCATCCCCTAAGAAGTAAAAAACTTTATGGAAACAATGATCCCTTCGTTAGTTGCAGAGACATGGAAGACTTCACCTATAAATCTTTTAAAAGACAAATCTCTATGCAATATATATTTTTTAGATATATATTTATAATACATTTCATCATTATCATCATCATCATAACCAATAAATCTCACAAAATTGTTTTCTCTTAAAAAATATTTTTATAAATTTAAATGTTAACCTCAAATATAAAAATAAAAAATCAAACTTGATAAATCTGAAACAAAAAGTTAAAATGAAAATAGATGTTCTTCGGAATCCTCCCTTACTCCTCTTTTTTTCTTTTTTTTTCTTTTTAATGATTATATGACTTGGAATTTAATTAAAAACAATAAACTTCCGTAAAATGAACCTCATTGTATTTATCAAAATTTTAAAAGGGAAAGAAAATTTACATATACAAAATTTACTAAAATAAAATAAATAAGATGTTGGGAGCGTCATCCTCACACTATAATGGCAACGCATCTCTATCATGATATTTTATCAAAATTTTAAGAGGGAAAGAAAATTTACATACACAAATTTTACTAAAAATAAATATATAAGGTGTTGAGAGCGTCATTCTCACACTATAATGGTAACAAATGTCTATCATAATCACAGGGGTTTCACTAGGGGAGCAATACCATACCACGTGGATTCATATTGGGGGATATATATTGATGAAAATTTGACTTTATATATTGGAGGATATATAGGGAGTAAAGGAAGGGAGCTTCAAGTTAATGAAAAATTATAAATAGATATAAAAAATGTTAATGAAAAATTGGATACCTACAATATCTAGTGAAAGTAGGGGTTTTTTAAATTAGAGAGGTGTATTGGGTTCATATTGGTGGGGGGTTAAATAATGTGATTTTTAGAGATATTTTCCAATGTGTAGTCTAATTAGGGGTATTGTTTAATATGCCATGAATACAGGCGATATGTCAGAGGTTCATTGAGTGAAGCCCCTATAATCATGATTTACTCTCTAGTGGACGTTCAAGGTATACACGTCCATGGTATTGCTACATCAGTGGCACACACAAAGGATGGGTTTTATGACGAGCGATGCCTTCAAAATGTAAAGTGATGGCGTAAAAGCCAAAGGAAGTAAAGGACAAGAGACAGTTTAAAAGCTGTGAAATATTAAATCATTTTTCTTGGTATCCATGGAATGAGTTTTGGGGAAAAAACTTGTGCATATCTTTAGCATAATTTTATATTGATGAAATGATTTTAAATGTTGAATTTTTATTAGGGGTTGGGTGAAGTTATTTGGGGTATGTTAATTGTAATTTTAACTTAATTTCTAAGCTAATATCTGACTTGATTTAGCAAAAGTCAAGGCATCCCACTTGGCATCTCTAGCCTTCTAACTTTATGAGAAACAACCAATATATCACTTTACAGAAATAGAAACTGTGCGAAGAAAACCCCAAACACTTTTCTCAATCACTCAGAGAAATAGAAACTGTGCGAAGAAAACCCCCAACACTTTTCTCAATCACTCAAATTAAACAGATGTGATACTTGTTACAAAATTTCGATTCATAGAAGACAGAGGTTTTATGAAATCCTGTTTGGTGAGGACTTTGGAATTGACCTAGATACTGGGAGGGATAGGGTATGGTTAGCATTATTTACAGGTTGAAGATTTGTTTGGTAAAATTTGTATTCAACGCAAAATGATAATTTATGGAAGTTTAAAGTCTGACCTACTTTCTCCATAGCTGTTACATTTGTGTTGCGCAGTGATGCAACTTATGGAGATGGTGAAATAGTTGATATAATGGTGTTGCACAACCATACAAAATAGGGAGATAGAGAAATAACTCACATCAATTGGATAATTCCACAGATCATTTCACATGGGTCACTGTAAGATTGAACTATTTTAGTTGAAGTAAAATAGTTACAACTGCTTCTTCTTATGGTTCAACTATTTTGTTTGAACCTTAAGTTACACTTGCTTCTTCTTATGGTTGAACTATTTTGTTTGAACCTTAATTTACAACTGTTTCTTCTTAGTTTTCGATAATAAACAGAGACTGGTAATCCTGTGGTGGAAGGATCTTCTCTCTAGTTACAAATTTAAAATTCTTAAAAATCAAACAAAGAGTTACTATTCTGGTGGCAAAAGCATTTCTTCTGGATCTAAAAAGGCTAAAAAATTCCAGACATTGATTAGATTCTACCACGTTCCCACACCAAACTTAACTCGCTATTAATGCAATCAGTCCAGTTAAAAACCATAATATTAGTTCCTCTGCTGAAGAGACCATGGCAGAGGCACGGGTAGCTAGCATACAGTATCCAAAGATGGAGCTGTAATGTAGAAAAGAGAGAGCACACGTGAACTAAGCATCCGTTCTTTGTGTGTTGAAAAATATGGTACAGTTGTAAAAAAGAACATCAACTATGGAGAAGTTCCAGAAGGAAATTAGATTATTAAAAAATTTACAAGCTCCTCCACTACACAACATGCAGAAGTTCCCATACATTAGATTAGCTGAAGGAGAAAAGCCTCTATGACACAGTCTCGGAACAGGAATGCTGGTAATTCTGCACTGTCGCAGCTATAAAATCATAGATAGATCATTAATTACAGCTGTTGAAGAAATAACTTGGAACTGTAAATTAAAGAAACATATACACCGCTAGAATAGTGTATTTACAGAACAAAAGCTAAATCAAAAGAACAGAGCTCTAGTTCAGCAGGCATGAAAGACCAAGCTATTTTTACAACAGATAATCGATACCAGTAGGCAATCTCCTGAAGAAATTGAGAGGAGCAGAAGGAAGTCTGTTGCGGAACCTTGGATGACGTAGGAGATACAGAGCAAAAACCACTGCAATTTGGAAGGGCGCGGCATACAGAACTATGGCAGTCATCAAGCAAAATATGAGAAATATGGCAGTCGCTCGAGGATCTCTCCAGCTCAGTAGATTTTGAAGCCTTTCTCCCTCAGTGGCCAAATCTCCCACCATGGTCTGTATTCGCAGAGCAAAGTCCCTGAGTCGCTCGTATCGCATTCTCACAATGGCAGAGTCTTTGCTAGTGGGGAATGTGTCGAATTCTTCATCCATTTCGTCTGGGTGAACTAGTCCGGCCTGGAAGAGGCTTGTGTCCATATGGGGTGGATGCCGTGGACGGAAACGAAATTGCCATATGCCAATCAGGAACATGCAGAGGAAGACGGTAGGAAGAATGAGCTTTGGGTACCAGATGAGAATCAAGAAAAGGATGTGCACCAGGACGGTCGTTACAGGATTTTTCCATTGGCATATATCGTTAAACGATCGCCCTACCGCTGTGAGAGTAGCCAGGACATTCATTATGCGGAAGAAAGTTACCTTAAAGCGGCGCAAGCTGCACATATGTGAATCCACATCCAGCATATAATCCACCACTTCTGGCCTCAGAGGAGGCTCCGCACGGTTCAGCCGCATTGCCACTATATTCATTGCCCAGTATCTCAATCTTTCGAGCTGCTCTAGAGACTGCGCTAGAGAAAGGGGATGAAGATAATGCATCTTCGGCAGCAATGGCTGTGTGTAAATCAGCATCATGTTCATCAGAGACGAACAGGAGAAACGAACAGACAGATGAAGCTCGCCCGCCTTTATGATTCCAGAGGGATGAAGCACCAACAGAGGATAGGCTTGCGTGTAAACGCGATCTGTCTCGAGAGTCGACAGGTGGATTCGAACCTTACCGATCCGGGCATCTTTCATGGATGCTGAAGACTTTTCGCCCCCTTCAAGATGGCAATCGTCAAAAACACCAACAGTGATTACTGTACAGGGATCATAAACTTCCCAGGTATATTGCTCATTCCATTTTGGACTCAAGGTATCAATCACGGTCCTGGTACGAACCCATTTCCGTCCATATTTTGCAACGCAGTAAGCATCCGTTCTGCCTCGTCCATCTTTGGTCTTCATAGGAAGCAAGTTCTGAGCGCTCAAGATCCCAACCTGCAAAATACCAATGTAAGGCTTCCAGAGATGCTCGGAGGTCGGCCTCAGATTGCTAGGATAATAAGTAGACTCGTCCAGGACATGATAGGCCCCATCTAAAGACAATCTCAGATAAATTCTGCTCGCGAACTTCACTTCTTTCTTCTTCGACTCCCCTTGGCCCGCAGCAACAGCAGGGTTCTGAAGTCTGAACCATCGAGGTTCCACCATCCTATGATCCAGTCGTTTTTCTATGGTGTTCAGAGGAATCGTTACTCTCCCAAGAACTTCTTCCTCATTCGGCCCCAAATGATCCTCGACCGTGAGAATGAAATGACCCTCGAATGGCTCCTCTGCCAAAAAAAAAACCTCCTCATTCCAGGAAGGATTGATGGTTCCAGTGGGCACAGCTCGCTTTGTCTTCACCACCTGATTTCCCAACTGAACCCTGACATGAAAACCAAGAGACTTGGTCTTTTCACTAGAAATCAAATCCCGAGCTCCAATCACATGCACCTTCACATACCACAATTTGGGCGAAAGATAGATCGAGTATTCAGAAGCCCCTCCGAGTGCACCGCTGCTGCATCCGAGTGCCATGCCCCTGAAAACGCTTCGTCCGCCTGAGTGCCCAACCAGACAGCCGACAATAATTCGCCCTTGACCTTCACCTTCTTGTCCCCGAGCCGATACCGACCGAGGCGCAGGAAACCACAGTGAAAGAGCTTAGTGACAGTTCTCTGTCGCACGCGGTGATGACGCCGCCAAGACATGCAAACACGTGCCCTTTTGCTATTTGATAGACGCAGATTGACTTTCCTTTATTTAGTGCGATTTTGGAACTTTTTTCGCTAGATTTTTTCAGTTTAAATTCTTTAAAATCTGGTAGGAATTTATTGAAATCACAAGTTTGATGGTTAACCCTTGTACAATCCAGTGTTTTAGTGTTTTAGTAGTTTTTCAGGGCGTTGAATCCTTATACACACTGAAAAAAATGAGTTTAAATAACATAAATCAAGGTTTCACCTTAAATTTTCCGCCAAATTCTAGTACTTGAAACTCCAAACCTCAAATTTTTCTGCCAGATTCTGATACTAAACTCCAAAAAGTCCCACTAAAAACAAATTCAAGATTATTTATCAGTCAAGTGATGAGCTTAGTGCATGGTATATGATCACATAAGAAAAGAGGTATAGACATGCATTACCCTCTATCTCTTGATATATCCATTGTATTGTTAGGTAGGTTCCATTGCAGGGATATGGTTAATGCAGGTGGTGATAAAATGGCATTCCTTCTATATACATTTAATGGTTTTCTTTCCAAACTCACAAGGCTATTTGAAGTGTGGTTCCATGGCTAGGATATGGTTAATGTTGGTGGTGATAAGATGGCATCCATATGTACATATTTAATGTTTTTCTTTCTAAACTCACGAAACTATTTGAATTGTAGTTTAATGATACTACAAATTTGTTTTAAAAATAATGGAAATTCTAGTAAGATTATGATAAAATTATGCAGAAATCTTTGGAAATGTTGGTTACAGTTGTCGAAGTTTTAAGATTTTGGGTCCCATAGGTTATAAGTTATTGATGGTGTTGAATCCATTTCCACCCTAAAAAAATATCTCGAAAAAAAAAAAAAAAAAAAAAAGAAAGAAGAAAGAAAGAAAAAGGAATAATCGAAGGAAACCGACATTTTGATGCTGAGCTGGTTTATAATATCCCTAACAATAAAATAATCAACTGATCTAGCACATCTAGGTGTTTTAACTAGAAATAATTGCAATAAAACACTGAACACAACAGGATCTAGAATTGCAACACTTTATTTATATTATTAGTTGAAAACAAAGATACATGCCCATACAAAAATGTAAGAGTCCTTATAATGGCATGCTTGGTTGCTCATTAAAATAGAAAACAAAAACTGAAGCACAATCATGGACCCTCGATGGATCCACCAGACAAATTCACCACGGGGTTTTTACCCCGAGATCAATGCTAGAATTGGCCACGCCAAGTTCTCAACGAAAACACAATAAGATAGATAAACCCGAATGAATCACAATGCCTAGCTTTTATCCCCTTTTATAGGCTCGATGGACTCTCTAGAGACCTTGATTTATTATTTCCCTCGAAAACTGAAGGCAAACACCATGGGCTGATACCATGGGAAAATACCACGGTAAATACCATGGACAGATTTCATCCATTTTGACCAGATCGAAAAACGGAATATTACAAAGCCTGTAATGACCCAACTCGAATTATATGGAACATAGAAATATTAGCATGCATATGAGACCTGCATATAATAGCTACATATGCATGTATCAAGTGTACGGCACTAGTACATGCACTAAGCAATTGTGAAAAGAAACTCGGTGTCGAGTAAGGAGTGAATTATTGAAATATTGAGTAACTCCCTAACTCACCATAATATAATAAATGTATTAATTATATCTACCATTATCATAATATAAGATAATACTTTGTTCAAAGAAAATTAAAAGCATTGACTTATACAAATAAATGATGATATTTTAATCAATCCAAGATATTTAATAAATAATAATATTTTAATAAATCTAAGATATTTATTAAATAATAATATTTTAATAAAACCAAGATATTTATTAAAATATAATATTTTTAAGATATATTTTAGAAATCAAAGATATTTATTAAAAGATCATATTCTAATAAATATCAGGGATGGAGTTTGTGTATAAAAGGAGAAGAGAGGTAAACTTGATGGGCATGAGTAGTGAATGAGTAAACTGACTCGGATGTTGTCAGAGGAGTTCTAACTGCATGATACATGAGCAGTGAGTTCTAGAGTTCTAACAGAGTCATGGAGTGATCTCAATTGTTATTGGAGTTTTGGGCACGGGGGCCAGAAGACTTGTCTTCTGGATCTGGAGACCGGAGAGGTTGACCTCAGATAGGCTAGAAGGAAAACGACGGTTTGGTGACAGGAGCCAGAGCAATGGCGGATCAGTAACATCTTCAAACACAGTTCCAGGTAAGTATTAATTAGTCAATTGACATATATTCTGTTAAAAAATCCCACTCTAAATTCTATGGTATGAATTTAGTAAATGTTTGTTAATTTTGAAAATTAAGGGCTTTACACTTATGAATCTTGTTAATAGTGGTTAAATTGTGAAATTATGGTTCTTACACATGGTATCAGAACCAAGTTTAAAAACTTTCGGGACCATACAGGCCCATTAAATCTCCTTTCCAAACTTTCCCATGAACTCGTTCAGCGATTTTAGGTAAGAGAGAATGATTGTCAAATTTTGGGGTTATAAATTATGCGGAAACCATATTGGTTTTGTCATTTGACGTTGCAATCACTCACCGAAGTAAATTTCCTGTAATAGTAGCAAAATTTAATGTATATTCTAGTAATGGGTTCAAGTTCGATGCAACAAACAGCTGGGGATGTCGTGCTCTCTCCTAAGGAGACCTCAGTAGCGTCTCCAATAGATTCAAAAATGGAAGCTGTGGCAGCGAAAGTGCATGTTCTCCCTATTTTGCGTGAAGAAAAGCATTCTATCCTAGGATTTAGGGTATCTGATAGAGGTTATTGATTTGGTCGGCACGAAGGTGAGTACTATGGGCAGATTCCAGGGCTTGAGGGGCGACTCTAGGATGGTTGACGCAATCTGATTAATAAGACATCGGATGGAAGCGATCGTTTCGTTTCAAAATTGAGACCAAACCCAAAATCGAGGAGCAGTAAAACCCTGTGATGGGATAATACTCGGAATAGTCTGGAAATTTGGCATTCTCTGTAATGCAGGAAAATTCGCTAGTTTTGAGCTTAAATTCACTGTACTGAGGTTGAATTTCTAGTAGTTTTTTTGGAAATTTTCCCCTGCATTTTTTTTTGTAAAGGCCAAATTCGTCAAGTTCTAAGGCAAATTCATGATAATTTTAAGAAATTTTTCCTTGAATTCCCTGTAAAGATGAGCGTTGTCAGGCTCAACATTGGGAATGAAAACTGCGTTGTGGTTGTCGCAAAGCAGCGCGACATCGACGTGATTTTGAACGGTGAATACAAGCGGAAAACCCCGACTTAATGGTAGAATAAAATGAACGAAAACTCCCAGGGTTGAGTACAGTAAGTATTAAAAATACGGTAGTATCCAAATATATGTTGAACACGCTAAACCTCGGGCGACGAGATCGCAAATTCGAATCGTGGGTAGGGATTCCTCTCGGGTACAAGGATTTGGTGGGCAGAGCGCAATGGATTCCTCTTGGCTACTACTTTCAATGAGATTCAAACTCATGACCCCATTCTCGGAAACGGAATACTCAGTAACGGAGTTCCAGTTACATCGCATTTGGGTCATTCCTGTTAGGTTTTATTATGTGCTACAAATCCAGTGTATTGGGATTTGAAATACAATGTCTAGGAGAAGAAGCGGTGGTAATTAAACATATAGTTATTGATATTTAAATCTCAATTGACAAATTCAACTTTGTATTAAATAGGCTATATTTTATGTCAATAATATCCCACCGACCAAAGTCAGTCCAACGCAGACAAGATTCCAAAGCAAAGGTTTGTACAAAGGCCAGGCCGATGAGTAATCACCTGCCAAGTTGGATGGGACCCGTCGTTGACTTTATTTTTACCTTTTAAATCAATCATTATAGTTTTACTTAAAATATTATACTAAAGGAGGACTCATTATCAATATCTATACATATTACTATGCCATAGAATTACATTAGGCAATTTTAAAAACTTTCGGGACCATACAGGCCCATTAAATCTCCTTTCCAAACTTTCCCATGAACTCGTTCAACGATTTTAGGTAAGAGAGAACAATTGTCAAATTTTTGGGGTTATAAATTATGTAGAAACCATGGTTTTGTCATTTGACATTGCAATCACTCACCGAAGTAAATTTCCTGTAATAGTAGGAAAATTTAACATATATTCTAGCAATGGGTTCAAGTTCAATGCAACAAACAGCTGGGGATGTCATGCTCTCTCCTAAGGCGACCTCAACAGCATCTCCAGTAGATTAAAAAATGGAATTTGTGGCAGCGAAAGCGCATGTTCTCCCTATTTTGCGTGAAGAAAAGCATTATATCCTAGGATTTAAGGTATCTGATAGAGGTTATCGATTTGGTCGGCACGAAGGTGAGTACTATGGGTAGATTCCAGGGCTTGAGGGGCGACTCTAGGATGGTTAACGCAGTCCGATTGATAAGACATCGGATGGAAGCCATCGTTTCGTTTCGTTTCGAAATTGAGACCAAACCCAAAATCGAGGAGTAGTAAAACCCTGTGATGGGATAATACTTGAAATAGTCTAGAAATTTGGCGTTCTATATAACGCAGGAAAATTCCCTAGTTCTGAGCTTAAATTCACTGTACTGAGGTTGAATTTCTGGTATTTGTTTTGGAAATTTTCCCCTGCATTTTTTTTTGTTTGTAAAGGCCAAATTTCGTCAAGTTCTAAGGCAAATTCATGATAATTTTAAGCAATTTTTCCTTGAATTCCCTATAAAGATGAGCGTTGTCGGGTTCAACATTGGGAATGAAAAATGCATTGTGGTTGTCGCAAAGCAGCGCAGCATCGACGTGATTCTGAACGGTGAATACAAGCAGAAAAAGCAGAAAACCCCGACAATGGTGTGCTTTGGCGATAGGCAGCGATTTCTCGGCACGACAACAATCTGACATCAATCAAGACGACTTGCTGCATTTCGATACCAAAATCAAATTTATGAATTTCCTCAACACTGAGTTCCATCACAAACCTTCTCAACAGCCTCGGAATTCACCTCATCATCGTGGAGATATTTTTCAAGTCGACGAAGAGAAACAACAACTTGGGCTGTTGCAGAGAGTATCTGAGGAAACGATCTCGGAGGTTTTTGGAGAATGTGAAAAGTCAAAATTGTAGTAAAGACTCGGCCTGGAGTAAGCTCTATCTGCATCAGTACGCATGATCCAATGATATAACAGAAACTGCAATAGGTGATAACCACAACAGAAAAATGGTTATAGCACTAGTATACCTAAACCTCATTATCCAAGCACATTCTTTACCACGAGCAACATCAACTTTCCTATGAAACCATTCATGCCAGGCCTGCAAATTAATAATCTTCATGTTGCTTATTGCTTCATTAGTGACCTTCATATGGTTATCTTTGGAAGATAGTGCCTGTGTCATATATTTCTATTGTTTAGAAGCTAGGAATAGACAAATAACCATCACAATTACCATAGTAGCCAAGCCAGCCAGCGCAGCAAATTCCAAGATGGATGATACAGAACATGAATCAATCAACCAGAGAGAAACAACAAATTCTAGTAGTGTGAGACGTCGACCTCGATGATATTAGAGACTTAATGGTAGAATAAAATGAACCAAAACTCCCAGGGTTGAGTACAGTAAGTTTTAAAAATACGGTGGTATCCAAATATAGGTTGAACATGCTAAACCTCGGGCGACAAGATCGCAAATTCGAATCGTGGGTAGGGATTCCTCTCGGGTAGAAGGATTTGGTGGGCAGAGTGCAATGGATTCCTCTCGGCTACTACTTTCAATGAGAATCGAACTTATGACCCCATTCTCGGCAACGGAATACTCGGTAACGGAGTCCTAGTTACATCGCATTTGGGTCATTCCTGTTAAGTTTTATGATGTGCTGCAAATTCAGTGTATCGGGATTTGAAAGGCAATGTCTAGGAGAAGAAGCGGTGGTAATTAAACATATAGTTATTGATATTTAAATCTCAATTGACAAATTCGACTTTGTATTAAATAGGCTATATTTTATGTCAATAATATCCCACCGACTGAAGTCAGTCCAACGCAGACAAGATTCCAAGGCAAAGGTTTGTACAAAGGCCAGGACGATGAGTAATCACCTGCCAAGTTGGATAGGACCCGTCAGTTGACTTTATTTTTACCTTTTAAATCAATTATTATAGTTTTACTTAAAGTATTATATTAAAGGAGGAGTCATTATCAATATCTATACATATGACTATGCCATAGGATTACATTATTATAATAAGAACAATCATAGTTATATATATATATAGCCTACGCCAATAATCTCTAATGACTCTCGCGGTTAAGTATTTCATATGGGGAAGCCATTTTAGTGATTAAAATTAAAAAAATAAAAAGTTTCTATATAAGTGGGATTTGTGCACTGCATTTGCATCCAAGTCAAATAGAAATGTGAGTAAATGTTGTTAGTTTTATTGATATATGTGCTCAATACTCTTTTACCTTTATTAAGAAATTTGTATATATTATCAAAATATATATATATATATATATATAATTTATTTCAACTATTTATTAAAGATATTCTAGTGGTTGTAGTAGTAGTTGTATCATTATGTTCAAAAATATGAGAGGAATTGATTAAATCAATTATTATATAGTGTTATAATAATACTTCATAAACATAATTATGCATATCTTAAGTTATATATACCTCTTAAATGTATTGTTGGAGGCGTTATTAACCATCTATTATTTTAGTTTGTCAAAGAGGCTTTATACCAAAGGTCAAAAAAAAAATAATAATAAATATTATTGTTATTAATATGTTAAAATAATATAAATAAATAAAGTACATGTTAAAAAAAAAAAAAAATGTTCAAGAAGGTCCAACATTATATATATCCAATCCAGGCAAATATGACAAAGTAGTACTATAGTCCATAAAAACCCTTGCATTTTACTAAAGAAGTATTACGCATAGAATATCCTGCATTAGGACATGGAGGCCGCGTTTAATCCAGGGTAATAAAAACAGTGGAAGAATATGAGATAAGGTTTATGGAGTTGGTAAAATATGTTCCTTACCTAGATACTGATGAACGTCAAACCGAGCGTTTTATATATGGATTAAATCCTCGAATCAGGGCTATGGTTAGAATGTGGTAACCATCGCCAGTTGCAGAAGCAGTTGAATACGCATAATGTGAAAAGGAACATTTAGGGATTAAAAGAGATATCAGGCCAACAAAACCCTCACAGCCAGGATTTAAAGGAAAGACTCCTCGGAACTTCTTCAGGGAAAGTAGCTCCAGACCACCTCCTTATGGTAACGGGTTTACAATGAGAGGAATTGGAGCAAGATCTCCCATGACCATTAATATTGTAGCTGTTGAATCATCAAATGCTAGTCCGTGGCAATCTCGAAGCACTGCTAATAGAGAAAGAAACGGGAGAGGAAGTGGCACAAGAGGACAAAGCTCCTTATCTAGAAATATACAACCTGACTCAAGAGGACCACCCTAAGTTAATTGTTGGAGATGTGGAGAACCGCATTTTCGGCGTAATTGTCCGTAAGTCTCGTCAAATATAATACATAGAGCAAGAAAAGAACCGTCATCACATACTCAAGGAAATCATAGAATCCATGCTATAGTCAACAATAATCAGGCAGTGCATCAGTCCATTGTTGTGGAATCTTCAGGTTCTATCAAAGGAATAAAACTTAGAATTTTATTTTGATATTGGTGCTACTGATAGTTTTATTTTATCATATGCATTAAATAGACGTGGGTTGGCAGCTTTCAAGTAAAACGATTTTAGAGAGGCAGAAATGTCTTCAGGAGAACTTCAATCCATAAGTTTAAGTGTTGAAGAATACAAATTTAATCTAGGGGACAGTTAGACTAGGTTGAAGGTACTAGGATGAATGATCAGGATGGGAAATAACTTAGTTTCCAACTATTTCCCAAGGTCTTATGTTGATTCTTGGATGTCACCGCCTTGTTTTCATAATTATAGCAACAATCCTAATATAACCCGAGATGTATTACTCTGAGTCACCCTTGATAAATTACCTAAAGTATTCAGTGTTATGTAATATTCAACAACAAGAAAAGTGGTTTTCAACTTTTGAAAGAAATTGAAGCTTTTAACAAAGATAAAAAGAAATTTGACATATTTCGATATTCGGAAACTATGAACCCTAGGATGATACATTTTATTAGAAGAAATGAGATATTTAATGCTAGTGTATGTGTCGAAGACATATATCAAACTCAATCCCACTTGATTCCTAAATCCATTACTTTTACTTTACATTCCATCCAACTAAGGAGTTGAGATAACTCATGGAAATCAGTTGCAAGTTTTCCTCAATAAAGTTTAATATTTTGTATATCATGCAAGTAGAGTTTGAAGTACATTCAAATTGTTATATAAATTGGGCACATTAACATCACTTTATACATCAAACTTTTTCTGTAAACTTTTGGACGTTAGAATGGAGACTATCTTGATCGTTTTATGCAATTAAAACATTCCATTCATCAAGTGACATTGAGCTTTCCATATATATATCTTTCTATTTATGAAAATATCTTTTATACTGTTTTCTTATGTTAATACTTTAATTACTATCCAAGTATATTTGTAAGTGGTTTAAGGAGGAGAGTAAAGGTTTAAATTTTTATAGTTTAAATATGCACTAAAATTGGACATTTTAATATTCAACTATTATGTCATTGTTAAGATAGATGATTATCCATTTACAACTGTAAGGATGTATCGATGTCTAAAACAAAATAAAATGGCAACGTAGTATTTTCATGGAAAGGAAAACAATGTGGTTTAAGAAAGAAAAATTAGGGGCATTATGACACTATATAAGATGATTCATGGTAATTATTTAAGCATATATAAAGATTTGTTGGCAGAGTTGCTCCAAAGAAGTTAACTCTTGAAGAAAGGAAAAATAGTAATGAAAACATGACTATGGACATTATGACAAGACTGTTAGATGTAAAGTAAGATACAACCACATAAAAGGCTAAGCTAGTTTGAGTTAAATCAATGGATGAAACATATGTTAAGAGGGTAAGAAAACACCCTGTAAGGTAGTAAACACACTATTAGAACAAGACGATATAGTTACCAAGAGAATGCAGCGGAAAAGTTCAAAGTTTGATCTCCATTGTTACCATAATATAATCAATATAATACCTAGGGAGGACGAGAAAAGAACGAAATGACAAACTTCTGACGATGATAATAAATGTTAGTTATCATAATCAACTTAGAATATTGAAATCGACAAAATAGCACCAAAGGTGAGTAAGTGGAAGTTTCACAAAGCAACATAAGAAGTCAATGCCATTAGATTAAAGAGTGAATCTATAAGAAAATTGATCAATTATAGGATAATTTATGTGCATGGCAACATCTATAACAGTTTCTCCCTCTAATGGGAGAGTCACATTATGAAATTTTCCTTAAAGGAACTAACTATATCCATGGATTATGGACATCATGGAGTATGATTAGGAAATTCTAGCCTGTGATGCCTTAAAACCTGAAATAATAAGTGGATTACATTCAAAATCCACGTTATTGAAATTATTTATAGGGTCTTACCCAAGTGGGAAATAGTAACGACATTTCCAGGTATAATAATTGTATGCATTAAGAGAAGAAACGAAAACCATGATAACTAGAGGCGAGAAAACAAAGTTAGTTTGATAATATGTTTTTTTTTTAAATTAAAGAAAACACGGGATATTAGGAGTATATGGTATGAGGAAGAAAAAGGGTGTTTCTATCAAGAAGAATTTTCTTAAAAAAAATGTGCAACATGATTTGGTAAAGGTCAAATCGATGACCTATAAGGAGTTGTGAATACTCCTAATTTGTTTAGAATAACAAGTGACAAACTGAGAAAATGTTTAAAAATAAAAAAATTAAAGACAATAATTGTACACTGTTAGAAAAGAAGATACATTTGACGATGAGACGAGGCCTAAGGACTAATAAAAAAACGATTCATGTGAATAAAAGAAGAGGGTATACCAGTGATGTGTTATGTGTTTGGATTAAATGAGTCAAGGTAATAAAAATGAAACAATGGTTTAAGGAATGATGGTAAAACTAGTAATATCCTAGCTAGAGTTAAGACTCTAAAGGGTGAGACTTGAAAGTAAAGAGACTTCATCAGAACTGTAACATACTAATAATGTGACTATGCATATCTTGTAAATTGTGAATTTATTATTAAAGGAGGAAATTATATGTTGTCAACAATTGACATCTTGTTGAAAACGTGAAATTCTTAGTAGACCTAATATAATGCAAAGTGAATAATGCATTTTCAAGCAGTGACAAATTCCTTCTATGAAAATAAACCTCTCACTAAGGGATCTTTAGAGTAGTCAATTAACTCTTCCTCCATCTCCAGCATAAACCTAATGATTAGCCCTGCAAAACCCTACTCCTTGGCTTCTAGATTTTAGGCTGAAGATGAACTGAAATAACATGATAAATAAGTTAATGTTATTATTATCTCTTGAGATCCAGATTACAGATAAAATATAATTAGACTTAAAAGACAAATAAATAACAAGAATTAAAAGGTTGGCTGAATCCATATGTAGTTTTGTGTTTTAGAGTTCTTAATCAACCTGTATCAAGAAATTAGATCATGCTTCGTCTAAACAATAAATGTTTTGTGCTCTTGTTTCAATTCATTTCGTTTCTATATATGCAAAGGTTGGAGCATCCCTCCATTTAGATTTAGAGTCTCAACTTGTGACTTTTATAAGGCTAATCGATTAATATAGTATAGAAAATAGTGGCTACACCCTTATTTGTATATCCATGTTTGATTATTCTATATGGCATTCATAGCTGTGGGTAATCTTATCTTGCTTGGATGGTGATGCAGGAGCATTAGGCTCAAGAAATACTTTGTATTTTTATAAGACATAGGGGGGTCTTATATTTCTAAATTCTCATGTAATTATTAGTGATTTTGAATAAAATAGTGAGGAATTGTAAATGCTCTCGAACCATTAGAGAACATGAGGGAAAGGTGATTAGTTAGGAATGTGAAGAGATAGTCGAATTAGGATCAATTTCAGTTATTTTAGGGATTTTGTCTAAATTTAGAAAATCTGGAATTTTAAGAGTTTTGTTGAGCTGTTAGAGGAGCTGAAGCGATTCATTATTTTCTTGTATAAGTGTAAGCCAAAAAGGCATTAAATATATAGGTCTAGAGGGAGAGCTGTTCAGAGACATAGTAGTGAGGTAGAAGGCCATGAAAATCTGACCAAACAAGAAGTTTGTAAGTGGATGCTTTTGTATTTGATTTCATATATATAATGAGGAAATTGGTTCTGAATGTATGTGTTTTGATTAACTTAAATTCTGTGTGAATATGCTTGGCTTCGATAAGCAAATATGAGGTAACCCTGCAATAGGCTTTGAGATCATGCTCTGCATACAATTGGAATTGATGAAATTGTCGAAATAGGCTTAATGTTGTGGTTGAGCTGAATGATACGGGTTAATTAGGGATTTTGCATACATATCTGAAAGGATTAATTGAAGTCACAATTGTCAAAAATTGCAGTCATCGACCACTACAAGGGTTGATGACATAGGGTCAAAATTGAAGTTCCACTATAGAACTCGACATTTGAATATAGCAGAATTACATTGGGTTTCCGCTACAGTTGCAACGATGGGGTCGATCCCCATTTCATGAGATTGGAACAGAGTCGACGTAGAGTTACAAACTCTTGAATGTTTACGCGATGCAAGCAGGAAGAAGGGAAAATTGAGTTGATGCGTTGGGGTGTTGTCTAATGGCAAAGTATCGTGGAGAAATTAAACTCTGCGTTACCCAGAACACACGAGAAGATGGAGTTTAGAACCCCGAACATGCAAAGGAAGGTCGATGATTCACATCACAGCAGAATTAAAGATGCAGAATAAATTGAAATTTATTTGCAGAGGTGCCGTAATGGAGTTTGGAAGCGGAGAAGGAATGTGAATTCCATTTGAAGGCGGAACCAAGGAGCGGAACCGTGAGTAGCAAAGACAGTTTTGAGAAAAACCACAAATGGTCATTGCGTGACCTCTCAAGTGGTAATCGGATTTCGCTTTTGGAACGCGATATCATCCGTCGTTGGACATGTGGAAAAAGTGGTAAGGCTAATACCAATTTTATCGCGTAAATTCTGAGAATTAAGTTGCGTGCATCTTGATAGCGCGATTCTCGTCCGATCTTGTAAGCAACAGATCCAAAGGCAATCGCACTTGAAGCTGCATGGTTGTTAAACACAAGGTATGGTCAGCGTTTCTTTGAGTTGATAATTGGTTATTCAATGTTGGGTGTGTGGGACTTGAGGACATTTACATAGGTTAGCGCTTGGGATTTAAATCTAAAGTCAAAGATTTATTATAATGTTTCATAACATTTGATTTGAGGACGTAATATATTTTGATATTATGTTGGCTGTGAGACTATAAAGCCGCAACCGTGATTATATTGGGCTCTAAACAAAAGTCAAGGTTGAAATTAAAGTAAGGTGGTGAGTGTAAGAACCAAAGATTCGCATTGGGTTATAAAATTCGAATGTTGATTCGCATTTTCTGAAGGTGTGAGAGAGAAGTCTAAACTTTGGGTTTAAATTGAAATTCGAATATTTATTCAACCTATCACAAGATGGGTTTTAGAACAT
The DNA here is from genome assembly GCA_034641835.2 of Pinus albicaulis. Classification (NCBI taxonomy): domain Eukaryota; kingdom Viridiplantae; phylum Streptophyta; class Pinopsida; order Pinales; family Pinaceae; genus Pinus; species Pinus albicaulis. The sequence goes on from CM076570.1 coordinate 973,783,467, forward strand.
GGTTAATAACCATCCCAATGGAAGTTGCTTCCGCATAAAGAATTATAATCTGGGTGTATTGTATGGTTCCATAACCTTAGGCTTGAAAAGAGATAAGCTTCCGCTTAGTGCTAGAGTTTTCCCAGATTTAAAATTATTTGGGGCAACCTAGAAGTACAGTTTTATATGCACATGAAGAATGTGGGTAAAGCAAGAAGGCATGCCATCAAGTGGTATCAGAGCTGGAATAGCTCGTTGAAAATAAATTTTTGAAATGCATGTGTACTGAAATAGTGAAGGAAATTTGAAGTTTTAAATCTGTTTAAGAGTGATTGCAGATTTGAAGAGGGGTGCAGTGAACAGAGATTTGCAGAACTAGATGAATGGAGAACAAGATCATGTAGGGATCTTGTAGGTAAAATAATTTTAAATCTGATTTGAAATTGTAATTGCAGAATTATGGTTGCAGAAAGTGGAGACAAAGTTTTGATGGTGATGACAGTAAACCTGATATTCAGCTAAAGGTTGAATAGGGAGGACAATTGCAGTGTTCTCAAGAGAAGGTGAGTTGATGAGCAGTGTTTACCTCTGGTTTGAAGAATTGTTTGTAGAATTCAAATTGCAGGCAATTGGAGAAATCTCAGCAAAAGCAGATCACAGCTTTGAGAGCAGTGATGAAAGAGTTCAGCAGAGGATTCTAAAGTGAAGAAGAAAGTGTGGCAGAACCTTGAGGAAATTCAATAGAGGTTGAATGAGTTCTAAATGTTGCAGAGTGAAGCCTAGAGAGAGCAGAGGAGAGTGCTCAGAAGGTTCCAGCAGATAAGGGACCAGTACTTGCCAAAAGACTAGATCCGGAGGAAAGGATTGGTGAGGTAGGTGGCAGCAAGAGAGCTTGTTGTTGCAGAGGCTTGGTGCAGCTGATAAGTGAGGAACTCATGGAGAAGAAGATGACTTCTAAAAGTCATATAGAAGAGAGAAGAGGTTCAGAGAGAGGCCACAATAGAAAAGAGAAAGAAGATGCCAGGACAACTGGCATGAGGAAGAAATTGACTGATGCAGAATATTGGAAAGAGGTAGCTGAGATCAGAGAACAGTTTAACAAACTGAAGATGATAATAGAGGAAAGCCAGAGAGTTGGTTGGCTCATGAAGAAGAAAGTGAAGTGGCATAGGCTACAGATGAAGAAAGAGCAGATGATACATGCTCATCAAAAAGAGGGATTACTCAGGATGATTGAGTATTTGGAGAAGCGCTTGAAGACTAAAACTTCAAGTGAGACCAAGGGGTCAAATGACTTTACATCTAATGATTTTTGTATGTTTGCAGAAAATATGAGAAAGCTTGAACAGAGGATGGATGTACAGAACTCAGAGCAGCTAAGTTGAGAAAAGAAGTTTCTGTTTGTGAATCAGAACATGGTACAGATGAAGAATGGAGATCTGTAAAAGATCTTGTGAATCATGGTGAAGACTTAAGTCAGCAAGAAGTTTGTCTTGCTGAAGAGAAAATCATTGATGATTTCCTGAGTTATTGGACAAGTCCAGATCATCTGGAAGATGTAAAGCCTTGTATCTTTGAATCTGACAATTGTGAGGTGATGACAGGTTCTACAGAAGAAAAGGATCAATATAAGGCACTGATAAATGAAGCAACCGAGACTGAAAAGTCTTGTGGTTTTAAAACTAAAGAGTCGTGTATGTTTGCAGGTACATCAAAGGGAGATGAACAAGCTTTAAAGTTTGTTGAGGAGGAGAAATTGAATCTGAAAGCTGTTCAGATCAATGTTGAGATAACAAGATCTCAGGAGGAATTGAAGACAAAGGAGTCTAATGAGAATATTGAGGCAAGAGATGAAGGACCATCTGATGATCAGTCAAGAACAAGTGAAGGTATAAAAGGTTGTGTAAGGTTCCCAAAGTCTACTTCAATTGAAGTTGTTGAATTGTATAGAAAGTTGGATTTTCAAAGAAGAGAATTGGAGAAGCAAAGGATCTATGCATAGAGTAAATTGCTGAAGAAGCAAGACAGAGAAATTTTCATGAATGACAATCAGAGAACAGAGGGTAAGAAAATGATTCAACAAAATGAAGGAGTTCATTTTGGTGAATCACAGCAGAAGGACATTCATGAAACAGATGATGGAGAGAAGGAGAGACTAGCTGACAGTCTCGTGGAGGATGAAAATTAACATACTGATGTGCTGACAGAGGATTTGGAAGGAAACTCAGAGCAACATACTGATGTGTTGTCAGAGTAGGAAGAAGTATTGAGATCTTGTAATTTTTGTGTTGAAGGTTCATGTGTTAATTATGCAGGCAAAGAAGAACAACAAATGGAAGTTGTCAGGAAAATTAATAAGAAGGAAACTATGTTAGCTGAAAACATAGTGAAGGATCATCATTTTAACATGGTAATTGGAACAATGGAGATAACTCTAGAAGTTGAGGAGAAAGACAATGAAGAATTTCTGAGCCTTGAAACAGACTTGGGACTGTAGAAAGAAAATTTGGTGACTGGATCAGCAAGTGAGACCATTGGGTCTTGTGATTTTGAAATTGACAATTTGTTTATGTTCATAGGTGATGCAGAAGACAATCCATCATTTGGAATTGTCTTGAGAAAAGAAGAATTGTTGCAGAAAGGAGGTGAGACAGTCATGTCTCATATGCAGAGACTTGTTACTGTTGGTGACAGGGAAGAATTGGCTTGTCTGATGGACCAAGAGCAGACTGTGGGGCAGATTTTTAAGATTGACACAGTGATGAAGAATCAGAATTCTATTCTGATAGAGGATGAGGATACAATGGTTGAAGAACTTGATTTGATTGCTAGAATCAATCAAAGGGATAATGGACAATTACTAAAGATTGTCCAAGAAGAAGAAGAAGATGCTGAATTTAAATTGTAGCATATTGAGGATGTGAAACAAGTACAAAATGAGTGGCTGAAATGTTTGTTGGAAACATTTAAACAGGAGAAAGAGGTTGCAGACACTAGAGTAAAACTGTCTGGAGTTGTGAAAGGAGCAGATACTAGTTTGAAAATTTGATTATGTTTACTAGTATACTGAATGAGTATGTTACTGCAGGAAGAAAATTAATTGATGATTTATTTTCTAAAAGTAAATTTGCAGGTGATGAGGAAAATAAAAATGTTGCAAAGGGAGATATCTTAAGAGATATTTAGGAAGTTTGGGAGGCAGCAACACTTCTGGCAAAAGAGGCAACATTGGCATCAACAACAATGTTGGTAGCAAGAAGGGCAGTAACAGCAACAACAGCAAAAGCAGCTACAGCAGCTGAATTAACAGTTATTGAAAGTAGCAGCAGTGGGAAAAGTAATTTCTAGATAGAAGATAAAGTGGGCAGAGAAATTGAAAACATCAGAGAACTGATGATGAAGGTGTCTTAGAAGCAGCAGACAGCAGCAAGAAAGCAGAAGGATTTTAGCAAAGGAAAGACACGAAGAGATTGTGAAAGTATAACTGGAGGTAATTTGCAGAACAAGATATGGAGACCTGGAGAAGTGCAGTTGGAGAATAATGCAGCTGTTGGACAACAACAAAGCAAAGTATGGGATCCAGGAAGACAAGGACTGAAGGCACATGATCAAGAGATCGTGATTAATTTTAACCTTGGGAGTCTGATGCAGGGGCATTAGGCTCAAGAAATACTTTGTATTTTTATAAGACATAGGGGGGTCTTATATTTCTAAATTCTCATGTAATTATTAGTGATTTTGAATAAAATAGTGAGGAATTGTAAATTCTCTCGAACCATTAGAGAACATGAGGGAAAGGTGATTAGTTAGGAATGTGAAGGGATAGCCGAATTAGAATCAGTTTCAGTTATTTTAGGGATTTTGTCTAAATTTAGGAAATCTGGAATTTTAAGGGTTTTGTTGCGCTGTTAGAGGAGCTGAAGTGATTCATTATTTTCTTGTATAAGTGTAAGCCAAAAAGGCATTAAATATATAGGTCTGGAGGGAGAGCTGTTCAGAGACAGAGTAGTGAGGTAGAAGGCCATCGAATCGAAAATCTGGCCAAACAAGAAGTTTGTAAGTGGATGCTTTTGTATTTGATTTCATATATATAATGAGGAAATTGGTTCTGAATGTATGTGTTTTGATTGACTTAAATTATGTGTGAATATGCTTGGCTTCGATAAGCAAATATGAGGTAACCCTGCAATAGGCTTTGAGATCATGCTATGCATATAGTTGGAATTAATGAAATTGTCGAAATAGGCTTAATGCTGTGGTTGAGCTGAATGATACGAGTTAATTAGGGATTTTGCATACATATCTGAAAGGGTTAATTGAAGTCACAATTGTCAAAGATTGTAGTCATCGACCACTGCAAGGGTCGATGACACAGGGTCGAAATTGAAGTTCCACTGTAGAACTCGACATTTGAATATAGAAGAATTACATTGGGTTTCCGCTACAGTTGCAACGATGGGGTCGATCCCCATTTCACAAGATTGGAACAGAGTCGACATAGAGTTACAAACTCTTGAATGTTTACGCGATGCAAGCAGGAAGAAGGGCAAATTGAGTTGATGCGTTGGGGCGTTGTCTAATGGCAAAGTACTATGGAGAAATTAAACTCTGCGTTACCCAGAACACAAGAGAAGATGGAGTTTAGAACCCCAAACATGCAAAGGAAGTTTGATGATTCACATCACAGCAGAATTAAAGACGCAGAATAAATTGAAGTTTATTTGCAGAGGTGCCGTAATGGAGTTTGGAAGCGGAGAAGGAATGTGAATTCCATTTGAAGGCAGAACCAAGGAGCGGAACCATGAGCCGCAAAGACGGTTTTGAGGAAAACCACAAATGGTCATCGCGTGACCTCTCAAGTGGTAATCGGATTTCGCTTTTGGAACGCGATATCATCCGTCGTTGGACGCGTGGAAAAAGTGGTAAGGCTAAACCACTTTTATCACGTAAATTCTGAGAATTAAGTCGCGTGCATCTTGATAGCGTGATTCTCGTCTGATCTTGTAAGCAACAGATCCAAAGGCAATCGCACTTGAAGCTGCATGGTTGTTAAACACAAGGTATGGTTAGCGTTTCTTTGAGTTGATAATCAGTTATTGAATGTTGGGTGTGTAGGACCCAAGGACATTTACATAGGTTAGCGCTTGGGATTTAAATCTAAAGTCAAAGATTTATTATAATTTTTCATAACATTTGATTTGAGGACGTAATATATTTTGATATTATGTTGGGTGTGAGATTATAAAGCCGCAACCGTGATTATATTGGGCTCTAAACAAAAGCCAAGGTTGAAATTGAAGTAAGGTGGTGAGAGTAAGAACCAAAGACTCGCATTGGGTTATAAAAGTCGAATGTTGATTCACATTTTCTGAAGGTGTGAGAGCGAAGTCTAAGCTTTGGGTTTAAATTGAAATTCAAATATTTATTCAACCTATCACAAGATGGGTTTTAAAACATGGTTAATAACCATCCCAATGGAAGTTGCTTCCGCATAAAGAATTATAATCTGGGTGTACTGTATGGTTCCATAACCATAGGCTTGAAAAGAGATAAGCTTCCGCTTAGTGCTAGAGTTTGCCCAGATTTAAAATTATTTGGGGCAACCTGGAAGTACAGTTTTATATGCACATGAAGAATGTGGGTAAAGCAGGAAGGCATGCCATCAGATGGATACTTAAGACTATCATTTTGTACTATGACATGTGAGAATAAGTTAAATTGCGTAAACATTGTTGGTACATGGATACCAATATGAAGAAAGTTTTGCTTAAACATGGTTTGTACAGGGATACTAACATAAATTAGGAATTATGTTGTGGATATGGTATCTATAATTTTACATATCAACCTAAAATGATGAGATTGAAATAAAAGAGTGATTGCACTTGACTATTCAGGGTGAAAATGAATTTACAGACCTATTGGATAAACATAACCAAGTATGTTATATGAACTCAAGGATCAAATATCATAGATAGCAACATATTTGGAATGTGTAGAAATTTTTATATGGGTAACAATTTGTTTTGAACATATTGATACATATATGGACAAGTGTTTTAACCAAGTAGGTTATATGAACTCAAGGATCAATATCGTAGATAGCAACATATTTGGAAGGTGTAGAAATTGTTATATGGGTAATAATTTGTTTTGAACATATAGATACATATGTTATAATTTGTGGACAAGTGTTTTAAATTGCAGATAATATCATTACCAGACCGACCGCGTGATGACAAAACTCCAAGAAAAATTGAGATGCACTGAGATCCCATGATAGAGTGTTAACCCTGGTTCTACTAGGAGGGGTGGAGGTGTTCCCCACCGTTTATCCTCCAAAACATAGATTCATGGAAGGGTTGTGTGAGTCACGCTCCCCTAGACGTGTGATGATGACTGTCGAATGCCTACTGGTCAATCAGGTCGATGTAATCGACGCTGACACCCCTTGGTTTATGGATGGTTGGATCAGTAAAACTGATACCATGGCATATTCCTGTAGAGGTCGGATAGGATGGGAGCAGAAGAGATTTGGGAGGATAGGATGATTCTAAAATAGCTTGGGAACACTGTCGGGGCAAGACGTGACTACTAAATTGGTAAACCAATATATGATCAAAACATAAATGTTAAAAGTGTTCTCACACATTAAACGAAAATTCAACTATGATACACCTATATGATTATACTAATCATTTATATAATTAATGATATACGACATACAACTTAACTTCGGGACGAAGTTTTCTGAAGGGGGGGGTGTATGTAACGACCCAACTCGAATTATATGGAACATAGAAATATTAGCATGCATATGAGACCTGCATATGATAACTACATATGCATGTATCACATGTACGACAACAGTACATGCACTAAGCAATTATGAAAAGAAACTCGGTGTACAGTAAGGAGTGAATTATTGAAATATTGAGTAACTTCCTAACTCACCATAATATAATAACTGTATTAGTTATATCTACCATTATCATAATATAAACTAATACTTTGTTCAAAGAAAATTAAAAGCATTAACTTATGCAAATAAATGATGATATTTTAATAAATCCAAGATATTTAATAAATAATAATATTTTAATAAATCTAAGATATTTATTAAATAATAATATTTTAATAAAACCAAGATATTTATTAAATAATAATATTTTAATAAATCTAAGATATTTATTAAAATATAATATTTTTAAGATATTTTAGAAATCAAAGATATTTTATAAAAGATCATATTCTACTAAATATCAGGAATGAAGTTTGTGTATAAAAGGAGAAGAGGGGTAAACTTGATGGGCATGAGTAGTGAATGGGTAAACTGACTCGGATGTTGTCAGAGGAGTTCTAACTGCATGATACATGAGCAGTAAGTTCTAGAGTTCTAACAGAGTTATGGAGTGATCTCGATTGTTATTGGAGTTTTGGGCACGGGGGCCAGAAGATTTGTTTTCTGGATCTAGGGACTGGAGAAGTTGACCTCAAATAGGCTGGAAGGAACACGACAGTTTCGTGACGGGACCTGGAGTAATGGCGGATCAAGAACATCTTCAAACACGGTTCCAGGTAAGTATTAATTAGTCAATTGATATATATTCTGTTCAAAAATCCCACTCTGAATTCTGTGGTATGAATTTATTGAATGTTTGTTAATTTTTAAAATTAAGGGCTTTACACTTATGAATCTTGTTAATGGTGGTTAAATTGTGAAATTATGGTTCTTACAAAGCCTCTTGCCCAAAGATTGATTTCCCTCAAGTAATTCATTGCTATCCACCACAGAAGCATTGATACCAGGATCCCATACAACCGAGTGTGTTATTCCATACCTCCATGCTAAAAGATTCTGAATGGATCCTTCGATACATGGATCCCAAACAATCCTTCGACCAATATTTCTCTCGATAGATTCAGTTGGATCCCAAACTACCCTCCGACTAATCTTAGCGCCATTGGATTCTCCTGGATCCCAATGCCACCTAAGTCTTAGGACTTGTGGGTTATGGTACCATCTCAGCCCTCCATCACTACTCGTGCCAAAGGGCTCAAGCTGCAATATTCCCTTGGCTATGAGTATCCTCATAGGAGTCAACCCATTAATAGAGTACCGACTCATAATTTCTTGCCAATCCAGGCCTTGGGAAGGATGAATATCTAGAAATCTACTATGTTGATGTTGCTCCACTCGGTCACCCAACATGATGCATTTGGAGAACTCTGCCCTGCTCTTCCCAATGTATAAAGGTGGGTTGGTAGTATTGCAAGCCTTATCTATGTACTCATGTAGAGGCCTGCTCTGGAACTCCCAACTATACTCCTCTTGATGCCTTGTGAGGGACTTGAGTCATTCCTCAACACTATACAATTTGGTCGTTGATCCAACACATACCCTTATCAGCTCCTCAATTTTTCTATTTTCCTGTAAGATAGTGTCTTGGACTGCCCAGACTCTCTGCTTCAACATCATAAGATATGTCTTGAAATGCATGATATTTTCCTGAAAGTCCTCTTCTGGAAATTCTAGTGCCCTGTTGAATGTCTCTATATCAGTCTACACCGGATGCCCCATGACCACAACTTCAACTTGAACCTTTGACTGACCCTCTGGAAATGGCTCATCCTGCATATTAGATTTGTCATGCTACCCTACATAATCATGCTCATCATCATATCGGTTTATTACCACTGGCTCCTCATTTGATTCTTATTGAATGTCTTCTTCCTGGCCTTCTCCACATGTGGGGATAAGTTGTCCACCCTCTCTAGTTGTCAAACATGGATGTACTGGTGGACTATTATCTACACCTGATTGCCCATACTCTTTATGGATGTCCACCTGGATATCTATGGACTCAACTATACAAGATTTTACCACATTGTTAGGAGGAATTTCCTCCTTCCTTTCCCTATGTACTTTGTCAAACTGACTGATTATCATCGGCTTGTCCTGCAAGTTTCTCAGAAAAACATGGTGTTGTTGCTCACCATATGTACTTGACTACTTGGATCCTTCACAGGTTCTCTTTTGAAAACCGATGAACCCAACTATGGATGAATCCCCGTGATATAAAGAAGTCTCTAACTGTTTTGCCCTCATTGCCTGCTTATCCCCTGGACATGAATGGTTAAGGGCCCAAGGTCCCTTACAGGATAAAGCATAGTCCTCTCCTCCTTAGTTCATTCTTGCTACAGATTTTGTTCTTGCTTCCTCCATCAATCATTCTCAACTCCTACCTAGTCAGCACCCTTCTGAGCAATTTTATGTTTTTCCTTACCAACTTCTCAACTAGATCATAGGCAGTTGGTGACCCCTGTGGTTCATTCCTCCAAATAGTCAACAATTTGGATCTTAGTATCCTGCTGATGTCAAAATCTCCTTCTAAGAATAAATACACAATCTCTTGCATGCTATTTTTGACACAGTCTGGATGAGCTGATGTAATGTTGCTATAAAATCTTTGTAGTAACTGAAATATTAAGTCGTTCCATCCCAAATCAAGCATTAAGGTCCCAAACCTGAACTCTGACATCAGTTTTAAAATTCTTCACTACTTCTGAAAGGTAGGAAGCATGGTGTTATTCAACCTTTGAAGGGCTTCTACTATCAGTTTCAGTATATTTGTCATGAGATCATTATTGTATGGAAATAGTGGCGATGTTAGAGCCATGACCTTTCTGAGACAAGAAGCAACTATGAGCATGGCCTCTTCACAAGGATGTTCTGAAAGTTTGGGTTGTATTAATGCAAGCATGAATGGTTTGAGAGCTCAACTGAGCTTATTCCATTCTAGTTGCCCCACCCTAGACATGCATGTGTCCAATTCCTCCAACTTATGAAGGTCTATGTCAGACTTCATTTGTTAAATTTCATATCCAAGTGCAAAGAGCTTAGCCCCTCTTCCCTCTCCTTCCTTCACTTCCCATGGGTGTTTCGACTGCGGAATGATATGAACTCTTTCTGAGAATGGTCTGTTGCTTCGACCATCATTTCGGCCTAAGGAGGTATTGTTGCGTAAAAGACTATATATCTTCACTAATTCATCAAGAATTTTATGGGTATTTTTCAGGGTCTCTTCAAGATGACCCATATTCTCCCACACCTAAGTAATAAAATATGCAGGAATACACTTAATTCTTCATAGACAGATTATGTCAATCATACATCGGTACTGTGAAAATTTTCTCAGATTATCCTTTAATCAAGCTGAGTTATTGCTTCAGCGTACCTTAGGTTTAATCCAGCCAAGTTATTGCTTCAACGTACCTTAGATTCGACCCAGTTAGAATTCTCGTGAAACATTTGGAAAGAAGAGAGCTTCGACTTCGAATCGGCTGCGAACTGTGAGCAGAATTCCAACCTTTGATCCTACAATGCTTTTAGGAAACGACACGCAAGAAGTCAGTATTTCGGCCGCTTCTCAGAAAATTGACCTACATCAACAACCTACCATCGTCCTCCCAGCTAACGCTCAGATCTGAGGGTGTCTAGCTCCCTTCTGCACGCATAGGCCCCTCAACAATAGTCTGAGTGGTTGCTAGGTCGCTGCTCAGGAATTTCGCGGAGATACCCACAGGATCGGATCCTCAATCCTCGCCTAGTCAACTGGTGCAGCTCCTAACCCCTCGACTGCTCGAGTTTATCATGGCCTGCGGCCTCCCAACACGTTTCTCTTCCTCCCCAATACCACAGGCGGTTCCTTATAATCCAGATAGCCACGCAAGGATATAGCCTCTCTATTTGGCACCTTTAATTCAAGGTTTATTCAAGACGATAGAACTGCACTTTTCACCCTTTCGGCCCACGCAGAAACTGGTATGGCCTCTCAGTCACGATAGTTATTGTACAACTATCAGTGGATCAGACAACAATAAGGAATTGAATTCAACTGATTTTTTCATATTGGCGGCATGATGAAATTGAGTGGCATCGTCCTTCACAAATCGCAGTTGGCAGATTCTGCAATGGGGAAGTTGACCATCCCACTACAACCGACGACTTCAAGCTATGACCAATCGATGTTCGAACCTTCTCCGCGCACTAGGTGCTGCTACGACACTGCTGAGTCTTCGCTGGCAACAAAGCCAACACTCGTGGTCATAAACACTGACACTTCCATGAGGCTGTCAATAGTCCAACTCGTCGCTCAACCCTTCTCCCTCCAGGGCGTTTCTCACTGCATGACCCCAAGTAGGCGTCATTCAGTGTCAACTTTCAAGAACCTTTAATTAAGATGGTGCAACCAAAGCACTCTTAAAACACCTGAAGCGCTCTCAAAATACCAGCCAGGGTGATTCAAACGTAAACCTTGCTCAAAACTCTATGCTAGGAATCTCTGATCTCAGCTCACTAATGAACAAGATCTGTGAAACACCTCAATTTCTTCTCCACAAACAATATGGCATGTTCATCAAATATTACATCAACACGAGCTCAAATCTTGCTCTTAGCAACCGCGTGGTCCAGCCTTGGCCCTTCAATGCTGGAAACAATCAGTTCGGTTCTTTGAAAAGAACTCTCGTGCCAACAATGACTTCGACCCCTGGGTGCGATCGACCCTCCTTACAAAGAATCAATGATTTACCTTCCAAGTGATAGTGCCATGGCCTCTCGGCCAGTGCTATATGGCACCCAGAATAATGACTTGTCCACATATATATATATATATAGATTCGTTCTTGGTTATAAGAAATCTGGAAAATACGAAACCAACTAGGGTGATATTAAATATCACCAAATATGGAAGATTTTAGTTAGGGTGAGAAGAAATCTCACCGAAAATCTTTGCATAAAATCTTTAGGTTGGCAAGATTCATACCACTGTAATATCTCGAACAGCAAAATAATCAACCGATATGGCACATCTAGGTGCTCTAACTAAAAATAATTGCATTAAAAGATTGAACACAAGGGGATCTTGAACTACAACACTTCATTTATATTCTTAACTGGAAAAAAAGATACATGCCCATACAAAAATATATGAGCCCTTACAGTGGCATGCTCCGATGCTCATTAAAACAAAAAACAAACCCTAAAGCACAATGCTAGAACTAGCCATGCCAAGTTCTCAACCAAGACACAATAGGATAGATAAACCCAAATGAACCCCAATGCCTAGCTTCTATCCCCTTTTATAGGCTTGATGGACTCTCTAGAGACCTTATTTTATTATTTTCCCTCGAAAACCGAAAGCAAATACCATGGGATGATACCGTGGGAAAATACCACGATAAATACCATGGACAGATTTCATCCATTTTGACCAGATCAAGAAAGAAAATATTACAAGTTTCCAACAAAAATATTCCATGCCTTTTTTTTATCCATGTGATGATGTGAGCGAAAACCCAAGTTCTGAAATTTGAAACAAGCAAATTTCCCACTTAAACATTTTAAATTAAATAAATTTTCAGGTTACATTATAATGAATGAGACTCCATTTCAGGATAGCAGGCAAGTTGTTCAGGTGGCTTCCCTGCGATATGAATTCCATGACATGCTGCCTTTTGGCAAGCGATCCATACCCAACCCTGGTCATGGCAGCATCATCTGGACCATGATGGCGCTCAACACGTATGTCAATGATCACTTCACAATAACCATTAGTAATTGTTCTTACTATAACTTGCTCTCCTTGTTGGCCTTCAACATGCTCTCTGGAGTGACATCACTCGCATCACTACCTTTGGACATTGAACTCCTTAGCGAACAGGTAACAATATTGCGCTCTTTTTGGCTTTAGAATTAATATATTATCATTGCATTCCGGGGGACTTATTTGCTTTCATGGTAATGATTGAACGTTCTGTCACTACTACACGAAGGGTGCTTTTAAGACATTTTTTTAAGACGAAATATTTTTCCTTAAAAAGTCACTTTTTATTTTAGTTATTTTACATTAAAATTTAATATCAATCGAATTGTCTTAAATATAAAATTTAAGACAAAAATAGTTTGAGACAAAATTATTTTAAGACAAAACTTTATATTTAAGACAAAATTTTATATTTGAGACAAAAATATTTTAAGACAAAACTTTATATTTGAGACAAAAAAATTTATTTAAGACAAAATAGTTTGAGACAAAAATATTTTAAGACAAAACTTTATATTTAAGACAAAAATATTTTAAGACAAAATTTTATATTTAAGATTTGAGACAAAAATATTTTGAGACAAAACTTTATATTTAAGACAAAAACTTGAGGCAAAAAAAATTTAAGACAAAACTCTATATTTAAGATAATGGAAATTAAGATGAAACTCATTTAAGATAGTCAACAATTAAGACAAAACCATATCAATTTAAGACAAAATTATCTAACACATGCAAATTTGACAATGATAGTGCGCCCTAAGTCCACCAACTTGCAGACTACTATTGTCTCACTCCTATATCGAGGTTGTTATTTCACTTACCAATCACATTATCTTATATAGAGGCAACGATTCATTGGGCTCTTCGTTTTGTGGGGGTAACCAACTCTGAAGAACGAAACAACTTTTCCTGGCAAGATTTCTCGGACATCAATTTTTCTTTTGTCCCTTCGATATTTGTTGATACGATTAGAGACAACTTGTATGTCATTGCATTATGGAAGTTTGCATAGATATTTTGTTAGCACTAAGTTTATACTTTCAAAAAAGGGTCAAAATGTTTTGAAAATTAGTTAAGAGTTAAGAGTTAAGAGTTTTGAAAAGTGTAAGACTAGATAAAATTTTAGTGTGAAAAGGTGGCATAAGAGTTTAAAAAGCATGTTAAGAAAGTTTCTTATATCATGCCAATTATTTTTACCCAAGTCCTGCACCAATCAGATGCTAAAAACAGGTGGTGCTATGAAATATTTTCATAGCACCTGCAAAATTTTGAAAAAAATAAAGTTTTATAACTATCACTTGGGTCATTTTAAATGCTTTAAAATTTTTTGATGAAATTTAACCTATGATATGACTTGATATGATTATTTGAGACAGTTTCAAAATGTTAAAAATGGTTTGGAGAGAAGGATGGTTAAAACCATAATTATGCGCAAATCAACTATTTCCATCAAACCTAGGTGATTAGCTAGTAGCAGACAATGAAATTGTTAACAGTTTTTGACAACACGTGGCAGAGTGCTAATTTTTTCTCAGTTAAGCAATGGGAACATCAGGTCGTGTGAGACGATTTTAACTAGATGGAGTATGGGTCGAGATATGTGATGAAGTTGCGCCTTTGCTCAAAAATGCGGGATGGGAGTTGATTTTCCAGCGGTTTGATGGTTACAATCTGAGTTGGTGTTATGATTTTATTCACTCTTTTGATGGAAACATAACTCATATAAGAGGGATGGAGTTTTCAGTCACTAAAGATTTAAAATCATAATCCATGGGGTTTCCTATCGAGGGTGAGTAGTGGTTCGATAAACGAATGATGCATAATTTGGATCTCAACTTCTTCCTAAAAGGAGAACATCGGAACCCTAATTGGAGCACGGGAATCCCTCAGAATATGTTGAAGCTTGAATGGTCCAACGTTCTAAATATTGTGTAGCTCTTTTTTACATGTGAAGGAAACTATTCCCAAATATACCTTTACCACTTGAGGTTTTTATGTCATTTAGCTGGTTTTGAAAATATGAGCTTACCTTATTTCTTACATCAAAGTTTGTTTAAAATGTCCACAAGGCCAAAGCCAAACTAGAATTGTTACCTCATGATATATGACACCATGGCCTGATTGAGATATTGTATACATTAGTTAGATAATAAAATACAAACCCTAAGGAAGAGGAAATGGAGAAACCCTACACCCAGAAGACCAAGTAAGGGTAAGGCTAAAACTCTTGTTGAAACCTTAGCCCTCGAAATAGAGGTTGAATCTAGTCATGTGCCTGTTGAGAAAAACCTTGTAAAGGAACCAAATATTAAGGTCTATGAAAATATAGAAGGACACAAAAGACACAAATGTTAGAGAAAATAGGAAGTAAAGCATCAACCAAAAAAGAATTGAGAAGGGAAAGCAGAGTATGGCAATAGGGGATGAAGACACAGAAACAAAGTGTAGGGTTTTCCATAAGAAACCCCATACTCATCCTACAAATAAATTAAGACTGAGTTTTAAGGAAAAGTTGAATCCTAAGCTAAAGGAACCTTTGATAATTGATGAAGAAGAGAATGTGAAGTCTTCAAAGGGAAAGAAAAAGGCTACAGAACAGGGGAAAACAGAGTATGAAAGTAGGAAAGGGAAAGGAGCTCTAAAATCTAGTAGAAATATACAAAAGTGTAATAGAAGGATGATAAGAAGCCAAGACAAGTTAAACCTCCATTCTCAGCATGCAGAATTTATGAAAAAATGACATGTTACCTCATTGACAAGACAATATATAAGACCCTAATTTTGTTGAAAAAACCCTAATTTTATCTCAACGTTTTGGCATGCTCCATTTCATCTTTTTTTATAGTTAGTTTATTTTCAATATGTTATGGTAATATGTCATAAAGTTTTTGTAGCTAAAGGAGATTAGAAAATACAAGTCAACACAAGAAAGAAGGGCCTTAAAGAGTGTAAACAGTTACACAGTACAATTGAATAGTTTCAATAGATTTCATAGGTTCATGTATCAGTTTTGCAACAAAGGAGGAATAAGAGTTACAGTTCCAGATACGAAGCCTACAAGGGTGTGAGAATTTTCAGTCCTACACTTCAGCTATGATTCGTCCTTTTCCCAAAAGAATAACAAAGGATACGTACAACAAATTTAAAATGCTTTGACTAATGTTTAAATGAAACATAGAGATCTGAATAGCTAGAAGGATAGGTTTTTAATCACATTTTGTAAATTAAAATATCAGATATTGTAAATATTTACAGTTATGCTACTAGAATTTGTGGATCTTAACTTTCTAGTTTTAGTTTTTGGTTTACAACAATGCATTTTCAATTTGCAGTTTGAGTATGGACTTCAATGGTGGTACATTTTACAGGTTGCAGGGTTACTGGTTGGGAGTCTCCCAATGGATCAGTCAGATGGTCAACATGTTCTTTACTACCTCCTGGGGAGAAAATATCCCCATTGGATCTAGTTGTTATCACTGAGTTTATAATTTCAAAAAAGGGTTAAAATGTTTTGAAAATCAGTTAAGCGTTTTATTACAAGCAAAGTGGGATTAAGTGTAGGACTAGGTAAAATTTTGGTGTATAAAGGTGGAATAAGAGATAAAAAAAAACATGTTAAGAAAGTTTTTTATGTCATGCAAATTGTTTTTTACCCAAGACTTGCACCAATTGGATGCCAAAAACAAGTAGCGATATGAATCGTTCAAACTTTTCCCTTCCAAGGGCTTTGGTGAAGATGTCTGCAATCTGCTCATTTATGGAACAATGCCAAAGGTGGATTGTTTTGGCCTCAATATGATTTCGAATCAGATGGTATTGTGTATTTATGTGCTTCATTCAATCATAGAACTCTAGGTTCTTGGCCAACTTTGTTGTACATGTTTTGTCAATCAAAAGAGGATTTGAAGTGTTGTCATTCAAGAAATAAATTTTTACATCCATTTGATGGAATTTCCAACCGTTCTGAGCTACCAAGGCAAAGAATGTCTGTATGGTAGCCCATTTTGCTGTGGGGGGGAAATTCTCCTCATAATCAGCCCCTTCTTTATATTCAAAACCTTTTGCCACAAGCCTGGTTTTATGCTTGTCAAGTGAGCCATCTGATTTATACTTGTTCTTGAAGACCCACTTGCAGCCTATTGGTTTAGTTCCCAATGGAGGATCAACCAACTTCTAGGTGCCATTCTTTACCAAAGCATCATATTCTTTCTGCATCGCTTCTTTTCATTCATCGTGAGAAACGACTTCTTTGAAGGAAGTTGGTTCAAAATTTGTCGACTAATTTAGTTGACAATCATAAGAAACATCCATATCAACATGTGAATCAGGATCGTCTACATCACCTCCATTCTGTCTCGCTAAGCTTCTTGTTATTTTCTTTCGACCCTCATCAGGACGATCACTTTCAAGTGCCTTTGTTGACCATTTTGGAGGACCTTTCTGAGATGGCCTAGGCTACTCAGTTGATTGAGATGGGGCTGAATCAATATTTAGCCTCCCAATTATGTCAATCACATCACTCAATGTGTCATCTTGATCAATGGCTAGAGCTTCATGTGGGGGAGAGAGTGCTTCAGAAGGAGATTCCACGGATTGATCTTAAGAGAATGATAAGAAATCTACATTTTATGTGTGTCAGAACAACATGTTGAAACATTTAATAGGATGTTTCATGAAAATCTATAACATGCAAGACACACATAACTTTTTTCTCTCTCCTAATGTGAGATAGGAAAGTGTCAAAAAGGTACCAAGTCAACCCTCCAAAAGTTTTCCAAAATTGTATTTCAATTGTCCACAATGAGCTTGATCAAAGTATTGACTTAGATTTGTACTATCCCTTCTTTACTATCCCAAAAATCTCGGTCTTCACCACATAATAGACTCTTATTTCAAATTTGAATGGGCTCATGTATTATCACAAACAAGGCTTGAATTTCACCCTCATAATGGGCTCAAGCTTCATCACAGAACATGCTTGGAATTTAACTTAGATAAGCTCAGACTTCACAAATTCCATAGAGATGGTGTTCCACTGGAGGCTTGTTCAAGTCTTGACCTAGTCACCATAGGGTTTCAAGGCAAGCTATAAAATGAGAGGAGATATCATTTGTTGTGGGAGGATAGAGAAAATATATTACCTACAACTCGCACGAAAACTATTCTTCTTGGTCAAACACCTCAGCCTCAGTGATGGAACCATCTATAGGGATACACATGATATAGTCTACATCCTCTAGTGTAGGTGTCATCTTTCCCTACGGGAACACAAATGTCACTACTACACGAAGACAGTATTTAAGACATTTGTTTAAGGAAAAATAATCATTTTGTCTTAAAATTATCATTTCTTCTTAGATATTTATTCCTATTCAATTATTTTATTGTGATATTTTTAATTATTTTAAAGTAAAATGGTCTTGCGTGTGTAACTAAACCTCTATGAACTATGTGGTTTGGATTTTTGTGTGACTTTTACATATGGAGGAGGAGATATGTAGAAATTGAGCCCTTAATCTCCTCTCGATGTATCTAGGCTAAGTAGTGTGATGGAAATATTGTGGATCCGCCCTTGATGTATCTAGGCTGAGCAACATGATGGAGAGATTGGGGATTCGACCTCCATATTTCAACATTTATGCTCTCATGGTTGATATCTGCGATAAAGTCATCGAAAATGAGTGCAAGTTGTCGAAGATCGCCAAGAAGACCACAAAGAACGAAAAAAAGATCGTTTCCATGATTTTAAGTGGTAAATGGGATGAATTGAAGCCTAGTTCCTACAATGTGGTTAAGGTTGGGAGACATCACACTTGTGTTGAAACTATGGAGAAGACAAAATTTGGCTACCATGTATGGAAATGGCACAACCATATGATGCTTTACAATGAGGAAAAGGCTTTTCACCTTGAGTATATATATGGAAATGATTTCCAGCACCTTGCGGTAGATTAAAATGTGAGGCTAAGAAGGATGCCCAAAATTGGGTTCTGCGAGAGTAGATGGAGAAAGCCGACGAGGTCAATGCTGGGATTTTGTGCAGAAACATTCATCTAGCCTCCAATCATTGAATTGAAATGTTTATTCTAGCCATGGATTTCTAGTAAGGGTTTTTATATATCATGGGTTTATTTACTGGGGTTTATTTCAAGTTTGTCTGTTAGGGTTTTCAATTAGAATATGATTTAGATGGAAATGATCCATGGAAATTGTTAAATAAAAGAAACCCTGCTACTTAAACCCCTGCAGTTTAAGTATTTTCCTGTTTTCAAGCTTCATTATCTTCGTTGATCCTAAGGAGGAGGATATGGAGAGCGAGAATGTATTAGAGGCAATGTACGAAGATGTTGCGTGAGCCAGGATAGGATTTCTTCATATGTATATATGATGGACATCGAGGCTAAGGTTGAGGTGGATGATTTGGAGGATATACCAATAAATAATCAATGTGTTAGTTCTAGAGTGGAAACCCCCCAATTTGAACCTCAAGGCACCACATCTTCTTTGAATGCAAGTATTTATGATTGTGCATTAATGTTTAGATTATTGGGTTTTAAAATTAATGTTGAGAATCAAAAAGAAGATTCAGAACCCACGCCTAGTGCATTAAGCACCTGGTTGCATTTAGAACCTGGTTGCATTAAACACCCAAACTAGGGTGGGGCCCACAGTGCTATTTTTGGGCGTATGTCTATTTTTATTATCCCTTAATTTAGATGGACATTTAATTGTAATCTATTCTCAATGTGGACTTGAATGAGTTCACTGAAAGTGGAAAATTCAGTTAGCTAGTGGATTTCGAGTTAGAGGTTGGTTGGTGGCACATGCAAAGTAATTCTAGTTGTAACAGAGTTTGAAGTGCAGTGGTGCATTAGTTAATGCAAGTTGTATATAGTTTAAATCAGTTAAGTGAGTTAAACTCAATTGTGCTAGTTGTAACTAAAGATACAAGTAGTGAGAGATCAAGTGAATTAAATATTAATTAATTCACATGCAGTGATCTCACAAGAAATTGAGGATTTACTATTATTAGCTGCATGCATGTCAGATCCAGTGGAGACCCAGTTGAGTTATAGGTGAAAGGGAAGTTGACTATCAGTTGTGTAATTATCCGCTTGCACACATGTAGGCAAACACCCATTGGATGTGCCAATGATACTTGCGCAGTCAAGGAAGGCAAGATTTCATTCATTCAAGGATTGCATTTAGCAGGGATTGCGCAAGCAAGGCAGGATGTCTGGAGGTAGTAAATTGGCTAGGTAATTCGCCAGTTTTTATATGACAGTGTGAGACAATTAGCTGAGTATTGGAGGGCTCTTGTGAGAAGGGTTTTGTATGTAATTGTTTCATGATCCATGATATAATATACAATAGAATATAGTGGGGTTTTTCGCTGTAAGATTTCCCCAAGAAATTATCTGTGTTGTGTGTGATTGATCTTTCTTCATGTTCATGTGATTGGCGATTGTGTTTTTAATTCCGCAAAAGATTTTTTAGAATTGATTCAGTATTTAACTTTAGTACATTGTTAGATCGGGTGAATCCAAGATATACATGCTTGTTGTATAATTTTTACATGGTATCAGAGCACAGGAAATTTCAAAAGAGAAGCGGGAGCTGAGTTTGTGACTGAATAGAATTCGAATTTGCAGAAATACTTTCTTGGTGCTACAGCTGATTCAAGATCGAAATGGATTTCAATGGCTTGAGGTTAGAGTATGCACTCGAGGGCAGCTCGAACTAAATTTCTTGGAAGGAAAGGATGGAGGCAGTACTCAAAAACAATGGCCTGAAGGAATTCATTGACAATGATGTTCCTAAGCCCGTTGTGAGAGATGTTGCATTGCTTGATGCATGGCAAAAGAAAGTGGCAAAGGCGAGGAGGATCCTGATGGAGGGAGTACGAGACCAAATTGTCTCAAGCCTCCATGGGAAAGCCACACCATATGCAATGTGGAATGCTTTGATGGATCTATTCCAAAGCAACAACAAACATAGGAAATTGGCGCTCAAAGATAAACTCAGGAAGATCAAGATGGAAAAGGGCGACACCATTCCAAAATATCTCATGAAGTTTGTCCAATGTCTGGATGAAATGGGGAGTGTGAGAATAATAGTTGATTATGATGATTTGGTGAGCTTGGCTCTCCTAGGAATTTCTAAGAGTTGGCACAGTTATGAAGACTCTGTCAATGGACGAGAAAAATTTCCAGATTGGGAACGACTATGGTCGGATTTGGCACAGGAGGAGTTCAAACGGAACACCAGAGATGGCTCTTCATCTAAGCATGATGAAGAATAGGATTGTGCTTTATCTGCCAAGGAGAAGAAGGGGAAGAAATTCCATTCTAAATCTGAGTCCAAAGGCAAGAAGCAGGACATCTCGAAGGTGAAGTGTTTTCACTGTCACAAACATGGGAATTTTTCTACTAACTGTCCACAAAAGAAGGAGAATAAGAAGGTTGTTGGATCTGCAACTGGTGAGGCCCTTGCCTCACAATTTTAGCTTTAATTCTCATTGATCGCATCCATGGTTTCAAGTGCATTGGGATCTGTGTGGTATTTGGATAGTGGTACTTCCTTTCACATGACGGGCGATAAGGAAATTTTCAGTGACTTGGAGGAGAAAGATCTCTAGATGCATATTGAGATGGGCGACAACAGACGGTACAATGCTACCGGGATTGGTACCATTACCTTTCAGAGGGAGTCAGGTAAACCATTTCAATTAAAATATGTAATGCATGTACCAGGTCTGAAGAAAAATTTGGTCTCAGTCGCAATGTTGGAGGATAGTGGCTATGACGTTGTTTTTAGTGATGGAAAAACTTTCCTACGACAAAAAAATGGGTCAAGCCAAGAGGATATGGATTTGATTTAATAAACTCTACAAGTTGGAGGTAGATGGATATGCTGCCATGATAGGCAAGGCGGAAAAAGTGGTGAGTCGGGATGAGGGTGAATTATGGCACAAGCGATTGGGCCATCTTCATCATGGAGCCTTGAAATTCATGCAAAAAATTTCTACTAGACTTCCAATGGGAACACTTGCTCAGTTAGATCAGTACAAGGGTTGCACCATGGGGAATTATGTTAATTCCACCTTTCATGAGAAGGAAAACCGAGCTTCAGGGATCCTTGAGAGAGTTCACACAGACATGTGTGGACCATTCTCGGTTGCTTCAACAACAAAACATAAGTACTATGTAATATTTTTTGATGACTTTTCTCGTAAATGTTGGATGTTATTCATGCAGAAGAAAGATCAAACATTCTCTAAGTTCTGTGAGTTTAAGGCATTGGTAGAGAAATAATCGAGGAAGCAAGTGAAGGCTCTTAGGAGCGATAATGGTGGAGAATAGATCTCTAACAAATTCAATAACTTATGTAGCAAAGAAGGAATTCGAAGAGAACTCATAGTTCCTCATAACCCACAACAAAATGGATTCGCAGAGAGGAATAACAGAATGATCATGGGTGCAGCACGAGCGATGTTGCATGATCAGGGCCTACCAATGCATTTGTGGGCGGAAGCATTCAACACTATGGTTTATGTGCAAAACTATTGTTCTCATAGAGTACTTGGCATGAGAACACCTGAATAGGCTTTCATTGGTAAGAAACCTGATGTTTCACACTTTAAGATTTTTGGCTCATCTATTTATGTGTATGTGACCAAGGACGCCAGGAAGAAGCTGGAACCGACTGCTGAGGTTGGGATTTTTGTGGGGTACACAAAAACACCCCATAATTATCGTGTGTATTTTCCAAATAGAAAAATGACTGTTGTGCAACAAGATATAAAATTTGATGTAGGGAAAACCATGCGGTTGTCCCTTGAGAGGGAGTTGGACTTACATGAAGAGGAGGAATTGTTGGTTCCCAAGGATGAGTCTCAAGATGTGGATCAGCCACATGAGGAGGTGCATGGAGTGGAGGAAAATACTCATACAGAGCCACCCATCAGAAATGACAGAAGGCACACCACGGAAGCTGATAGGTTGAGACTTGATGCTCATATAATGTAGGAGCCCCTACTTCACAATGCAGACAAAGACAGTCTCCTGACCAATTTACTAGATACATGGCTCTTATGAGAAAATGTATTATGATGAACCATATTCCTTTCAGGAAGAAGTGCAGAAGCCTACTTGGGTTGATGCAATGGTGGAGGAGTATGACTCCATTATCAAGAACAGTGCATGGGAGATAGTCGCAAGACCGGTCAAAAAATCAGTGGCAGGTTCGAGATGGAACTACAAGGTAAAGCAAGTGGATGATGGGAGTGTGGAGAAATAAAAGGCTAGATTTGTGGCCTGAGGTTTCTCACAGATCTAGGGGATAGATTATGATGATAATTTTGCACCTGTCGCAAGGTAATCTTTCATAAGATCCATCCTTGCACTCTCAGCCACTTGCGCATTCATTAGATGGATGTGAAACTGCGTTTCTCAATGGGATCATTGAGGAAGAGGTGTACATAGAGTAGCCTAAAGGTTTCAAGATCTTCAACAGTGAGTTGCATGTGTGCCGAATCAAAAGAGCGTTGTATGGGCTTAAGCAAGCACCTTGTGCTTGGTACACTCGGATAGATAGCTATTTCACTAGACTGAGCTTCACCAAAAGTGAAACAGATGCAAACCTGTACCAAATTATGGTTGAGGGTAAGCTATTGATCATTGTTCTTTATGTTGATGATCTAGTTTTGACTAGTGATGAGCAGCTGATACACTCATGCAAGGAGGATCTTGCAAAGGAGTTCGAAATGAAGGATATGGGCCTCTTTCATCATTTCCTTGGATTGGAAATATGGCAGCAGGATGGTGAACTTTTTGTGTCTCAAGGCAAGTTTGCAAAGGAGATACTGGGTAAGTTTAACATGGAGAGCTGCAAACCCATGGATACTCCTCTTCCAAGAAATTGGAGGAAATAGGATGCTACTTCTGGAAAGGTAGTGGATGCTACTATCTATCGACAATTAGTGGGTTCGCTAATGTATCTAGTGAACACGAGACCAGACATTTGCTACACAATTAACCAACTGAGTAAAGCTATGGTTAAGCCTACCAAGCTCTTTTGGAAAGTGAGGAAGCATGTCCCGAGATACCTGAGGGGCACATCAAAGTATGGTCTATGGTACATACAGATGGATGGAGTGAAGTTGCATGGCTTCACGGATGCAGATTGGGTTGGCAGTCCATTGGATAGAAAGAGCACATCAGGAGGGATATTTAGTATCAGGTCTACAACAGTTTCTTAGTACACGAGGAAACAGATATTTGTGGCACTTAGTTTAGCGGAAGTGGAATACATGGCAACAAGTCAAGTTGCATGTGAGGCTATCTAGATGAGAAAGATCTTGGTTGGTTTGTTTAGTTCTCAGATGGATCCAACAATGATTCATTGTGATCATCAGAGTTGCTTTAAACTCTCGATTAATCTTGTGTTTCATGATAGATCCAAGCATATAGATATTTGGTACCATCATCACAGAGATTGTGTGCAGAGGAGGATCATGTTCCTTCAGTACATTCCCACGAAAGATCGGGATGCAAATATTCTGACGAAGGCACTCACCATGAGCAAATTCGAATACCATAGAGACAGGATCGGGGTGAAGGATAATCCCTTTCTTGTTGAGAGGGAGTGTTGATATTCAACAAGAAGATTCAACACCCACGCCTAGTGCATTAAGCACCTGGTTGAATTTAGCACCTGGTTGCATTAAGCACCCAAGCGATGGTGGGGCTCACAATGTTATTTTTGGGTGCATGTATATTTTTATTATCCCCTAATTTAGACAGACATTAAACTGCAATCTATTCTCAATGTGGACTTGAATGAGTTAACTGAAAGTGGAAAATTCAGTTAGCTAGTGGATTTCTAGTTAGAGGTTGGTTGGTGGGACATGCAGAGTAATTCTAGTTGTAACAAAGTTTGAAGTGCAGTGGTGCACTATTTAATGCAAGTTGTAAATATTTTAACTCAGTTAAGTGAGTTAAACTCAGTTGTACTAGTTGTAACTAAAAATACAGGTAGTGAGAGATCAAGTGAATTAAATATTAATTAATTCACATGCAGTGATCTCACATGCAACTAAGTATTTACTATTATTAGTTGCATGCATGTCAGATCCAGTGGAGACCCAGTTGAGTTCTAGGAGAAAGGGAAGTTGACTATCAGTTGTGACATTATCTGCTTGCACACATGCAGGCAAACACCCATTGGATGTGCCAATGATACTTGCGCATTCAAGGAAGGTAGGATTGCATTCAACAGGGATTGCACAAGCAAGGCAGGTTGTCTGGAGGCAGTAAATTGGCTAAGTAATTCGCGAGTTTCTGTATGACAGTGTGAGACAATTAGCTGAGTACTGGAGGGCTCTTGTGAGAATAGTTTTGTATGTAATTGTTTCATGATCCATGATATAATATACAATAGAATATAGTGGGGTTTTTAGCTATAAGCTTTCCCAAGAAATTATCTGTGTTGTGTGTGATTGATATTTCTTCATGTTCATGTGATTGGTTGTGTTTTTAATTCTGCAAAATATTTGTAGAATCGATTCAGTATTTGACTTTAGTAAATTGTTAGATCGGTTGAATCCAAGATATACATTCTTGTTGTATAATTTCTATAATTAATGACATGTCTGATAAATTAGTTCTGCAACTAGTTCGGTTCAAGCGGAGCGTTGTTTAGCAAAACTTTATTGTGGAGAAAAATCTCTGGTTAAAACTATTGACATTCATGATTTTTAATCCAGTTTCAACGAAAAATTCCTACCCTCTCTGTAGCCCTAGAAAATAATTTTGCACTTTTTATCCCTAAACTCCCAGTTTTAATGGCCCACCTTAGTTGGAATTCTTGTGTTTTTTTGGACCTAGTGAGACTAGGGATTGGTTAATTCTAATTTAAAGTAGCATGTGTTCTTCTATCCTAAAAATTTCCTCTTTCTAAATCAAAATTTTAGCAGTGCCACACTATTTAAAAGGCTTGCACCCTTGCCTGCACCTGCTCCTACACTAGCATCCAATTGCACTCCTGCAACACTCCCATATCGAGAACTTGACCCATCTGACCCTACTGCTCTATTCAACCTTAAGTCATTGAAAACAAAGAAATGGGTTCAGTTTTTGAAACAACAACTTTAACAAAAAATACATTTAATGATTTGAGAAGCATGCACACATCAATACATGTGGGAGTCGTTGAAAATAAATCATTTTCCTCCCATGTGTGACATTGTTGATGTCGCCTTTGGGCAGAGCATTCTAATGTTACTGACATTGTTGATGTTGTCTTTGGGCCGATCATTGTAATGTTTTAGGAATATTGCTTCTGTGATCCATAAATTGTGAGAAAACTATTTCGGTAAAAATCACATCCAAATAAATTTGGTCGACGCGTTTCGAACCAGCCAGTGTGGTTCATCATCAGGACTTGATGATGAACCACACTGGCTGGTTCGAAACACGTCGACCAAATTTATTTGGATGTTATTTTTACCGAAATATTTTTCTCATTGTAATGTTACTGACATGGGAGAAGAAACAATGTTAATATTTGATTTGATACTAAAGTCTAAGGAGGTGTACATGCTCTACCTCCCTCTTGAACATGTAACATCTTATGAGGAATCACCTGTTTTTAACCAAAGGCTCACTCAAATTGTTTGAGATTGCTTCTATGAACAAATGTGAAGATGCCACCGAATAAGAAAAAATAAGTATGCAGAAAATATAAAATATCCCTTCTTTAAGAGTTAAAAAAATGCACAAACCTATAAAACATGTTTCAACATGAAAGACTCGTGAAACTCTCTACAGGTTTTGGAGTGTTTGGTCCACAAACCTACAATAACAACCTGAATTTCCCAAGCTACTCACAAAATGCAATTATGTGAAGAAAGATTGCAAAACCCCTTTTTTAAAATTTGAAGGGATGTTGGTGAGTCTAAGCATCATTATGAATCTTTCAAACTTTTCCCTTCCAAGCGCTTTGGTGAATATGTCTGCAATATGCTCATTTTTGGAACAATGCCATAGGTGGATTGTTTTAGCCTCAACATGATGTCGAATTAGATGGTATTTTGTATTGATGTGTTTCGTTCGATCATGTAACTTTGGGTTCTTGGCCAACTTTATTTCAGAAGTGTTAATAAAAATAGGAGCTGAATGTACCAGTTTCTCCTGCAAATCTTCCTAAATTTTCTTGGGCCACACAATTTCTTTTGTTTCTTCAGCTGCTGCCACACATTTTGCCTCAGTTGTGGAATCTTCTAGAACTGATTGTTTTCATGACCTCTAGGAGACAAATCCTAATCCAAGACTCATAACATAACCTAAAGTAGATACTTCGGTTTATTTATCTCCATCAAAGTCTGAATAAGAGTATCTAATCAAGTTGAAGTCACCCACCTATGTATACTTGAGTCCAAAGTCTTGATTTCCCTTCAAGTAATTTAGAAATATTTTTGCAACAGACTAATGATGCTTACAAGGATTTTGCATAAACTTGGAGAGGATTCCAACAACAAATTAAATTTTTGGTTTAGTAGTAGTTAGGTAATTGAGACTTCCTACGATCTGTCTATACTTTGTTGCAACTTCAAATTCTTTTCCTTCAATGGATGTGAGCTTTAAATTCTATTCCATTGGAGTAGTTAAAGGATTGCACTCAACCATGCAAAACATGTTCAACATACCTCCAATGTTCTTCTTCTGAGGGAGGAATATAAACTTCGAATGTTGGGTCACTTTAATACCAAGATAGTAGTGAACATATTCCAAATCTATCATTTCAAAACCTTTCCTCAATTATTTATTTATGAATGCAATGTAGTTCTCATTGTTCCCTCTCATCAAAAGATCATCTACTTACACCACAAGATAAACAACTATTTTTCCAACTTAACAAAGTTGCATCATCAAGATCATAATGTTTGAAATTGAGTTTCAGAAGATGCTCAGTCAACTTCTTATACCAAGCTCATGGTGCTTGCTTGAGGCCATACAAGGATTTTACAAGCTTGCATACTTTGTGTTCCTAACCCTTCACAAAAAATCCTTTTGGTTGAGACATAAAATCATTCTCTTTCAGATCTCCATTTAAGAAATCAGTTTTTACATCCATTTGATGGAATTTCCAACCATTTTATTGATCATTTTTATTGTATTAAAATATTAAATTATCATTTTAATTTTAAAATTAAAGTTAATTTAATTGTCTTAAGTTAGAAATTAAGACAATCAGTTCAATTAAGTTAGAAATAATTATGAAAAAGAAGAGGGGAATTTAACACAATTAGGTTGGAAATAGGAAATTGTTACAAACAAGTTGAAAGAGGACCAGGAGCCTGGTTGACTGCTTGACTCTTCCGACCAAAGCAGTGTTGCATTTTTTTCCTCTTGAAGTACAAGGACAAGGCCAACCTTGCCTCCTTTTGCAGGGGTTTTGATAGGGCTAGCCTTGCCTCCTTTTTCATGGGTTTTTAGGCTCCTCATCAGGCCTCTGGACTCTACCTCTGTGTCTAAAAAATTGTGGAGTGTAAGCTTCTAGGGAGCCAGTGCCAGGAACATGATCATAAACTTGGAGACATAGTAACTCCTGGCGATGAATGCAGAGAGGTGTTGTGACCTCATGGATACATCGCTTTCCATGCTAGTGGCCCACCGATACATCGCTTTCCATGCTAGCGGCCCACGTCTAGTGGTTCGCAAGCCTGTAGCTAGGGCCAGATTTATGCGAGAAAATAACAAGTGATGTGATAATATGTTATGGCTCTCTATTTCCCGAGGCTTAAGAAACTCTGGATGTAAGGGCTGGGGGACGTGGACATGGTTTCTATCATGGCACTTTTCAAGAATTGCCACAATATTTCAGATCTTATCTCCTTTGATTGGATGAATGCTCATGAATGTTAATGATACGGTGCTAAGAAATGCAGTGTCTATTAGGGTTTTGTCTGTGGCAGGTTCTCGAAACATCAAGTGGACAATGGATTCACAACTTTGGGTCAGTCTTCCGAAAATGGTTGTTGTGGATGTATCACGCACGGATATAACCCTAGATGCGGCTTTCAGGTCGTTGATTTTGGAGAGCTTAAAAGTCCCATGGGGGTAGTATTGAGATAAATAGTTGAGGATGATTTTGTAGTTTTGACAGAGAGATAACATCCTAAAGGAGCTAAAGGATTTAGCGTTGTTAATTACTATTTTTTTAGGACAACCAAACCTAGACAATATGTTCTCTTCCAGTGTTCTAATGATAATGTGGTCAGTGGCGTATTTGGTGAAGATGGCCTCTGCCCATTTGGTGATGTAATAAATAGTTGTAAGGATTCATCTATGTTGGCCACTAGAAGGCGGGATGTATTTCTCCTATGAAGTAAAGGCCCCACTATTACAAGGGGCTTCTACTTGGACATGCTTCAAGGTAATGCATGGAGCTTTTGTCTTCTAGCAAAGGTCTCGCGTTCTACGTCAACCCTAATAAATTTATGAAGATAAAAAAATATGATAGGCTTGTAGTACCCAAATGTTCTAATTTAACGAGTTGTAGCCCTGCTACAAAATAACCTCCATATATCCCTTGGTACATGTCCCAGATTAGATATTAAACCTCATATTCCATCATTCATTTTAGCTTTAGCCCATTAGGATTTATCCACTACCATTAAGTCCCTACACCATAGTATCTAGTGGCCTTAAGCTTGAATTATCTTCTTTGATATTTTTCCAAGCCTAAAGGGAAACCTCTGTGGTCAGTAAATGGATTATGCCTTTATACAAAGGAGGGTGTTGATAACATACTTTTCAATTGTTGTTTCACAGAGACTCCCTCCCATCCATCCTTAAAACTTATGAATTGATCCACTTTTTCTAATGGCTACTTTACATAAGGGAAATTTATGATCAAATGAGTTAAATTTTTATCATATTCCCTACAAAGAATGCATATTCCAGGCTCATGTTTAGATTCTTTCTACAAATTATTCGGTATTAGTACTTACTTCATTAAGTCTAGCCACAATTTTCTTGGGAATTTTTTGAGTGCCTTAACATTTCATAACTTCTTCCACCACCAACCTTTGTTTCAGGCTCAGATGAGAAATTTACTTGATATCCATCATGGCAAAATAATAACATAAAGTTGGTTTTTTTATCACACAACTATATCTTCCTCTAACTTTTTGACATGTCTTCTCTATAAAATCATCCCACTTGATGGCTTCATCTATTACAAAAACTATATTTTTTTCCTTCTTCCACCTTTGCTGCCAAATAGAAGTATTGACCTAGTCCACTATGTGATGAAGAGTAAAATTTCAAAATTCCACTTCATTACACCAATTCTATTAGTCCTAGCAGCCCAAATTCATTTTGGCGCCCAAGATATGGATCCATCTCTACTGTTACTCGTTCCCCATTTCCTTCTCTACAATGTTGCTTGTCTTCCTATAACTCCACCAACCTATGGAGATGACTCTCCATAGTCTTTTAGCTACCAAATACTTCCCAAAATAGTTTATTTTTTCTAATAACCATCATTCCTCACCTTTTTGTTTGGCTAATGTCTTTAGATGAACTAGTGGAACACTTTGATTTTTCCTTGACCAAAGAAATCTAAATACCATTTTTCTTTTTCTCTCTAGAACTCCTTTGATAACATCTGATAGGGTTGAAATCACATGGGAACTAAAGGGATAGTACCTTCTTCTCAATTCAAATATTTGAAATCAGGACCTAATACAATACAAGTAAAATTACAAAATCAAACACACAAATGACTTGATTGCAGGTTTCTCAGAGCATTAACCACAATACGCTTCTCCAAATTGATCAACGTTTTGAAACCCTTTAATACTTCAAGAAAACTGCAACCAAACAATCGTTCCCACAGGAATCTCAAACAAAGTGTCTTGTGTAAAAAGTCACATAAAAGATGGGGAGGAAAACTGCATAGAAGGAAAAGAAAAGTGAAAAGAGTGAAGGCCCTAAATGAGTGGAGTGAAAATTCACATTGGAGGTGAAGAGTGCATGAATTATACATATTGGGCACATCATGTCCTCCACACAAAGCCTCCATGAGGAGCTGTTAGGCATCTCTAGTTCCAAAGACATATTTGTATGCTAAACTTTATCCATTTATGGACAAGATTTCCTTATGATAATCAAGATTCAGGACATCAAATTTGCAACCATTCTCCAAGTTAAACCTACTCCTACATGCCATGGTTCAAGCTCTTATTCTAGAAAAATGGAATTTATGGCATTTTTATCTCTTTTTTTAAACATATAGAGTATTTTTCTAGATTGTTTTTATATATTTACCAAAATATTTGACTAGAAATTTGCTAAGAATAGAATGTTGAACTAAGTTTGTTTCTTTTGAGAATAATTGTGGTCATATTATTTTTGTTTTCAATGTTTGTCTTCATTTTTAGTGTCCACCATAGGATTTTTCCTCATTTTTAGTGTCCACCATAGGATGAAAAATGTTCTGATTTGTTGTTGTAGCTTTTGTTGCTATTGTAAGTCTAACATAAACATATCGAACATGAATTTTGAATGGTTTGCTATGTGAGCCAATTGTGTTTGCAATGAAGTTACCAAATATGGTTGTATATAGACATGGGGCGTACAAATATGGTATGGATATGGCCATACTTTCTATACTTTATGGATATATATACAGTGAAAATTAAAAAGATAATAATAATAAACCCTATGATGACTTTCATTTGACATTGGAATTATCCATACAACTATGATTTTTTACTGTAAGTTTTCCTTTTAAAATTTGTTTTAATCCCATCCACTTGGCTAAACATTTTTCTTATACAAGTGTAGCACAATTGGGTTTATTTAAATTATTATTATTATATTTTTAATGTCTCTCTAGCGACATATTTATTTTAATTAGTCAAAAAATTCCTATTTCAACTTAAGGTGGATGAGGATTTGTTGACGTTTTTATTTTTATATTTTTTAATTGACAACCTAGATTGATCTCAAGGGAATATGTTTAGCATATGATTTTTGTGAATATTTGTCAACGACAATAGTGTGTTAGAGAGTTTTTTAGGTTGTGTTGACTTTTGATAAATTTAAAAATTTTGATGTCTTCCCAAGGCCACAGATTTCCTGGGAATTTTCAAAGCATACAAAACTTTAGAAAAACTGCCTTATATTTTGGTTGATAGAAACTCTTCAACACTTCTGTTTTTTATTAAAACATGAGATTCTTAAAGGTTAAGTAAAATCAAAATTAATAATAATATTATTGTGCAATAGTTAATAATAATATTTTTGTTGCAATAGTTTTTTTTTTAATTATATATTTATAATGATAAATACAAATGAAATCTTCCAACTATATATAATGTAATTATACTTTTTTTTTTAATATATATTTATTAATGATAAATACAAATTGAACCTAATAATGTCATTATAATAGTATTATTTTTAAGGTCTATGTAACGAAATAATAGTTTTTAGGCTTTTCAAAAGAACTAGGTTGTCATTGCTAGTCAATATTTTCATAACACCCACTGTAAACACATATTGGAAAACAAGGTTTTTGATATAGAAGTACAGGGAAGACGCCCTTTTCTATGCAAAAACATATTGGAAAAAAAGGTTTTTGATAGCAATGCAGGGCAGACGCCGTTTGCTCTGCATCAAATTCGAGCATTTATGCCATTTCTTTGCTTTTCTCTCCTCTATTATAGCTCCCGGAATAGGAATTTTAACACGGCTCAAAAAGAGAAAATGGGTAGGGTCAACCCAAGCGAGAGAAGACATAATTTGAGAGAGCAAAACAGACAGGTTATAACAATGGAAATTTTTCAAGGTCTCAGAAAACATAGATGATACAATCTCCCTCCTCCGGCATAGTACGACACCACCTACAAAATCTAGAGCCAAATGCAAATACAGAAAGGTGAGCTTAGGGTACATGGCCATTGTGAGACAAGGTGAAATTATTCCCTATACGGGTGGCTTAAATCTCAGGGTTTTAAGTTTACAGTGCACTGAATAGGAATAGTCCACATCCCCATACGCTTGCTCAAGTAGTGACAGTGGCCTCCATGGCAGAATCTTCTGTTTTTGGCGGGGAATGTTAAAAAATGGCTTCTCCTCACCAGCGGCCTCCCGCTCCCATCTAGATTCTGAGTCCTGCACTTTTTTATCCATAATTTTGGCAGTGGTGGGATATCGTCTTCATTCCCTTCTCCTGATTCCAGTGATAAGGTATGGAATTGAATCTGATGACCTCATTTGTCCCCAGTGGATACTTCTATTACAACAACACCACAACTACCAATATCAATCACAGGGCTCAATATTTTCCTGTAGTAAAACAGTAAGAGGTGGAGGGGGTTTTCAGGGGTTCAAAGGTGGTCAACACGGGCAGCGTAGGAAGAGGAGCTCTGAATGCTTTACAATCAGCAATGGGGAATATATCGAGGCTCTCAAGTTTTAATTTGAGAGCGTCGCTGCTTCCACCATTCATGATGGTTGGAAGCATTCCTTTAGAGATTGAAGGCATGCTAAGCCTAACATCATCTGTGGATTTCTCCTA
Organism: Pinus albicaulis; assembly: GCA_034641835.2. Lineage (NCBI taxonomy): Eukaryota > Viridiplantae > Streptophyta > Pinopsida > Pinales > Pinaceae > Pinus > Pinus albicaulis. The sequence goes on from CM076570.1 coordinate 973,816,649, forward strand.
CAGCAATCTCTCAGGTTTAGTTCATGGTACTGGCCAGTTATCTTACTTCAATGCAACTTCCTTTATGGGTAATCCTGAGCTGTGTAGACCATATTTGGGAGCTTGCAATGAAATATCTACATCAAAGGAAGGGAAGGCCATATCAAAGGTCCATTTTCTTCGACCTTCAAACTACTTTTGGGAATAGGGCTTCTCGTTTGCTCCATGGCCTTTGCTATTGATGTTGTTATTAAAGCGAGGGAACTAAAAAAGGAAAAATATTCAAGGCAATGGAAGTTGACTGCATTCCATAAGGCTAGTATGATGATGTGCATGAGAGGTTGAAGGCAGGAAAAATTACAAGCAAAGGAGGAGCAAGAATAGTATACTAGGGTGTTATGCCTAGTGGAGAAGAAGTTTCTATGAAAAGGCTTCCAGGTATAGGCAGAAGTTCTTCACATGATCATGGGTTTTTTTTATATGACAGTAGTGTTTCATATTATATGGATACCCCTCATGTTTATATGAGATATTTCGTATTAAATTTAAAGAAGAAAATCCATGTTTATGAGATGTGTTGGTCAAGCATTCAACAATCAGTATAGTCTTATATTTTTATATAGTCTGTTCTTTGTGATGTAGTTTTTAGTACATAGGATAACATATATACCATCGAATGTATACATTGCAGAGTATATGTTGTTTTTCATACATTGTCATGTTTTCTAAATCAACATGCAATGCATTAAACATTTTTGTGTTTATCCCAATATAATCACCCAGTTCAGCATAGAAATATAAACATATTATGAACAACATAAATCTGGCATGATACTGAGTTATAGTTAAAAAAAAAAAAATTTAAAATAATTTTTCCATTGTACATTTCTGAAGTGCCAATACAAACTTCTGGCCTTCACATACAAGTGGAAGATATGGTATTTGTTAATATAATAGAAATGTATCAATCTGCCAAATTTTATATATAAAATCAATGGATTTGTCATGTGAGTCAGTCTATCAGCTGACTGGATTCTTGGGAACTCCCCTTTCACCTGTTACTATTAGTAAAACCTTATCAAAGTGTTTAGCCACTATGCCACCTTTACTATTTCTTCTTTGAAGAATGCATCTTATATTTCATTAATACACATTACAAAATACATCAGCAAGGGAAGGCATAAGCATGCATATTACCGCTCCCTAGATGGGAAAAGAGCAATGACATATCCATCTTCTCTTCATGCCTTATATATATTCTATCTCCAATGATAGTATTAGGACCTTGACAATACAATGCCTTGTTATTGAGTTGGCTTTATGCAACTCAGGCTAATGCCACGGAATTCAGTATCCTTTTAATGACAATCAACAATGTACCAAACTCCAAATGGTTCCATCTTATGTTTTTTGTTATTGAGTAGTGGAGAGCTATGATCTTCAACTCGGTAACACATGGCATATCCATTTTAACATTGGGGAAAAAAGAGATTGCAACCTTGCACCTCTCCCAAGTGAGAAAAATGTCTTTACCAATTCATCATGGGATAAATGAAGGCATCCCATAAATGTTATTTTGGAGCCTCATTTTGTTTCTACAGAGTACAAAATACAATGAATTTAACGCCTTTTTATATATATATATTTTTGGAAGACTACCAACCTCTTAAATTTCATGATGGCCTAATTTTACTTGCACAACGGCATATAGACCTTATTATTTGAACTTATATTGGCCTGGAAAAATGAATATTCTTTGCCACTTTTACTTGAACTTATCAACCTCAGAGTTATGCAGTTATAATTTGAAATTTTGAGGCCAAATTACTTCCATTTTCATTAATATTAACTGTGAGCTTAGAATTGCAACACTTAAGAACTATATATAAACCTATTAAGTAATGATTCATAGGGTAAGGCATTTGGAGCGGATGTAGACTCAGCTAAATGAGTTTCATATGTTCTTATTTTCTCAAACAATAATTGTTCAATAATCAAGTTCCAATAAAATAATACATTTATCTATAGTAACATAGGTACAATCATACTTTTTTCAATATGTAATGTTTTTATTATCTGTAATAGAAATATTACAGAGAAACTTTTGATAATTTTGGACTGGAATTCATATTTTCTTATGAGAATGTTGATCAAAATCAACCTAACCACAGTGAAAATGTCATTTTTCCCTTCCTGAGGGATCATGTAACTAAGGATATGAAGCATGAATTCGTTCTTACTTCTATGACCATCATATCAACATCATCATTAAGATTCTCACAAGATCATGTGAGTAGAACGTGACATGAAGTGAATCACAGTCACTCTAAACAGTAATAAACTCATGTCCATCTGAGAATATACATGTGTGTATATGTCATTATAGACTACATATATATGTCATTTTTGTATATTCTCTTATGGAATATGAATATTTGTAGTACCCATGGCCTATTTTTACCTTTTTGGCTAAAACTCTCTGCTGCCTGTGTTGATTTTCTCGAAATCCCCCCCTTAATCTCAATCTATTGTTCTAGATTCTCAAAACATTAGTCAACAAAGAAAACCATCAATATAGTGTGGTGTTATTAACTCGATATGTTTTTCTGGGTGCATCAATCTTTAAGAGTGTTCTTTAGTCGTGGCATCATTCTGCAATATCAATTTTTGAATTCTACTCTATATAATTCTATCATGGTTTACAGATAGCCCATCTTCATAAACTTGTTTTAAATTTTGTTATATGTGGGCGTCTTGACATTTTCCTTCATTAACTAATTAGCTTCCAGTACAATAGTTCCCATGTATGCATGTCATAGGATGAGCCCATAAATTGGTCATTTCTTTCTTATCATCATTCGTTATCTAGGCCTTGTATCCAACCCTTGTCCAGGACATTGCAGCTCCCCCTTTCCATTTGAGGTGTAGGAGCTTCTTTTCTTCATGTTTCCATCTAGCCGAGTGCACATATGCAACAACTTTATTTTATAGAGTCCATCTTGCTTGTCAAGCTATAGTACTAGTCTTGACCTGTAACATTATCATGAAAACATATGGACAAGAGTATCAAGATATCAATAAATCAAATACTTACAGAGAGAACTAGTTTTTCTCTTAATCTTGAACCTGCTCAATAAGTTAGTACTTTAAATCATCATGAGGACAATTCATTTTTTATTTAATCAAGATATCAACATTATACAACAAGGAAAATCGTCATAACTTTCGTTTCAAGAATCAAATTTGAATTATGTAAAAAGTGTCTGAAATTACACAGAATGTAGTTTCTTGATAGTGATTTCAGAGTTGAAGGTGGAAACAATGACATATGACACGCCGTACAAGTTCGCTCTACTGAACCAGTCCATAATTAGGTCATTGTGGGAAATCAAGCATAACTTTATCTTGAAGAATCCAAATTAGCTCAGAGTTGTGGCATTGGAAATAAGACTTAGAGGGATACTACATAACCAAAGTTCAAATATGTGGGATCCAAAATCACAGATATACATTAGTTTCAATATCGAGCTCCTCAAAATCAAGAAAAAGGTGTGTAATTTTTTTTTAATTGCATAACTTTTGTTTGAAAAATCAGTTTGAAGTGATTCCAAGGGAAAATTGAAGTATTGGTATCAATATTGGGAAAAATAATTCTACACTCATTAATCCATAATAAAACTCTGCTAAGATACATGAAGAAGAAGAAGTGCAGCATGATATATCAAAATTATGGGACCAAGTGCAACAAATTTTTCTCTCACAAAGAGAAAGCAAAGAAGAACTAAAAGGTGACATGGATAGTTTAAAAGATGACAGTAATGGTTTTAAATCAGACATGGATGGGCCAAAGAATGGCATGGAAGGTATAAAGTATAACTGAAACGCAACATAGAATATTTGAAGAAAGACATGGAAGGTTTGAAGGAAGATTTGACAAAGTTACTACAAGAAAAGATTCCTAATGGCGAAAAAGGTAGTAGAGGAAACTCATGATGAGAACTAAATAAATATTAATCATGATTTCATAGACTCTAATGTTGGATTCTAGACCCACCATATTCCAAATATCGATATGATGAAGTTTGATGGCAAGGATCCCAAAACATGGATACTACAGATGGAGCCTTGGGACTACATGGGCACAAAAAATAACAATAAGGGGGCTACAGTAACAATAACAATAAGGGGATACACTCATATTATAGGGACCTAGCATTCCAACTCGTTTTGAATTGCTTAAAGTCCCTCACAAAGTTCTCCCTTTCCATCTCGAGTAAGTTCAAATTTATTTATATTTCGATGATATAATTTGTTACAGGTCATTTTGTCGCATTAAACCAAATGGCCCTAAACCTAGATCTATCATCATCCATTTTTCACTTTGCAAGCATCCCCTACAAATCCAAAAGCATCCCTTTCCAAAAGTTACAAGAATCATAGATTACATTATCCAAAAACCTTAATTTTGTGGATAATCACACTTGATGGCGCAGTTTGCATACATATAATGTAGGGAGAAAATCTCATAATATGAAATGGCCAATTCTTCAAATTCTAGCTCATTCAATATTGCTCAAAGTCCTTCACGGAGTTCTCCCTTTCTGTCTACTATAAGTTCAGATTTTATTTATATTTCAGTGATCTAATTTGTTACAGTTCATTTTTCCGCATATAACCAAATGTCCCTGAACCTGGATCAATCATCATCCATTTTACACTTTGCAATCATCCCCTACAAATCCACAAGCATTCCCTTTCCATAAGCTCCAAGAATCCTAAATTACATTGGCTAAAAACCCTAATTTTGTGGATCATCACACTTACCTTTAAGAAAAACTATGATGGCGCAGTTTTCACAAATATAACTTGCACAAGTCATCACAGGTTTCTTTCAAAAAAAGTGTGATGATAGCTATAATTGAGTAAAAACAATATATTAATTTCTAAGTTTCTTTCTCTAGAAGCTTCGGGAGTGGTTTTAACCATTTACAATTGGATCAGATCTCAAACTCCTAAGATTGAGGTCTTATCTCTATCTCCTAGAACTTACCTCCCTATAAAGTGGATATGAGCCCTAGAATGGTAAATCCAAAACCACCTCATTTACCCTATAAATCCAACTCTTGTCATAGAGTCTGGGTTGCATTTTGGAGACTATGAATCATGCCCTTATGTTTCTCATTCGTTTTTATAGGTCCATAATCTATCAATGTGTTTTAGGTGTGATTGAAGGCTTACTATTGTTGCAAACGATGGAAAAAAGAGTTGGGAGAGATTCACAAAGTATAGGCCCAAGTGTTGTAATCTTTTCTTGTCTTTATTAATACACAAGTTTTTTTCTCCTATACATTATGTCTCAATTATGCACATGTAGAACATGAATCCCTGACTTCTTGTTTAGAGTTGTTTGTATATATTATTTTGTATTTTTTTTTCTCTTGCTTGTTTTGGATGATTTGTAGGTTCCACTTTTAGGAATTGGAGTTGGATCTATAGGTAGCAATTAAGGAGAAGGAGGAAACTTGTATTGAATTCCAAATAGGTTTTTTTTCCCATATTTCAAACATCTCTAAGGAAAAGCATTACAATTTTGTCTTGGTTGTTTCTAAAATAAGCCACTAGGTCTATGGAGATTGCTTATGTATGTAGAAGGAATTAATCCACAAAACCACTTGGTGACTCCACTAGGGAAAAAGATGTTATTTAGTAGTTTTATTTTCCTAGCCTTTTAGGACCTCTGAAATTGACACTATTTGTCTTGTTAAGACTATATTTGGACTTAGGAAAGTTTTATTTCGAGCTTGGTTAGGGTTTGATTCATGTGTTTTGAGTAAAATTATCCACATCACACTTTTTTCTGAGATAAAGCAACCCATCGCACTTTTTTAACTCAGTAAGTGCATCCCATCGCACTGGTTCCTATACCTTACTTGTGATGATCCCTGAAAAAGGCAAAATTTTCATTCTCCCTGCCTTGCTTTGTATTTTTCTTTGTTTGTAGTGTCTTCCCAAGTCTCTGATCTATACAAGGCCTCTGTAAATCCAACAACTTGTGTGAAAATGAGTGTGATTTCGTTTTTGATAATAGATAGCTTCTCTTGCTTCTTTTTGTCAATGATTTTTTTTTATCATTTGACTTGGTTATTAATCTGTTAAATGCTTTTCATATTATAGTTATAATCTGGTTGAATTCATTCAGACTCAATAATCTTGTCATACTTTCATTTTTGTTTACATTTGAAAATTGAAAAGGAAAAGAAACGAAAATTTCATTTTTCTCATGCATTAGAGCTTTTGAATTTTTGAATTGGAATAGTAAATTTGAAAGTCTTATTTGGAAGTTCTTATTTTCTGCATCATTGATTGAAACTCCTTCCCTACGTTAGTTAGATTTTCATCAAATGAAAACATTTCTTTCGCGTGCTAGTTGCATTTTAAGAGTTCAGGTGAACTCATTTTGAACCTTGAAACTAAAACCTTAATACAAAATTAAAATTTATCAATTAACCTATGAAGCATTTGAAACATTAAAAACACATTTAGTGTTCTAGGCTAGAAGATGTGTTCTGATGTATCTAAACATGGTAGTTATCGTTTATTTTCAGCATTACATCTCAAGGATGGTTGGTTTTGCTCGTACATTAGAGTATATCATTTTGTTCTTCCATGTACCTTTTCGTATATAAGACGACGCTCCACGTACAATGAGTATATCGGAATGCCCCCATCATACGATTACACATTAGAACACACTACTACAAACTGCGCTACCATGTACCTCTGGGTATATTTTGGAATTCCCCATTAGGTTACAAACCTACCATAGGGAACTAAGTCAGCCGCCTTGTTCACCGTGATACACTAAACACAACATTTGGGGAGATTTTGTGCATGTACTTAACCATATATTGCAGTTCATAGTGGCTTGTTAATCCCTATATGCCTAGATACCCCTCTTTATTTTTATATGTGCTTTTACTTTTCAAAATCAGTTAATTAGCCATGGAACAACATCCTCACCATTCACATAGAATGAAAATACCTCCCCCATTATCTCAAGAGTTAATTCCTAATCATTGTAAAAATAAGAAAATGAAAACTACCTAACTTGGTACATCAAAAGTTACCCCATTTGAAATTACATATAAAAGTAATCAACTAGAATCATCACTTCCTACTGAAACCAAAGTTACATCTTTGGAAACTAGTGAGTCTGAAATAGTTGAAATCTATCAACTAGAAGTTGTTGAGACATTAGAACCTAAAGTCATTGAACTTGAAATTGAAGACTTGGAAATATTACAACATGAGGTAATACAACCTAAGGAACCATAAATTACCGAGCCAGACACTTAAGGAACTTATTCTTCTATTTCTATGGCTTTATCTCATCCACAACCTTTGTCCTCAAGTACTGAAGAAGAACCACTTCTACACACTTTATTGAGTTAGAGGATATTACTGAGGAAGATTATTCTCGACATCAAACTCTTATTCGAATAATAGGAACTCCTCTTTATCAAGTTGTTCTTTTATTATCCCTGATAATGGATTACAAGATCCTTTCCCTTGAGCTCCTCATTATAATACACTTTTGAACTCCCCTAACTTGTGCACTCTTTTGGGAATTCTAACCATGACTAATTTAGCAACAATCATCCAACCAATATCTGCCATTATGAGTGAATTGATTGACGTTGTGACAACTTCTATGTTGGCCACTTCACCAGAAACTCAGTTATATGGTGGTCCATCAGTACCACCTAAATATCAGTCATTGTCAGGATCCTTTTTTGGTGCATCGACTAGTCCTTGGACTTCTCACTTACCTTCATTATCTAGAATACTATTTGGTTTATCTTTACTTATCACCACACAACATGTTCCACTTGTTGCACCCAAAAATCCTTAGGAACAATAGTATGGTGCATGTATTAGTGGATTAGGACACACACAACAACTCACTCCATATTATACTAGGTATCCTCCCACTAGAGGTTAATTTACTCCTTTCACTCCTTCTCCTCCAGTTGGGGGTTAACCTGTCATTGGAATGTTCCCACATGTTGATCAAATGTTACAAGTTAGTGCTCCACCTTATACAAGTATTTCTCCTATTGGTACCCCATTTCTAGAAATGGATGCCACTCCTTCGAATGTTTCTCGTCAACCTGGTTAGGTTTCAACCAAGTTCCAACCTGTCAACTTGTTCATGTCGTGCCTCGGGTTCCTACTTGTCAACCTACCCATTCTATACCTCAAATTCCTATCAGTCAACCTGTCCAAGTTACACTTCAAACGATCCAACCTATTCATGTTGTATCTCAAACAAACTATTCAAACGATACATGGGATCTCTCAGATCCCATCCGCCCAACCTATTCAAGGTGTATTACAAACCTCATATAGTTCACTTGGTTATACTATACCATAGGTAAAAGTTATCCAACTTGTCCAAAGCATGCAAATTCCATCTGGACAACCTTTACAAGGTATACCAAAAATTCCTACGGGAAAAAAAACAACCATACCGTAAGCACCTTATCAATCTCAATATATCCAAGGTCAGCATTTCCAATCTTATCAAGGTTTTTCTGGAACTAGGAAGCCTGGTCTAGGTTACCTTTTTTTTCAAACTCCTCCTTAGCCTGGTGGAATAAAAATGCCAATGGCCTAACCCATTCCATATTATCCAGGATATCCCCCACCAATGGTTGAACTTTACCCATAAGGTTACCAACCTCCTCAAACAAAATTTAATAGCAAGTTGTCTTTCATTGCAACACTAGAGTTACCAGATCTCCCGACTAACCAATCATCTGATTTACAATTCTCCTTGGTGGTTGACTCTTCCAGCCAAATTTCCGAGTGATATTCATAAGTTTAATGGAAACCCTAGAGAAGACCAATCAAACCATATTATGACTTATCATTTATGGTGTTCTTAGAACTCCTTAAATGATGATTCTATTCAATTGCATCTTTTCCAACGAACTCTTATAGGTGCAAAAACAAAATGGTATGTTAAATTACCCATAGCTTCATTTAACAACTTAATAGCATTGGAAACAACATTTCTAACTAATTTTCAATTACCAATCCATTACGAAACTGATACCAAAATTTTTACCTCCCTAAAACAATCTGAATATACTCACATATCCAATCACATACATGAGTGGAGGCGTCACCCTCGTTTGGTCAAAACCTATATTTTGGATCAATTGTTAGCATAATGGTTCATTAAATCATTACTGCCATCTCTAACTCAGGATGTTTCCAAGGGCAGAGTATTACTAAAGATAAATTCATTTCTCATGCCCAATATTTGGATTTAATTTATACTCAATCTGGCACACTCTATGAAAAAATACCCAATGCTTTGTGACCATCTCATTTCCACCTCCTCCCTCGAAGTAATCACATGTTGTTGATGGCTTGATTGGTTCCACTGGTCAACAATCAGCGAGAAATTCCTTTGTTCAATCCAATCTGAGGTCTACTCCTACTTTGACTAATCAAATCCCCTCTCCTAATGTGCTCGTGAATACTTTCGAGATTAATGTTGTTCAAGATATTAAAGTAAAATATTAACAACCGGGAAGTAAAAATAAGGGTGAAGGTAAGGCTAAACAAGAAAACCCTCCACAAGAAAAATAGAAAAATCAGTCTCCTAATAATAAATGTAAGCCACATTATCCTTGTCTCATATGCAATGAATGACATTCCACCAAAGACTATCCACATCAAGCAGAAATTAATCGATTCTTGAAAGTTGCATCTACTGCACCTATTGTGTTGACTCGACCCTTTTCCAAATTAGAAGACAAAAATGGTTGTGCAAAATCCATCCTCCTCTTCCCAAAACACTTCCAACATATTAATGTGTTAGAAAGATGACTTGGTGGCTACCCAGAACAAGGACTATGGTAATATGAATCCTTCCAGTGGAAAGGCTCCTAATAAACATTCCAGTTCTACTCCGCCTACCTTTTTTCCTCTATAGATTGAGAAACCAACTGTTGAACTAAAAATTAAACCTCCTCCCAAGGGAATTATGTGTAAGTCATCGTTTAACCCTCATGTGAGAGTTGCACAAAATTATAACATAGTTGAAGGTTTGACTCAGGCTCCATTAGCTATGTTGACTCTCAAAGTTTTTCATAATTGTCATGCGCAGAGGAAATAATTATTAGCAACGATCATAGGAGTGGATCCTTCAATTTTAGGCCTTATTGTGTTTAATCACGAAAACCATACACTCAAACTTCCACCTCATCTTGTATTCATGATTCAAGTTGTTGTTAGGGGAAAAATGTGTTCTGTGTGATATTGGATGAAGGTGCCTCTACTTTTATCATGTCGTTATCATGTTGGAATGCCTTAGGTTATCCACCACTTAACCAGCCACCAGTGACACTTAAAGCCTTTGATGGAAGAGGCTCCAAACCTTATCAGATCTTAAACTAATTATCAGTGGAATTAGCACGTAAGATAGTCTCAGTAGAAGTATAAGTCATTAATGGACCATTAGATTATAAACTTTTACTGGGTCATACCTAGATTTATGCTATAGCAGTTGTTTTTTCACCTTATTTTCAGATGATTTCTTTCCCTCATCATGGGGCTATTGTGGCCATTGATCATCTCGCCTTTTTTTTCCATTGATTATCAGACTACTAGTAATATACCACTTGTTTTTAAAACCCCATATCCTTATGATAATGTTGGAGTAGGATTTTTAAAAGACTCATATTTAATGGGAACTTTCGTGGTCCCCCCTCCTGACATTTCCACTACGGTTGCTCCGATTAATATGATTTCATCTAGTACTATTCCATATCATCCCTAGATAGTACTTGAAAATTTCAATATCGAGTCTTTTATCGACCACATGCCACTCATCCTTGTTGAGTTAGCTTATGAGGCTATTCATCTGGCCTATCTAGTAGTTACTGAAACAAATAACTTAGTGAGCTTGGTTGGCTATCATTCTCAAGATTTTGGATTAGTTTCAAATTGTGTCCCTTTTGATGATACCTTTCCTACTGACAAAAGTATCATGGAGATTATGTCGTCATATGAGAAACCCTGGGGCGATAACCATCATCGTTCCTCTTTTCTATCTCAACTGGAGATCCTTGAGAACAAATTTAAATAATTATTTTTACCAAATATTACTAAGAAACCTCAGAAACCCATTTCGATTTATGAAGTTATTTCCGATAAAAACCTAATGAATATCAAGGAAAATGTTCCCCTCGATATCTCAATCAAACCTAGAATTGTTGAGAACATTCATATAGGTGTCTCTTGTTCTCCAGATGAGATTAAAAATTTTCAAGGCCCCATTTCAAGAATTTCGTGATGTGCTTACTTATACCTATGAGACATCGACCCGAGTATAGTAGTGCACGAAATGAAAAAAATACTTGGATGCCAAACCTGTTAGACAATTTTTACGTCCGTTCCACCCAAAGAAAACTGCAACAATTAAAGAATTTGAGAATCTTCTATGAGTTGGTTTCATTTATCCTATTCCATTAACCAATTGGTTTTCAAATATTGTTCCATAATGAAGAAACATGGTATAATACTAGTGTGTGTTGATTACAAGGATATCAATCGAGCTTCTCCAAAAGACAACTATCTAACCCCCTTTATCGACCAAATTGTTGAAGATTGTGCTGGAAGTGAGAACCTCTCATTCATGGATAAATTTTATGGCTACAATCAAATAAACATACTCCCTTCCAACCAACAAAAAACTACATTCATCTATCTGTGGGGTATGTTTTCCTATCGCAAACTCCCTTTTGGCCTTAAGAATGTGGGGGAAACTTTAGAAAGGGCTATGAATTATGCTTTCCATAACATTAAGCATATCATTCCGCCATATCTTGATGACTTTCGTGCTCATTCCAAACATCGTCAATATCATCTTATGACTAGTAGAAAATGAGAAATTAGTGACTAAGTGACTAAAAAAGTTAGTCATTGTCGCTTTTCCAAATGAAATACTACCAAAAATGAGAAATCTTAAGTGACCCAACTAAAAACGACTAACATAAATGACTAATTTAGTCCCAGGTTGAAATATGCGAGTAATTAATAAGTAATACAACTAAAAATGACTAACGTGAATGAATAATTTAGTCTATGAACAAAAATGTGACTACCTAACAAGTAATACAATGATATGAATCGCACATTTATGTTAGTCATTTAATACGAATTGATATCATTATTTTACTTCTCCTCAAATTGTTACATAAGGCATAAGGTATGAAAATTCAAGCTATTTTAACTAGTTTCCCATATTGGCTTCCCTTCTTTCTCTCTGACCTTACCTCTATAACAAGGACCCTACTCTCTCTCTAGCCTTTCACAATTATGTGGGTGCAATTCGTGCCATTGACTAAAACATTTCAATATTATGTGTGTGTGTGTGTGTGTGTGTATATATATATATATATATATATATATATATATATATATATATATATATATAAGGAATTAATAAAATTATTGAGATAGTGAAGGCCTAAGTGACCTAAGTACCTTTAGGGTCTCTCTTGGAGTTTAAATTTATGTTGGATTTAGAAAAATTCAATATTACATATGGATGAGAAAATTGACGTTGTTGTACTCTCACGGTTCCACCATACTATCAGATTTTGTTTGCATTTTTTTTAAAGCCCCAACTTTCATCATATATCCTATAAACATAGTTATCGTCAAATATTTGATGATACACTAGTCGAATATCCAAAACTAATTATGTTCTTCAAATATTCGATGACAATTGAATGTTTTCCAGATATCCGACAAACATTCACATTTTGTCAAATATACAACATTTGACCAGATTAATTATCAAATGACCTTAAATTAAAAAACTTAATACATATAACACTTTATAAATCAATATTTTAAACTTGAATTTAATTCATTTACATTTACACCCTACCCATTTATTTTTTATTGATCATAGTGTAATTTGTGAGCTTAATTATCTGATCTTTGAAGCTGTGACAAAACCCCAACAATCAGAGTGTAATCATATGGTCATGGGAACTATGGGGATGAGACTGGAAAAGGCACTGGGAGATCAGTTTACATAGGGTGAATACTACCTTTCCCTTTAAAATTTTGGAAACATATGCTACTGAAAAAGCGTCCTTTAGGTATGTGTGAAGTCAAAGGTTTTCACATTGAAGGCTTTAAATTATTGAACATCAAGAAGCCCAATTGCAAATTTCTGTGGGGTTTTAATTTTTTGTGTGTTCAATTTCAGGAAAAATCAAACCAGTTAAAATTTTTCACCCCTAATGATGAATCAATCCCCTAATCGGTTTCAATAAACTCAAGGAAACGAGCTCAAGGAATTCCATATTTCTATTAGGGTTTAAATTATATGGGTTTTGAACTATTAGCATCGAGTTTAAATTGACACTCCAAAATTGGAAGACCAAACCCAATTGTTCGATTAGATTTTCTTAGAAAAGTACTTCTTATATGAGATAGGTGTTCCTTGATCTCCATAGTATCCTTGGTTGTTACTAAAAGTAATTCTATATACATTGTATGATATTCCAATGATATTGAAACATTCTGAAATTTAAATATGTAAATGATTTATTAGCATGTTTACATCCGTGATCTATTTCTCCATGACTATAAACTTCTTCTGACTATAGGCATACACATGTCTGGATATGGTATGTTGGCTTCATTCTTAAGTTTGTGCATTCTTATCATCATGATGTATTTTTCTATGGGAATAATTGAATTAATTTGATTCTCACCAATAAATTTCACGACATTGTGTGCATGATTATTTGGTTGGTTTCATTTTGAGGCCTTAATTTTATCATTAATAGAATTTTGATTTTGAGATTTCCTACATTTTTCCATTGATTACGATACTTCTATTGATTGAAAGTGTTGCCTATGCACACCATCAAAATCTCTCCCTTATTCTTTGATAGAAATAGAGACAATCATAAACTAATGCTAGGGGGGGACCTAGTATTTAATATTATAAATATCCAACTTGATGGGTCATAAAAAAAGAAAAACTAGGCTAGCATTGGCAGACAAGAGAACAAAAAAATGGAAAAGGGGTGTTTAGGCTGAAATTCCAAATTCACAATAAAAAGTTAAAAATTAAATCCTTTGTTGACAAGCATTAGTCCTAAAGTAGACATAGAATTCAAATGATTTATGGGATCCTAGGGTATCTCCACATTTTTTATCTCTACACTAGCACCACACCTTGTCGCAGTAGCTTTGACAATATTCACCCCTAAACCAATTTTTTCATATTCCTCTCCAGCTAAGAGAAATTGGTTATCCTATTTCTTCCTGGATATTGAGGGTGGGGTACTTTTATGCCTGAAGTGCAAGTATCTAACCCCCAATGCTTTGGACATTATTTTCCCGTGGATAGATCTAAATAATACAAAATTGAATTATTTTCTTTTTGAAATTAATGATTGAAATCTAACAATGAGGCCATATAAAGATCAAATTGTGGCTATGATTTTAAATGTAGTAGAGGATATTCACTCTCAATAATTGTCATGTAGTGTGAAATGGTGATAGACCAAGGTGTGGTAATTACTAGAAGTTTTACAACCAATCTAAGTGGGAGTCTAGGAGGGGTTTAGCCAAAACATTGATTCAATTCCATACAAAATGCTAAGTTGAAAAATGAAAAGAGATGTAGATCCAAATATTCCTTCTGACGCATTATATAATGTAGGAAAACCTATATCTGTTAGAGAGATCTTGATGTAAAAGGGAACAGGATAAGAAGGTATTTTTGAGCTCCAGTGAAGTTTTCCACAAATAGTTGAAATATGATAAACATATTCAATAGGAACCACACATCCCCAACTTTTGTACAATTTTCCAATTATCTAAGGACCCATAAAGTAATTAAAGGATAGGGGTGGATAACTTCTATATCCAATCTCTCCAACTTCTCTCATACCTCTTCATTGCTATCTTGGCAAGTGTATAACGAGGTAATAGGTCAGAAAACCTTCTAATTTGGTTTTGAGTTTTAAATTCTTCTCAATATTTTCTAACTGAAGGAACTCATACATATGGTAATCGTATACATTGGTTAAAGGCCCTTTTTACTGAGTTTGTTGGTCTTAGACCAAGGATCCCTTACAAAAAACTTATTATTAAGATAATAAAAAAATGATGCACCATATACAAAACATGTTTTCAAGATATAATATGGCATAGATCTTCCATCACAAAGGAAAGGTTTGCATTCATGTCACACACCTAGTGAGTGCCTTTGGCCAATTTAGGTTGCAAAATATTTGTTTAGATTTTGTTTCCCTAGATGGTCCTAACAATACATATAGTATAAAGGTTTGCACTTTACTTGGAAACATCAGTGAAGCTAACTTCCTCATTCTTGATAAGGAAAAAAACATCCCATTTGAGTCTAGTAAGGCCCATTTTTCCCTCTCTAGGTGTTGATAAGAACTTAGAAGTTATGGAAAAATTGTCAACACGCTATGTCTTTTGGAAGGGCATTGAGAAAAAGAATAAAGTACATGAGTTGTTGTTCAGTTTGGATCAATGAAATTATCTTGATGAGCCACATATTTGTCGTGCTCAAATTTTCAACTCAACCATCAGTAACTGTCAAATATCAGACCGGTGCCAGAGGGCAACCTTTTCATGATGGGTCTTAAAAGACCAAAAGCGTTCAGAGGTGGATTTTGAGGATAAAATCAATTTTCCTAAAAAGGGCTTTATCTAGGATTTTCAAATACAATTGGAGTTCAGTTTAGGGTCACTTAATTTGGGTATGAGCTTAATGTTTTCTGGATTAATAATTGATCATAATGTCAAGTAAATTTCATCTCAAAACTTCTTGTATATTTTCAGCAAGACAGACCCAGAGAACTCCCAAGTGGTTTTGTAGTATTCTCACGGAAGCCCATATATTCTTGGAGTTTTACCATCAACCATGTTATCTAGGGTCATGTCAAATTCCTCTAGTGAGAATTTAAACTCACAAACCTCTCTTTCCTCATGAGAAAACTTGGAATGGACAACTTGTAAACATTGATTCAATGCCTTTTCTTTAGACTTCTCATTGGAGTGTTGGATGTGATATCTAGATTTTGGTAGGCTACAAGCTTTTGAAAAATACCTTTATTTTTAATGATCCTACATTTCTTAGTCTGAATAGTATTGATGTCTTCAAACTCCTATTGTTGTTGAAGAACCTAAGAAAAAATGGTGCATTTATCCATGTCCCTGATTCCTATGGAGTTTGGCCCTAATTTGTACACCTTTGGATTTTGTAACCTTATCATTTCTCTATGCATGCCTCACTCATGGAGCTTATTTTGCATTTCAAGACAAAATGGGTTTTATTTTAAAGCCAATCCAACTAAGGGTAGGTTTTCATCATATTTCTTTCCTTAGAATTTCATGATTCTGGCTATTGGCCTCTGCCCCCTACCCATCCCTCCCCTCTCACTTCAGAGGCTTTCTTGATATGGAAATTGGTTTTTCCCACCATACCATCTATGGACCTCTTGTGCCTACTAACTTCCAATAGGAGGATTGACATTATTTCTTTTAATGATTCAAACATATTATTATTCAATGGGTCTATAAAAAACACTTTTTATCTACTCTTGGGAGATTATCCCTTTGGGGTGATGTTCCAGCCATCCCTTGAGTGACACTCCAAGTTTTTTGGTCTACATGTTTCTTAGGGATTTGTGTTTTTGCTAGAATATCAGGGGGTATCCTCCTCATTTCTTATGTTGGGACCTATTATTCTCATCATTATTATTATTTTTCTTTTAAACTTCTATCCAACCTCCATTTTGAGTGATTGTCTAGGAGGGGTAGGGGTGGGGGTAGTCTTAGCTTTCCCTGGGTTTAATTTAAAGTAACAAACAATTATTAATGTAATGATTCCTATCATGGGGATTAAAATAGACATTTGACATATTCAGATAGACAACTTTCTTAATCATAAACTTAGAGCCACAATTCAAAATTTCATCTCTAAACTCTCTTGATAAGTAAATTTTAATGCAATCCTTATTCCATATCCTAGTTCAGTATGAGTGACAACTTCAAAGAATATGTTGGGAAAAATACTGAGAGGGGGGGGGGGTGAATCAGTATTTAAGGTTGAACAATTTTTCTTTCCTTTCTCTTAAAAACCATATGTTTCAGTACTGCATTCAACATGTATGTCCAGATATCTTATTATGTCTTTACTTAAAGAATTGCATCAAATAAGCATTAAGCATGAAAAAAGATAACAGAACACATATGGACACCGGGATTTAAGGTGGAAACCCAATTCGGGAGAAAACCAACGCTGCTGTAATCTCAGTCTTCAATATTTTATTATAGAGAAAAATTTTACAAGATATGCTGGTGCAGACTCATACCAGCACGCAGGCACCCACCTACAGAAGGCTACAACCTTCTCTCGTTTACCAGCCTTTCCTGGAAGGGAGCTTCAACCCCCTGAACATGCAACCCTTTATTCAATCATCAATAAACATATTTTGCCCAATTCTTCATAACAGAACAGTGAGACCACTGTAACCCAATCATCAGAAGTAAACTAGACTTCAGAGACTATATGCATTCAACATCCCATGTGTCCTTCTGTGTATATTAATCTTCAGAAACTCCAACTGTCATATGCACCAGATTCATATGTGTTCTTCAGCAGACATGTGCTAGCTCTTCATTGTTTCTTCTATTGAATAATCTCAAGACTCATCACCCTTAGATCAATATCTCGATGGGTGCATCATGGACTCAGAATCATCAATTAAGCACGTTGTCTGTCCATACAGATATTCCTTAGAGGAATTCCTTCTTCGTCAACCCTCACATCATACCTCATCGAATAATAATATTTTTCCTTTATATAGCTCTTGCCTTTATTAAAACCATGATTCAAAGACCATTTCAACCGCTAATGGTATTCCTTTTACAATATTTCCAATAGTTCGGCCCTTGTGGTTTTTATTTCTTATTAATTTATTTATCAATTGATAAACAAATATATTTACAGCGTTTTTAATCCCTTATGTATAACCCTTCGGATTTTATAAATAAAATTCAACGCTTGCAAATAGTTTAAAATCAATAAAACTTTGACCCCTGGCCCACATATGCGCCCCTTCGTACCAAAATAAATTTCGCGCAAGTCCATTGCCCGATCACCGTTGGATCGTGACCCTCCAAGACTGATGGATATCGCTTGGGCAACTTGCACGAGCAATAACGCGCAATGGCAAGTCGTACTTGAGTTATTCGTCGTGCATCTTCATTATTGTCCGTGCTTCTTCATCAAGCAAACACCATCCGGTGGCTTCTTTTCAGATCGACAGCGCAAAAGAATTTCGCTCGCCGTCCTGGTACGGGCTTTAACGCGCGAAGGCGCACTTTAAAGGGTGGTTTTGAAATTTCGCTTGGGACACGTGTTGAATACTGAGTGGAATCGCTGCAATTTCGTAAATACCACCTATCGTCCAAAGGTGGTGCGAAGAAACCCACGGTTTCACTCCACACCACCGTCACTGTTCCTCTTGGTCACGGTTCCGCCTTAGCACATGGTTCCGTCAGCCTTATTATTCAAACGATTTAGAGCTCCACTTCAATATTTCGTTATATATATGGTTTATTCATACTCCAGGTTCTATTACACAGTCAACGTCGAGACTCATAGACCTTTCATACTTATGCAGAGGCAAAGACGAATAACTGCGAGCATTCAGGGGTTCAAAACCCAGTCACCGAGGTTCATATTATATATTCAACGAATTATATATATATATATATATATATATATATATATATATATATATATATATATATAACTCTACTATCGATCGTATTGGTTCCTTGAACATCTTACAGAACCAGAGCACCATTAAACCTCTCCATTATGCAGATTCACTTCACTGTGCCGTGACCTTAGCAACCCGATATCGTATACAAAAGCACGAATCTATCCATAGATCATTACACAGAGTTGCAGGGAATTTTGTACAAGAAATGAACCAATCAATACCTCAATTTCTCTGGGTATTTTCCACTTAACAGAGTAGCATCGAAACTCAACCATACACAGATTATCTTTATCTTCCAATAGGATGCATACATATTCCATCTTCAATTCTGCTATAACCTCTTGGTCCCTGTTTCCTTGACTGATACTGCAGCTCTGTAGCTCAAACTGTAGATGCATTCTTTCTGTACTTCTCTGCTACATTAGGATGACAATTCCTTTTTCATATCCTTTGCCATCATGACAATATTTCCAACAATCTCCCCCTTTGGCATTGATGGCAATATTCTTCCGCTGATTTGTTGCTTTTTCTCCCCCTTTGACATCAATGGCAAAGGGTTGACATTACCATGCTCCCCCTGAGATCATGCTGCATCTTCATAATGACGGCCAACAGTGCATCCTTTTCATATGACCAATGCTCCCCCTTAGCCTGTGCATGGAGAGATGCCCAACAACACCTCACAACCAATTTAGTCTTCTGTAATTAAGTAGACCTGATCCTCTGCATGGCAGAGACTACTCCCAGTTTCTGTCTGAGATATTCGAAAGCTTCCCTGGGTAACGTTTTGGTAAATAAATCAGAAACTTGTTCTTTGGAGGAAACATATTCTAATTTCACCTTTTGCTCAAGCACTTGTTCTCGTAAGAAGTGATATTTGATGGGAATGTGCTTGGTCTTGGAATGCATAACAGGATTCTTTGAGATACTAATGGCACTTGTATTATCACACATAATGGAGATAAGGGGTGAGCATTTGATTTGAAAATCTTGTAGGGTTTGCATCATCCAAATAATTTGAGTGCAACATGATGATGCAACCACATATTCTGCTTCTACTGTAGATAAGGCAATGGAGCTTTTCTTCTTGCTAAACCAAGATACTAATCGGGGCCCCATAAAGAATGCACCACCACTAGTGCTTTTTCAATCATCAACACTTCCAGCCCAATCTGAATCATTGTATGCATGAAGAGTAAGTCAGCCTTCTTTAGATACCATAGTCAAAATCTTCAGAGTTCCTTATGATCATTGAATATTCTTTTCGGCGAAGATGAGACTCTTTTGGATTAACTGAATCGTCCAACAATCCAATTTGCATGCATGATGTCTGGTCTTGTCCCATTGAGATAAAGTAGACTTCCTATCATAGATGCATATTACGGTTGATTCCGCGTGGGAGAATCATCGTGAAATTGAATTCTGTCAGGATTACCATTGGTGTACTTACCAGGTTTGCAATCTTCATACCATACTTCTTTAGGATTTAATGAGTATTTTACTTGTGATAAATATATACGATACCTTTGTTGCACTTGTAATCAAAGAAGAAGGTTAGTTCCCAAGTAAAGACATTTCAAATTCTTGCTGCATATCAGAAGCAAATTTGTGACTCATAGATTCTTCATTACTTCCAAAAATGATATCATCAACATATACAACCACAATTAACAGTTTGTCATTTTCAGTTTTTGTGTATAAGTTGCTGTCAGCAGATCCTTTTGAGAATCCTTGTTGATGGAGATATTTGTCGAGACGATAGTACCATGCCCTTGGAGCTTGTTTGAGACCATATAGAGCTTTCTTAAGTCTAAAAACAAGTTTTTCATCATTTGCCAAAATGAACCCTTCTGGTTGTTCTATATAAACTTCTTCTTCTAGATCACCATTGAGAAAAGCATATTTAACATCCATTTGATAAACTTTGATTTGTTGGAAACTTGAAAAAGCAAGAAACATCCTTATGGCTTCAAGTCTGGCTACAGGAGAAAATGTTTCTTCAAAGTCTATACCTTCTTGTTGAGCATACCCTTTGCAAACCAGTCTAGCTTTATTTCTTATAACATCCCCATTCTCATTCAACTTGTTTTTGAATATCCATTTAGTTCCAATGACATTTTTGTCATGAGGTCTTGGTACTAATTCCCAAGTGTGATTCTTTTCAATTTGATCAAGCTCTTCATTCATGGCTTGAATCCAACATTCATCTTTGCTAGCTTGATTAACACTGTGAGGTTCAATAGTGGACAGAAATGCCACATTGCTAGAAGATCCCACAAGAGTCCTTCTTGTTTGTACACCTGATTCCTTGTCTCCCAAGATTTTAGATTCTGGATGATTCTTTTGAACATATCTAGATGGAGCTTTTTCAGACAGATCATTTTTGGGTTCTTCACTGGTTTCACTATTTGTATCATTACCATTTGATGTAGAAGGATATGTGTCAACATCATCTTCATCTGTTGTTTGCTTTTCTTCTTTTGGAGCTGCAGAAAAATCATCAATAACAACATCAACACATTCAACAATCTTTCGAAGTCTTTGATTGTAACATTTATAAGCCTTACTCCTATAGGAGTATCCAAGAAATATTCCTTCATCTGCTCTGGGTTCAAATTTGCCAAGTTTTTCATCATTATTCTTGATAAAGCATTTGCTCCCAAAAATTCTAAAATGCTTTATAGTGGGAGGATTACCATACCAGAGTTCATATGGTGTTTTATCACTATTTACACGAACATGAGCTTTGTTGAGAATGTTTACTGTTGTATGTGTTGCTTCTCCCCAAAATGTGTCAGGTGTTCTAGAATCATCAAGCATAGCTCTAGCCATTTGTTGAACTGTTCTGTTCATTCTTTCTGCAACACCATTCTGTTGTGGAGTGCCAGCTACAGAAAACTATCTTTTTATGCCATGTTGTTCACAAAACTCAAGGAATTCATTGGATGTATATTCTCCTCCTTGATCAGATCTGAAACACTTGATTTTTAGATCTAATTCATTCTCAACTAGTGCTTTAAAGATCTGAAATTTCTCAAATGCTTCATCTTTGTGTTTAAGCAGCCCAATCCAACACATTCTAGAAAAGTCATCAATGAATAGAATATAGTATTCTTCACCACGTGGTGACTTTTTCCTCATAGGTCCACATATGTCAGTATGGATGAGTTCAAGAGGCTTACTTGATGATCCTTCCTTGGCATTAAATTGTACTCTGGTTTGCTTACCGAATTGGCAGGATTTACATATGATATTTTCAGGTAGAGAAATATTGGGAAGGTCACGAACAACTTTAAGTCTGCTTGATTTGTTGATTTGAGAGAAGCTCAGATGCCCCAACCTTCTATGCCACAGCCAATTTTCTGAAGATTTACTCAAATAACATTGTTCTTTGCAGTTATTCAATATATATAGGTTGTTTGGAGTTCTTTTCCCTTTTAAAATTGCTTTACCTGTATCAAGATCACGTACCACACATTCTTTTGAACTAAAGAAAACTTCAGTTCCTTGATCACACATTTGACTTACACTTAACAAGTTATGCCTTAATCCATCCACATACATAACTTCATTAGCTTTCACATTTTCTTTTAGAAAAACAGACCCTTTTCCTTTAATGACCGCAGGAGTATCATTTCAAATGTAACCTTCTTTTCTTTTTCTAGAGCACTATATGCAAGAAGTTTGTCTTTATCACCTGTCATGTGTCTTGAGCATCCACTATCAATGTACCATTGGTTTTCTTCATCATCTGCAAATAACGCTATGCCACAATTTTCAACCTGTAATTCCTTCTTTTTCCATACTTTGGAGCTTGAAGGAACATGTTCTTTTAGCTGAACTTTGCTCCTGCATTTGGATTCTTCATGGCCAAAGTTATTGCAGTAAGCACATTCAACTTCATTTTGAAGAGGAGAAAAGTTGTTATAAGTATTCTTCTTTGTTTCAATATCAATCCTTTTCTTTCTTGCTTCTCTTGTCATGATGGTTTTATATGCAACACATTGAACAGCTTTATGACCAAAATTGTGACATGAGAAGCATTGTCCATTGAAGAAGAAATTTCTGCGATCATAAAATCTTCTATATGAATTTACTTGTTGATTGGTGTTTCCATGAAAGACATTCTTGTTAGTGTTCTTTGAATTGAGATGATCATGCTTTACTTGTAAAGATTCTTTATTCCCTTGCTGAGTGGCAGCATATTGTAAACCAGCTGTAACTGCTTTTAGATAATTTGGTGCTGAAGGCTGAGAAGATTCTCCGGTATATCCAAGACCTGTTTTTATAAGAGGAGAACGTTGTACCTTGATAATTTCATCTAAGGTTTCAGATCCTTTAGCAAATCTAAGATTCAGAGTCCTTACTTTCTCAAGTTCTTTTCTTAGACTTACTACTTCACATTCTAATTTCTCATTGTGTTTCTCCTTTTCTTCAAGCTAATTTTTCAGAGTTTCTATGATTATTTTACTCTCTTCTAGGCAGATTTTGAGTTTATTGTTTTCATCAAAAAAAATCACTGTCTTCTAGAGCATCCACAAAAGTATCCTTTTCTTCCCTAGATTCTTTTTCAAATGCCATGAGAAGTCTAAGATCTTGTTCACATTCTTCCTCACTATCAGATAACCCATCACTATCTTCATGAGTATAGAAAATTTTTCTGGAGCTAACATGATTCTTATTCCTTCTTGCTACTTCCTTGCCCTTTTTATGTATTTCTTTATAAGGACACTTAGCAGCATAATGACCAACTCTTCCACATTCAAAACATTTGAAAGGAAGCTTACCTCTGAACCGTCCTGTGCCAAGTTGAATTTTCTTTACGAAGTTTATCTCATCTTCTTCTGAGATATATCCTGATCCTTCTGTTATTTGTACTTCCTTCCCTTTTGTAGAAGTTCTAAAGACTACTTCTTTGACTTCAGATGGTCCTCCTCTTCTCATTTCATAAGCAGTTAGTATGCCATGAAGTTGTACCACAGTAAGATTTTGAAGATCCTGCTTTTCTTCAAGAGATGAAACTTTTGACTCAAATTTTGTTGTTAGAGATCTTAAAATTTTCTCAACCAAAGTAAATTCGGTCATTATTTCTCCCAGATTTCTCATGTGATTTACAATATCATCAAGACGTAGAAAGAAATTTGCAATGCTTTCTTCATTAAGAATTTTTAGATTCTCATATTGAATTCTGAGAGTTTGAAGTTTAGCACTTTTTACCTTTGCATCACCTTCATAGCTTAGAATGATTTTATCCCATATTGCCTTTGTTGTATTCAGCTGCATGACTTTGACAAATTCTGACTCATTTAGACTTCCCAATAGAGCATTTACTGCCTTTTCATTTGTTTCATAGTTCTTTCTTTCAGTCGGATCTGTTGGCACTGCAGCTGGATATTGATATCCTTGTTCAACAATTGCCCATATATCTGCTCCCAGAGACTGAAGATAGGATCTCATCCTTGTTTTCCAAAAGATTAAGTTGTTTCCGTTGAAGAGTGGAGGCCTGATAGATGCTGTTCCATCTTGATTTCTCATCTTGATTGATCTTCCTTCTAGCGGCTAAGATTTTTCAGAAGGACCCGCTCTGATACCAATTGTTGGGAAAAATACTGAGAGGGGGGGGGGGGTGAATCAATATTTAAGGTTGAACAATTTTTCTTTCCTTTCTCTTAAAAACCATATGTTACAGTACTGCATTCAACATGTATGTCCAAATATGTTATTATGTCTTTACTTAGAGAATTGCATCAGATAAGCATTAAGCATGAACAGAGATAACAGAACACATATGGACACCAGGATTTAAGGTGGAAACCCAATTCGGGAGAAAACCACCGCTGCTGTAATCTCAGTCTTCAATATTTTATTATAGAGAAAAATTTTACAAGATATGCTGGTGCAGACTCATACCAGCACGCAGGCGCCCACCTGCAGAAGGCTACAACCTTCTCTCATTTACCAGCCTTTCCTGGAAGGGAGCTTCAACCCCCTGAACATGCAACCCTTTATTCAATCATCAATAAACATATTTTTCCCAATTCTTCATAACAGAATAGTGAGACCACTATAACCCAATCATCAGAAGTAAACCAGACTTCAGAGACTATATGCATTCAACATCCCGTGTGTCCTTCTGTGTATATTAATCTTCAGAAACTCCAACTGTCATATGCACCAGATTCATATGTGTTCTTCAGCAGACATGCGCTAGCTCTTCATCGTTTCTTCTGTTGAATAATCTCAAGACTCATCACCCTTAGATCAATATCTCGATGGGTGCATCATGGACTCAGAATCATCAATTAAGCACGTCGTTTGTCCATACAGATATTCCTTAGAGGAATTCCTTCTTCGTCAACCCTCACATCATACCTCATCGAATATTAATATTTTTCCTTTATATAGTTCTTGCCTTTATTAAAACCATGAGTCAGAAACCATTTCAACCGCTAATGGTATTCCTTTTACAATATTTCCAATAGTTCGGCCCTTGGGGTTTTTATTTCTTATTAATTTATTTATCAATTGATAAACAAATATATTTACAGCGTTTTTAATCCCTTATGTATAACCCTTCAGATTTTATAAATAAAATTCAACGCTTGCAAATAGTTTAAAATCAATAAAACTTTGACCCCTGGCCCACATATGCGCCCCTCCGTACCAAAATAAATTTTGCGCAAGTCCATTGCCCGATCGCCATTGGATCGTGACCCTCCAAGACCGACGAATATCGCTTGGGCAACTTGGACGAGCAATAACGTGCAATGGCGCGTCGTACTTGAGTTATTCGTCGTGCATCTTCATTATTGTCTGCGCTTCTTCATCAAGCGAACACCACTCGATGGCTTCTTTTCAGATCGACGGCGCAAAAGAATTTCGCTGGTCGTCCTGGTACGGGCTTTAACGCGCAAAGGCGCACTTTAAAGGGTGGTTTTGAAATTTCACTTGGGACACGTGTTGAATACTGAGTGGAATCACTGCAATTTCGTAAATACCACCTATCGTCCAAAGGTGGTGCGAAGAAACCCACGGTTTTGCTCCACACCGCCGTCACTGTTCCTCTTGGTCACGGTTCCGCCTTAGCACATGGTTCCGTCAGCCTTATTATTCAAACGATTTAGAGCTCCGCTTCAATATTTCGTTATATATATGGTTTATTCATACTCTAGGTTCTATTACACAGTCAACGTCGAGACTCATAGACCTTTCATACTTACATGCGAAGGAGAGGCTGTGTGAGAGGCAATCCGCTGCGAGCATTCGAGGTTCAAAACCCCGATCACGAGAGTTCATATTATATATTCAACCAATTATATATATATATATATATATATATATATATATATATATATATATATATATATATATATATATATATATATATATATATATATATATATATATCCTCTTGTTGATTGTATTGGTTCCTCGAACATCTTACAGAACCAGAGCACCATTAAACCTCTCCATTATGCAGATTCACTTCACTGTGCCGTGACCTTAGCAACCCGATATCGTATACAAAAGCATGAATCTATCCATGGATCATTACACAGAGTTGCAGGGAATTTCGTACAAGAAATGAACCAATCAATACCTCAATTGCTCTGGGTATTTTCCACTTAACAGAGTAGCATCGAAACTCAACCATACACAGATTTTCTTTATCTTCCAACAGGATGCATACATATTCCATCTTCAATACTGCTATAACCTCTTGGTCCCTGTTTCCTTGACTGATACTGCAGCTCTGTAGCTCAAACTGTAGATGCATTCTTTATGTACTTCTCTACTACATTTAGATGACAATTCCTTTTTCATATCCTTTGCCATCAATGACAATATTTCCAACAGAATATAATATTACCCAACTTTGTGGTCAATTATGGCAGGAAATTCCATAGGTGCATGGGAATTTTTTGGGATTTCATTCCAGATATGACCGATAAATTATACACATAATCAACAGAAAAAGTCAAGTTCATAGTGTGTTGACAAACCACTAGGCTACTAAAAAACTGATAGAACCAAGTTCCTTGACACAATCTATTTGATTGATGAGGAAGCCTTAATAAAAGAGGAAGTCCTTTCCAAAAAATTGTTGTAGGTTCCAACCTTCCAGCCATAATCAAGTACAACTAAAGGTGGGATCCATCCAAAAATATAGGCAATGAAAATAAGATTCTTAATATCACACATTACCTTCTTATATTCATCTGTTGTTACACTTGGAAATAAATTTCACTTCAAAGATAGCGGAACATTCAAAAGACAATATGATTTTCCAATATGAAATGGCCTAAAGGAGCTCAATGAAAAACCAAAAGGGTGAAAATTGAGCTGTTAGAAGTATAGACACAATTAAGAGATTAATATAGATTCATGCAACAATAAATTCTAACTAAGTTAACCTTGAGACATAGACATTCCCTTGATTTTCCCAGAGACCTTCCCAGCATGATCTAGTTTAAATGAATAGGCCCTAGAAAAAGGTTACAAGATTTTGATTCCCCAATTTTTTATATAGTCCTGTTGGATTAAATATTCCATGCTTTCTGAAAGAAGTTTTATTACACGCTTGAACTCTTAATTTCTTTCTTGCCTACATTAAGAGTTTTAGAAATAAATCACGAGATATTGGAAAGAGATCAAAAATTTCAAATTGAAGTTTCATTTTTCTTTTTTGTGAAGAAGACAACGATTCAATGAAATCACAGAGGAAACATCATCTAGAATAGTATAGTTGTATCAATTTTTGCTTATTTTGAGAATTATTTTATATTTTTTATTCTTTCCTCATAGATGGAATTGTTGCTTAAAATTTTTGAGAAAGACGATTAAACAATTGGTTTAAAATTATTAGAAAGATGATCATGTCCTTGTTCTTGAGCAGTTACATGGAGTGCCTAGATCATATAAGATAATCTAATTTTATTTATGTTCAACAAATGACCGCATAAGCAGGTCAATAGGATTAAGAAGTACAATGATGTTGATACAAAATAGGAGTGCAAGAATCACTCCTATAAAAGTAGGAGAAAAAACAAATGTAATGATTGAATGTGTAAGAACTATGATCTAAGCTATAACAACAAAGATAAAGAGAAAATCATCCAAAGAGGGGGTGACGAAAAAAATACAACTGTGTGTGTACTATTAAGAGCTAAAACTTGAGGAAAAAATTCATGTACAGGGGTAACAGGAAGAGAATATCATGAACTATTGGAGATATTATCTAAGATTGTGGAGGAAGACCGAGAAGGATTTTCCTCTTCCAAGTCAACAATCATTGTATGTGCATATCTACTATCCTAACATCTAAGGTTGTAGAGAAGAAATACTAAATAGATGGTTGAATAGATGAACTAGTTGTGAAATGTGTTGTTGCTTAGAAGAGGCATATCACTAATGATGTCTATAGGAACTTGAATGATTGTTGGTATGATGTGAACTATCTCAGGCTCTGAGATGACATTTCTACGGGGACCCTAAGAGGGAGAATGTAAATCATTTTTGAAGTTTTGACTGGGTTTAATGTCTATTTATAAATTCAAACAAAGGATGACTTACTTTAGTTTGTGAGTGGGATTTAAAAATATTACAAAATTAACAATGTTCTTTAATCTATGTTGGGTTATATTTGAGTTTTTGCTACTTCTTTTTTCTGGAAATATCTTTTCCCTTCTAACATTGCAGTGATTTAGTTTATGCATTGTTGGTGCTTCATGTAAACAGACAATAGTGGTAATAGTTGATGATACTTTGAAAAATATGGTATTAGTTGGTCCATTATATACGAAATTAGGTTTGTTGGGAATCTCCCACTTTGTATGCTTGCCATGTTAAGATTTTATTTTACATCTTCTATAACCCTTCATTTCTATATGTTTATTATAACCTTAAAAAAATACAAAGCTAATTAGAATAAAACTTTTGGCTCACAATGTGCATGATTATTGCTGCAGGGGTATATAAATGTTGGTGTTGCAGTGAAAAAAACCAAAGATAAATGATGATTTTGGGCCAAAGTTGAAGCTTTCAAAAGACAGTATGTAGATAAAAAATTTCAGAGACACAGTGGCTAATGTGGAAGAGGAGGTTCAATATCATTCCTGGTCAAATTAAGGTTTCTGAGGAAGAAATTTCACCTTTGCAAAATCAAATTTAGGTAGAAGGTGAAAACCAAAGAATGTTGCTTGATGTGGAAAATGTGAAGACAAATAAACTTGCAGACAACTTGTTTGGGTCAAAGAATTACATAAAAAATATTCAGAAGAATGTGGTATTTATCTTATGGAAATAAACTAAACCCATGTGGTTGCACCACATACAACCGAGAATTTAGCTATAGAGGGTGTAAGAATCTTTGTTGTGAAAAATGAGGTGGCCATTTAATCTACCAATTCCCGCAAATATGATGAGGAGCTAGGAATAAGGAACAGTTTTCGCTCTAATGGGACTGAAAATTGAAATTTTTTTAGGAAAGGATCATGGAGTAAAATTTGAAGTGGATCCAGTGGTCAAAGTTCATTATGATTTGGGCTTGATAAAATATTATTATGGTGAAGATTAATTTAGTGATATTGAAAGTGCAAAAGTTTTGCATAGTATTCATAAACGTGATTTGCAAGTGGACTTACAAAATCATAAACAAGAAGCAAAGTTAAATGAAATATCAGAGGCCAACGATGAAAATTTTGTTTCGGAAAGTTGGAAAATGATAATTGTTATTAGTGTAGGGCCTTCTCATCTAGCAGCTGCTAGGCATTTGTAGCGGATAAATTTTCATGTAATTATTTTGGAAGCACGAGATAGGGTAGGTGGAAGATTTTATACAGATCATTCAACACTTTCAACAGTGGATCTATGTGCTAGCATTATTACTAGTGTTGAGGCAGATGTGGCAACAAAAAGAATACCATATCCATCTGCATTGGTTTGTACACAAATTTGCATGGAGTTGACAGTGCTAAATAGTGACTACCCTATATGGATTTTGTGACTCAATTATTATTATTATTTTTGGTCAAAGGACTTTTGACTGGAAACGGTGAAACTCCTTAATTACATATATTCAACAAAGTCATGCATGAATTGCATATGGGCTCATCTATGCAAACCCCAATAGCACAAGGTTCATCATTAACACCGCATCTGCATTATCATTGAATTGGTGTGATCACATTAAACAAACTTCATACTTAGGAAAGACTTCAGAATCCAAATTATCATGATAATATGCTTGCTGGGTTTTGAACCTAGGTCATACCCATGACAAGCACACCACAACTTGCCACTAAACCATAGCCAAATGGATGAGGTTGTTAATGTTTTTTTGATGAAAAACGAACCTGTATTTTTAGCAGAATCCATGGTTGGATCATATGTATCTGCTTAATAGGACTTATCTGATGGATCTAAGTCATACTTGGCCTAATGCCTACTTCAAAGTTAGAATAATATCATTCCATTGTCATTTGGTGAGGTTTGATTAATTGATGACCTTCTACATATTTTATTTTCCTCTATACAAAAACTTTTTTGGGTCATTTAGATTTTCCTCTTTATCCATGAGTAAATTAAATCAAATACACTTATCGGAGTAAATTAAAATAAGGTTGAATAAAATTTCCTAAAGTGACTTGTGAGATGATAAGTATTTAAAACAACACAAATTTTATACCTGGATTGGACAAGATTATTCCATGATCTAAACATGGTTTGGTTTCAAGGTATCAATCTCTTTTGAGCATAACCATTGCATTTGGTGCTCTATCTCCTAGTACAAGGCAAAAGGTGGATTTTCTGTAGAACACAAATAAGCCAATTCTTGTTCACTGAGGAGGACATGTCATTACTTGAGTCATAGAACAAGGATGATTTTTCTCACAGAGAACAAGCTTTACTTCTTCTGAAACTTCAATAGTCATTTCTTTTCTTAATTTTTTTCCCTACATATTTATCATTTAATTTGGGGTTGCCACATCGAATTTATCATGCTTGTTTCACAACCTTGTTACTAATTCACAGTAGTGGGATTGGGGTGCAGGTTGCAGGATATATGGTAGAGGAACAAGTTGGCATGTCATTGGATAATGCATATGTTGTGATCATTCTTGCTAGTGTGGATCAAAAACTTGGCATGACCTGTGATGATCTCTTCAACATCCATGCATGGATTGTTAAATCTCTTTGCTATGCAATTTCAAAATACTACTGATAGGTACTTTGATTTATTTCATAATAATAAGAAGGACGTGCATAATAAGTTGCTTTGTTAAAGGCTATGTATGTTTCATATCTATAGATATGTAAATATATACAAATACATATTTGCAAGCATATTTAACCAAATTTTTTATGTAGATTTATGTGTTTCTCTTGTATGTAATCAACTCTACTAGATAGGTTAAATAATATTCAAGACTTATTCGAGTCAAACGAATAGCCGATTGACTGATTATTCTTTCTTCCATGAATGATTATTTTTTTGGAAGTATTGCAGTTGGTAAATTTTCACCGAAATTGGAACTGAAATAGAAAATTTGCTTATACTTTACTAGAAGGGATATATATAAATGATATTCAATATTTTTTTGATCAACTATTTTGTTGTTATATAATTTCCATCTACCTAATAGCTATAATTCTTCCTTTTTGACAAAGTCTTCCTGATCCAACTATTTTTGGCATTCAACCTCTAAAGATTATGTCCATGTTCTTGTAAATATCGGCTACATTTTTTCCTACCTATTTTTCTTGTATTTTTGGAGTTGGTAATAATCTATTTGTGCCTAATATAATTAGAGTATTTATTATGTTTTCATGCTACTATTTCTTCCAGCCAATGAATCTTTTTATTATTTTTATTCACTTTCTTTTGTTGTAATTTGTTTTTTTTCTCTTTTTGCAGAGAGTTCTTGTCTTATTTTTTCATGTTGTTTTTTATCCTCAAATAATGATGCCAATCTAGATTACTTTTCTTCTATGTAATAAATTATACAGGAGAGGTTAGAGAAGCATTGATACCTTTTTAGGTCCCTATAATACTAGTGTATCCCATTATTGTTAGTGTAGCCCCCTTATAGTTATTATTTTGCCCATGTAGTCCCCATATTGTTATTATTGTGCCCCATAGAAGCCCATTATTGTTATTTTTGTTCCCTTACATTATTATAGTTATGTAGGCTCTGATTATATTATGACCCCTTAGACTCCTATATATAGAAAGGAGGTTTTTTCATTTGAATAATTCAATAATTGTTCATTTGTGTAATTTAAAGGAGGTTTCCCCCTCGTAGAGGATATTTAAGTCGTTGATCTATCATTTCTACTATTTTGTGAGATTCTTGCTTAACATTTGGTATGAGAGCTTTGGATTCTAGGGTTTTGCTTCTTTAAAAAAGTCATCTTGGAATTTTAGCTATAACGTTTTTTATACGAGGCTTCAGAAGTTGAAATTTCTACCATGTGGAGCCACAATCTTAGTGAACTTCATGTCAAAAATTTAGATCTTGGTTCACTATGTTTTCGGATATATGATTCGGGGAAGTTAGGATTTTTGCAGGCTCCAAAATTCAGTCTCAAATAGGTGACCTAGGGAAAACCGTTATAACTTTCGTTTCCGGCGTTATATTTGAATTCTATAAAAAGTGGCTGAAAGTGCACGAACTGTAGTTTTTTGTGTGTAAATTTTAGATCTGAAGTTCAAAAAAGTTACGTGTGTCACTCCATACAAGTTCTCTCTATTGAACCAGTGTATAATCATGTCATTGTGGGAGATCAGGAATAACTCTTTCTTGAAGACTCCAATCTCTTTCTGATTTGTGGGGTTGGAAGTAAGACTCATAGGACTACCACATGACAAAATTTTAGACCTTGGAGGTCTGAAATTACTTATATACAACAGATTCAATATCGAGCTCCTACAAAGCAAGAAAAATGTGTGTATTTTTTTTTTTTTTTAATTGCAGTTTGAAGTGATTCAAGGGGCATAGTGAAACCTAAATATCATTGTTTGATTCCAAAATAAATCAAAGAAAAAAATGGAAACACCTAGTAAGCAACCAGAAATATCTACCATGGTGCATGAAGAAGAGGAAGAAATTCAACATGATATATCAAAATTACGAGACCAAGTGCAACAAATTTCACTCTCACAAAGAGTAGCCAAAAATGAAATGGAAGCTAAGATGGATGGTTTGAAGAATGGTTTAAAATCAAACATGGAAGGTTTGAATAATGGTTTAAAATTATACATGGAATTTTTCGAGTATGGCATAGAAGAGAAAATGAAAGGCAACATGGAATATTTGAATAATGGTTTAAACGCATACATGGAAGGTTTGAAGGAATTTTTGACAAAGTTGCTACAAGGAATGATTCATAATGGCGAAAAGGTATAATATGAAACGCATGATGAGAAAAAAAGAAATGTTAATCATTATTTCGTAGACTCTAACGTTGGATTGAGACCCACCATATTCCAAAGATCGATATGAGGAAGTTTGATGGCAAGGATTATGTAACATGGATACTACAAATGGAGCAATATTTTGATCTCCATAATGTGCAACACACACAAAAGGTACACAATGCAACTTTGTATTTAGAACCCAATAAATTTGTATTGTATCGATGGATTTTTTCTCGTAAACCACCTGTCACTTGGTCAATTTTGATGGAGGAAATGATAACACATTATGAAGATACAAAGAGAAACGCCTTCTTTATCCAATTAATAAATATCAAACAAAAGGGTTCAATGGCAGAGCACATTGAGGACTTCCAAAAATTGATTATAAGGGTAAATTATATTCCAGAGGATCATAGGATTGATGCCTTCATAGGGACTTTAAAGGATAACATCCAACATGAGGTTCACCTTTGGGAACCTGATTCATTGGAGGAGGCATTCAGGTTGGAAATAAAAATTGAAAGCAAAATTATGACAACAAGGAATCCTACCACTCACAACTATAAAGATGGTAGTGTTTCTACACCTAGACTTCCACAACATACAAGTTTGACACCAAAATGTTGTAAGAAAGAAGAGAAAAAGGGTTTTGTTACAGTTGTGATAAAAAATACACTAAGGGTCATAACTGTGCTAAGAAGAATTGTTTTACATAGATTGTGAAGAGGAGGAAGAAAGGGAATAAGAAACTTAAAAAGAAGAGGATATACACCAGGAAGAAACCCTAGAGAAAGAAATTATTTGGTTGCAAAGGTTTATGGATGAATTGGGTAAGAAGAAGGAGATGACTGGTTATATAGTGACAGCCAAAGTTCCATTCATCTTGCAAAGAACTAAACATTTCATTCCAAGACTAAACACATATACTCAAGTACCATTTCATACGGTTAGTGTTGGAAGATGGACAGTTGAATCTGGAAGAGATACACACTAGCCAGAATCCTTCAGATATGTTAAAAAAATTTGTAATCAGGGAGAAATTGAGATTCAGCTCAGTTTAAATTGGTCTTCAAGTATGATGGTGAAGATGAGAAGCAACCAGGTCCAAAGTGGATTCATTTTCCAGAAAATGAAGGAGCAGTGGAGTTGCTACAATCAGTCTCCAAGTGGGAGCTATTGTTGGGTATGGAGCTTGATTATCATCCTGACTTAGAGGTATTTGTTTCAGCTTGATGTATACCCCAGGAATATTGTAAACCCCTCCACGCGGGGGTGGGGTGTTGGGGGAAACGTCCCCGAAGCTAAAAATAGATATTAAATTGCCTTGTAAAATATTTTAATTTCGTAATCAATCTGAGTCGTTCATTAGGCAAATGATCTGACGGTAGAAGTTATGTTTAAATTAGGGGTTTTTTTTCCCTAGAAGGTAACCCCTCGGTTCATATGAGGTAATTGCATTTGCGGATGTGTGTGGTGTGTGTATTCTGAGAGAGAAAGAGAAAGGGGGACTGTGTGAGAGAGTAGATGATATTACATCAGATCTGTTGTAGGTTGTGTCTCTTCATTTTGCTGGATAATATAAATGAAGAATTGTTTGTTTATCCATGGACATAGCCCAAGTTGGGTGAACCACATATATCTGTGTGGTTCACCCAACTTGGGATACGTCCATGGAGAAACAGCCAGTCCTTTCTTTATATTATCCAACAAAATTAAGAGACACAACCTATAGCAGATCCGTTGTAATATCCTGTACTCTCTCACAAAATATCCCTTTCTCTTTCTTTCTCAGAATAAATACACCACACATAGTCGTAAATACAATTCCCCCATATGAATGGAAGGGTTTCTTTTTAGGGGAATTTAAAAACCCTAAATTAAACATAGCCTCTACCATTAGCTCATCCTCCTAATGAACGGCCCAGATCGATTACAAAATTACAATATTTTACCAGGCAACTTTATATCTATTTTTGGCTTCAGGGGTGTTTCCCCCGGACCCCCCAGCCGGGGGGGATCGCCCCCCCTGAACCCCCGCGTGGGGGACAAGTCCCCCCCACACCCCCCCCCCCCCCCCACCCCCCCACCCCACCCCTGCGTGGAGGGGTGTACAATCTTCCTGGGGTATACATCTGGCTGAAACAAATACCTCTAAATCAAGATGATAATTAGGCTCCACACCCAACATATGATACATTTAGATAGAAAAATGATTCATTATGGTACAAATATTGCTTATATATTTGTAATAATTTCCAACTCAAACAAAATATTCTTTTGGAATTGCACACCTCTCCCTTAGGACGGCACTCAAGATTTTTAAAAAATTACCAGAGAGTCAAGAAGGGATTTTTTTTGGGATGACCTTAAATATGATATTCAAAATTTTGTGGTGGAATGTTTGGTTTGAAAAAAAAAAAAAAGTTGAGACAATTAAGACCCCGAGTCTGTTACAACTTTTATCCATTCCAAGTCAACGTTGGGAGGAGGTTTCAATGGATTTTATCACAGGTTTACCCAAGTCTGAAGGAAAGAGTGTCATCATGGTGGTACTTGATAGACATACCAAGTATGCACACTTTTGTGCATTATCTCATCCATTTAATGCTAGTACATATGTTACTTCATTTACGGAAATAATTCAAAAGCTACATGGAAAACCAAAGATTATTGTAAGTGACAGAGATCCGATTTTCAATGGGAATTTTTTGAATTGAATTATTTTCTTGCTTGGGTACTCAATTAGCTCATATCTCATCTTATCATCCTCAATCTGATCGTAAAACTGAGATAGTGAACAAATGTTTGGAAGGATTTCTTTGTTGCTTTGTATTTGATAAACAAACACAATGGGTCAATTGGTTACCTCTGGTTAAATGGTGGTATAACACTTCCTTCCATAGTGCAACAAAATGACCCCATATATGGCACTTTATGGATATCATCCACCATCCATCACATCATATTTAAGAGAAAATTGTAAGGTTCAAGCAGTGTAATATCACATCGATCATCAACATCAAGTTCTCCAACTCATAGAGGATAAACTCACTTTGGCACAGAATTGAATGAAACAACATGCAGATCAGCATCACAATGAAATATTTTTTGATGTAGGAGACTGGGTATTTTTACAGATACAACCATATAAACAAATATCCATCAATCAAGCTAAGAAGAATAATAAATTATCACCAAAGTATTATGGTCCTCACAAGGTGTTGCAAAATATTGGTACTATGACATACAAATTGAAGCTTTCTTCATCGTCCTGAGTGCACCCAATTTTCCATGTTTCATGCTTAAAGAATGTTATAGGTGAAGGAAAAATCATATTGGAACTTGAAGCAGTCATGAAAAGAAGAACTCGACAGCTACGGAATTGATCAATTTCATAGCATCTCATCAAGTGGAAGAACTTACTCGTTGAAGATTCCACATGGGAGGATGACAATTTTATACAGAAGCATCCAGGACTACTCAAGCGTTGAGGACAACACTTTTTTGAAGGAGAGGGGCATGTCAAGTCCCTATAATACTAGTTTATCCCCTTATTTTTAGTGTAACCCCCTTATTTTAATTGTTGTGCCCATGTAGTCCCCATATTATTATTGTGCCCCATAGAAGCCCACTATTGTTATTGTTGTTCCCTTACATTATTATTGTTATGTGGGATCTGATTATATTATGACCCCTTAAACTCCTATATATAGAAAGGAGGTTTTATCATTTGAATCATCTGAGAATTGTTCATTTGTGTAATGTAAAGTAGGTTCCCCCTTCGAAGAGGATATTTTTTAATTCATTGATCTATCATTTCTATTTTTTTGTGAAATGGTTGCATAACATACTTCATCCATTGACATCCCATATGAAATTTTACAAGTCTAACCAAGCAGGTGAATAACTTGTTATTATTTATCCATGAATGTTTCTGTTTGGAAATATTGTAGTTAGTGAGTTTTTTTCCAAATTGGAATTGAATCTTTCTTTATATTAGAACATAAAGGATACATATTTTGGATAGTTAGCATTTTCTGATCAACTATTTTGTTGTTATATCATTTTCATCTATCTAATATTTATAAGTATTGATATTGATGAAGTATTCATGATCCAATTAGTCTCGCATCCAAACTTTAATGATTTTTCACATATTCTTTTAAAGCTTGGTTGCAATTTATCATATCCCTTTATCCTATTTTATTTGGAAGTTCTTACTACAAGTTCCTTTGATTTTCCTCCAAAATGAGGACCGTTATATTAATTCTTTTACTATCTTCCCCTTATTCTTTTACAATATTTCAAAGGCCAGTTTGCGAATGTTACAAAACATGTCATGGAGAAAAAATTACTGGGGCCAAAGAGTAATAATTTAACTCGGACTTGGTAAAATTCAGATAACACAAAATAAAATTTGTATCACTTCATTTAGGAAAACTCCTAAAAAACTCGGCTGATGCACAAATACTCATGTGATCAAACTCATTGTTGGCTTAACTTGTCATGTTTAATGTGTCAAAAAATGTTTGACTTATGAGTCCAGGTCAAACCCAATGATTTTGTAACATTGGATATTCCCTCTAGCCACTTAGTCCCTTTCCAATTTTTTAAATCTAAATTTCTCGCTCCTTACTTCCTTTAGCTTCAGTTATAATTTAATCTAGTTTGTCTAGCTTTGGACCTATGGGTTCAAAATTTTGGGAAGTTCCTTGTCAAGTGCCCATGTGGAAACAATTTCTACATCAAAGATAGTATTTTCATAATTGTCTACATGCTTCCATTTATAAAAGTTTAGATATAGAGAGAAGGTAATCATTGTTCCAGGTTTAGGTTGTCATTGATCCATACATGAACTATATTTTCAATTTTTGTGGCTTATAAAATATTATGCATCTTTCCTAAGGTTTTTCCGATGATATCAAAGACTGAGGCAATTTAGAGTTATAAGGGTAAGGTCAGCAATCTCATGAATGCAAGGTTGTTGAGGGATTATCCTAGTGGGTTATAGCTGAGTCATGAATAGTTTAGTCCCCCCAACAAACATGGTCCTCCCTCTAAAAAATCTCTATCTTAATGGTTTGAAAATTTATTGATCCATACCATAAGCTACATGGCAGAATGTGTGGTAGGAACTGGATATATTGGAACTATCTTTCAAGTAAGGCTTTTTCCCAACTCCAACAATTTAGTTTGTGGCAGTGTCTTATTTTTTTCATGCTAGGAATGAGAAGTCAGAGA
Organism: Pinus albicaulis; assembly: GCA_034641835.2. Lineage (NCBI taxonomy): Eukaryota > Viridiplantae > Streptophyta > Pinopsida > Pinales > Pinaceae > Pinus > Pinus albicaulis. Next base: position 973,855,160 of record CM076570.1, read on the forward strand.
TAGGATATTTTACATGATTTAATAAGCATATTGTAAATTTATTATGCTTGTTCTCCCTTACCAAGGCTAAATTATTAGAGACAATGGAGAATATAGCAAGTATAAAAGGTTTTGTAGGACACGATATAAGAAACATGAACTGCAAACAATGTGCCTTTTGGATCATCCAAATATTGTCTCTCTAAAGCATTATTTTTTTTCAACCACCATACGGATGAGCTCTATCTCAATCTAGTGTTAGAGTATGTACTAGAGACAACCTATCATGTAGCAAAGCACTACAGTAGGATGAATCAATGGATGTCTCTTATTTATGTAAAATTATGTACTTATCAAGTTTCGATATCCTCACTTCGCGCCCTTTTTTTCAGAATGATTTGGTCATTTTATTCTATATTTTGATAAATATTAATTTGAATTTTTTGGCTTCATATTTGTAGGTACTTGGCCTATATTCATGGTGGTATTGGAGTATGTCACAGGGACATAAAACCGTAGAATCTTTTGGTCTGTCACTTAAGAATATTGTTGCTTGTTTTCATTTTTTATCATGATGTAGGGTTCCTTTTATTGTTTCCTCCATTAATCGAAGTAAACCTTCAACAGGTCAATCCTCACGCTCATCAGCTTAAGATCTCTGACTTTAGAAGTGTGAAAGTGTGAAAGAATTGGATTACTTAGGAATTTTTCGGCACTTTGCTCTAAATTCATTTATTGCTACATGCATTTTCCACCATTGCAAAGTATTCAGTCCAAATTTCAAAATTGTAAGTTACAAAGATAATAGTTTCAATGGATTTGTAAGTTGTCTACTAATATGCTTCATGCTTGAAAAATCTGCATTTTTTTGAATTTGGGATCAATAATACCAATTTTGTCTTGTCACGTCATATCTTTACACTATCCACATTAGAGATGTGTGAGCCTCTTTACTCTTAAGTCTTTCTCTTAGTTTGGTATTTGCAGTTGATTGCCACTACCCCTTCAACCTTCTACAATGTTATTTGTATCTTTTTAAGTCTCTAAGAGATAGGTTTACTGAAATTCAGAGAAACATATTTCTATATTATTATAACTAGGATCACTATGTTCCAAAACTAATTAAGATCGTGATACTCAGTTGTTGGGTGCATCCCACATAGTATAGGGGGCCATAATGGTAGAATAAATTAAAGGATATCAGGGTCCCTAGAGGAGAAGCCCAATATAATGGAATAGGGGCATCAACCTTGATTTAGCTCTAGTATTCTCTGTGTGGATTTTGTTGAGAAAATGTAGGACCTGAGATTAATACAAATTCTCTTCTTGACAATTACTTGTGAGCTTGCTTGTGTATCTTATGTATTTTCTTTGTTAATCCATCATCAAGTCAATTATCAAAATGCACAGGACACAAATGTTTAAGCATAAGTAACACTTCCATTGTAGGAAGGTAAATCACAGATTTACCTTCCTTACATTACACTATAGATCTGAATTTCAGCACTTCATTTTGACCTTCAGACCTTAGTCCTTCAGCCTTCACTTTTATCCTTCAGATCTTCACTGTTCCTTCCTAAATTTGTACTTTTGTACTTTCATCCATTTATACTCTTGAGTATGTACCACAATATGTCCTATAGATTTGTACTTCTTCTCCCTTTTTCAATGATGTTCCTTATCATATTAATCCGCAATACTTCTTCCTTTTCAACGTTGTTCCATCATTAGTTTGTCCCTATATCCGCATCTTCTAGATGTTATGTGACCTTAGACAGATCCGCATTAATTACCCTTCTATCCATGTTATCCACCGCAGACTTCACTGTGATGCCATCCTTAAATATCCCCACTTACTCAGAGACAAGTCTGCAATCTCCTTCATATTAAATTGGTCGCAGAATAGTCATCTATATATATATATATATATATATATATATATATGACTCTAGTTATTAGGCCGACCAAACAACTAGTATTTTGGCCGACCAATCAGCTTATGTTCTTCGTCATTATTTCATATATATTTCAACGTTGTTTTCACTGTATAAGGAGCTTGACTTCTAACACATTTTGAAGGCTTTGTGGAGGGCTCCTTGTAGCATATCTATCTTTGTCTTCTTCTTTTCATAATTACATAGTCAGCATGAAGACCGATCTAGTTACATTTTACAACACTCCCTCTTAACTAGGGAGGTATTCATATAGTTACATGATCACTTTCAAACTAAATAATTTCATAAGAAAAATTGGATTGTAATCGCATCTGTATAGTATCATTCTGACCAGCATTGTACTAGTGCAAGGCCTTGACTAACAGTGCCATCTCTTCAATGAGACAATGGGCTTCAATGCTGGCGAGACACATGACTTATAGACACCTTCGTCATTGTCTCTCCAAGGTACATACTCCACCCCGGTGTTCCCAAAGTATGACCTTCCTGGACTATTCTTCTCTTGGGTAGCTAGCCCTCAAATAATATCGGTCCCCGACTACTCTTATCTTGAATTCCCGATCACATTCTCAAAGAGTATCGAATGCCAGATGATTACCCAATCCTCCATTCTGTCTTCCCAAGACCAGAATGATGTGTCTATCTCTCCCTCCCAGGGAGGACCTATTCCATAAGGGAATGTACTCATTCTTATACAAAGAATGTACCTAATCTCATCTTTAGGAATTACCAAGTTTCTTCCAAGTAAGAAACTTACCATCAAGCTCCCTCTTAATCAGGGACTTCTAGCAGCAATGGTGATACACCCAGTTGTTCAAGAATAATTCCTGTCCTCGATGTCATGGACTTCGATATTGAGGAATCTCCATCTTTTAGCTTCATAAGGCACAGATCATTCATCACTTCCATCCTGAGTCTTATCAGCTATCAGAGTGATTCACCAGACTTCCTTATCTGGTCCACTATTGTGCCATGCTGCTTTCCTTCGAATCATCTTCCAGGATCATACATCCTTTCTCATGATTAGCAGCCCTGCACAAATTCATCCAGATAGACATTTACATATGAACCTTTTAAAACAAAAGTTACCTCAGTGATGATCTTTCACCGTGACTTCTTCCTGTAAGCATCGACATCCTTCATACAGATTGACACATCTCCTAATGATATGTTTTCCACGGGTCTTTTTCTTTACCAGACTTTTGTCAGAGTCTACATATCTTTCCAGGAGATCTCATAGTCACATCTTATTGGCCTTCGGATGATAACTGCCTCTTGACATGGTTGCATTTCATGATCTCTTCCTCTCTGCACATTCTTGATTCTCAGGAACGTACAACTTTCCTAGTTTATTGTTCATATACAACCACCTCATATTTCATGAGGACACATTATGTTGATTTCATTTGTCTATGCATTGAGAGATACTTCTCCATAGATCATACTTATAAGTACAGAAGTCCATTACCTGCAACCACATGAAATGACTTCAAAACATCCAATGTCAGCATATAAATATATACATACCTCATACCTTTTTCCCTTGAGTCATCCTGTAGCAATTTATCAAGAATGAAGAGCTTTTGTTGAACACCTAATCCTATATGGGTAGGTGTGGAAGGCGAAGAGTCACAAAGGAGTCCAAGTGACCTTCGAAGATGAATCCAAGAGTCACCTCATTGTATTATAAATGTACAACATATCAATGATATATGAAACGAATGCCTATCTTTCCTATTTGCGTGTTTTATCTTCTCATACACCATGTGTGTGTTTAACATGGTATCAAAGCTTAGACCAGTTCTGGGCACTTTCGGAATCTTCTGACCGCCATTTCTATATTTGGCCTATCAGCGATATTCGCTTCACCTAAGTGCTCTTCTGAGCCCTTCTGTCAAACCTGCAGCACTCATCAAGAATATATCTCTCACGCAGTTACTAATCTGCATGCCCTTCCACGGGCTGTCAAATTTTTAACCATCGTTTCCGGTAGTCCTTGTCGGCCTTCGCACCGTCCAGGCCTGTCAGCACCTCCGGTCCGACTTCCATCGCTCTCCTCTTTTTTTTGTTGAAGATCCTCCAACTCACGATAGCGTTCCTCCTCTTTTTTTTGCTGTTCCCGTTCAATTTTACTCTTAGTTGTTCCTATTCCGGTATTTTTCTTCCATGATTCCTCTTCCTTTAGCTTTGCGTGAGAAAGATTTTCTAGTTTCCCCTTTTGTAGCTGTATAGAAACATCCTGAAGCATCTTCTTCCTACCATCTTCTAAATATATTTGTATTTCTAGTTTAACTTCTGCAAACTTTAAGGTTTCCTCAACCCTTTTTTGAATGGCCTCTTCAATTCTTCGTGCGGTCTCCTCCTCCAAAAGCTTCAGTTCTACCTCTTTATGAGATTATCGATAAGGAGAACGACTTTTGTCCCTCATGCTTTGTCTCATGATGTGTTTTTCACTTGGACTCCTGATATCGATGAGCTTGGCGAATTGAAGCCGCCTGCGAGCAGTCGCGGAGGACGGGGGACTAGGTGTTGGGGAGGAGGAGGAAGGAAATGATTTCCCGCCTGAGCGCAGCAACCTAAAATTCTCTCGGTGCTCTTGTACGCCCTTTGGCACCTGGTTACATGGAATGACCAATTCACTTCTAAGAACACCGTCACTATTTTCCATGGGGTCTGCACACTAGGTATCAGAGCACTCATAAATCCCTCCTTCAGTCGCTCTCTAGCTAGGTTATTGCACTCATAAATCCCTCCTTCACACTTGTGCTCCCTCTCTTCACACGCAGACCTCCGCTCCTCCTCGCATAGCTCCCTCTTCACACGTAGACCTCCACTCGCCATTCACTCTCACTCTTGTGCAAAAGAAATGCCCTAAAGCACGATCGCTTTTAAGAACAGTTCCTGTATGGGCATTTAAGTCAAGCAAATGATTTTATGACAAAGCCTGAATGCATATTACATCTCTTTATCTTTGACAAACGCCAACTCTAATTTCTTTAACCAAGAATATTGTCAGGGGAGTGTGATTTTTTGAGGTGTCAATCTATCAGCCTTCCAGCCATCTATGCTTTAAGCAGTCATTTTTCTTGAAAAGAGAAAAAAAAAAAAAGAAATTTTCAACTTGATTGTTTACTATATTTAATTTCTCTAGTGTAATAGGAAAATTGATGAGTTCCCACAAATTCTCGAGGCAGGATCTAGTTGAGAAATTGTTGAATACTTCTATGATGTGAGTCAGTGTTGCTTGCTGGTCAGACGGCCAATTCTATGCCTTGAGGTCCTCCATAATTTGAGTAGCAGGGTTTGTTCTTTGGGAATTCCATAATTGGAAGTTAAAAAAAAAAAGGGTCTTTGAAGTCATTTGTATTTTTTGAAAGTATGTTGAATCACATTGTAAACTGGTGCATTATCGGTTGAAGCCGACACCCTTTATTTCTTGAGCCTGAGTTGTTGAGAAAAATGGCTAAAATCAATGATGCATTAGAGTTGTTGCATAACCTCATTCATTCCACTACTCATGATATGGTAAAAATGAGCAAGAACACTCTTTTTAATATTCAAACTTGCTTGCAAGATGCACAAGACAAGATTGAGTTTTTGCAGTTGGAGTCTCGGCTCTAGCAAGATGAACTTCAACAAAAGAGTCATCATTTTGAACCAGTTTATGTTCAGAAAATTGAGAGGGACTCCCATCAGCAGCAAGAATATAAAGTTGCAGTCGATTCACATTCAGTTCCTTGTACAAGAGCAGATTTACATGCAGATGCAGCAGCTCAGTCTTCACTTCCCAAGCCCTTCATCAGACCTTGGGAAGAGCTTGTCCATAACAAGCACAAAACTGGTCTTGGATATGAAAATAAGTTTTCCTTTCATATTTCAGACTACTCCAAGCCCATCAAATTTCAGAGTGCCAGATTTCTTCATGACAATTCACATTCAGTTGTTCCAGATCCTGCTCCTCTTCCATAGCAACAAAAACAACAAATTGAAAAATTCCAACACTGTGATCTCGTTGGCCATATGAAAGATCACTGTTTTTATCTTCATGCATGCAAGCACTGTGGTTGCCACACCCATTCTTCACACAAATGCTTCAAAAAAAAGCCTCCTGCAAGAACAAATATTCATCTTAGATGGATCGCTTCTTGGCAATTGGAATCAATAGCCAAGAAGATGTTTAAATTGCATGTTAGAACTTGTTCTCTAATATTGAACAAACTTGCAGTTGAGTTTTCGCCATCATCTCACCTTGTACCTGACAAGGGGGAAAATGGTGGTCATCTACAAGCTTCGAAGTCACATCAAGCGAGCTTGAGCCACAATCTCTCATTCCAGATTCAGAGTTGTAGCCAGAGACACAGCAGTTCCACTAAGCCTAAGCCACAATTTGTCATTCCAGATTCAGAGTTGTAGCCAGAGACACGGATGCCCATGAGCATGCCTTTGGTTGGTGGATAGCCTTAAACCATCCATGTGAGGTTCATATTCTTCCTCTTCAAAGAATTCAGAGCACTTCCTCTAGCAGAAGACTTCAGCTTCTTGTGAGCCTTGGTAGAGTTCCGAGAAATGCATCAAGCATTCCAGTGTTGGTGGTCATCCTTAAACCATCATAGGTTGTAGACCTCCCTTATTTTAGGTTGAAGGTCTCCCTCTTCAAATATGAGGGACACTTCCTCTAGCAGAAGCTCTCAGCTTCTTTCCAGTTTTGGAAGAGTTCTGGGAACTGCAATAAGCGTTGTGTTCCAGTGTTGGTGGTCATCCTTAAACCACCTCTTTATGCCAACATTTCAGAGAGCTCATTCAGCCTAAGTGTCACCATGCATACTTTGCAAATTTGTATTACAACTCTCTTCTTGGACTCGCACATACGTCCCCTTTGGATTAAGGGGGGGAATGTTGAACACCTAATCCTCTATAGGTAGGTGTGGAAGGCGAAGAGTCACAAAGGAGTCCAAGTGACCTTGGAAGATGAATCCAAGAGTCACCTCATTGTATTATAAATGTACATCATATTAATGATATATGCAACGAATGCCTATATTTCCTATTTGTGTGTTTTATCTTCTCATACACCATGTGTGTGTTTAACAGCTTTATTCCCTTGGTCAGCTTCATCAATATGTCATTACATCCAGAAATATGTTTCCATGATGACCCTTGCTATTGATGACTGCTTTACATTAGTAATGTTTTTCAGAGAGGTTTTCCCGAAGCTGATTCACTAGGAGCTCCTGTCATGCTTAGATCAGGATGCTACATTATCACTTAACCAACAAAAGTCAATTTCTTATTCATAAGTTTGTGTGATTTTCCTTGAATTCTTCTTTTCTTTAACTTCCTTTCTTCCTCTTATTGAGATTGTTTCTTTAGAACCAACTGTCCATAAGTCTTCCACTTTTCCTAAACTTTTCTTTTTCCTGCTTGTCCATCTTATCATCTCTTCCGGATCTCACAGTTGAGATCTTATGAAGATATCCCTTCATTCTTTGATACCTTCAATTTTGTTTAAATCAATTTTAAGTGTCACGACCTTCTTTATTGCATTGAATGGTTCTTTCAACTTATCATATATTCTTTTGATGTCTCCAATCCTGTTATATAGGGATGTAAGGATTTTGACTGATTTCAGAAGAATACTTGAGCCCTTCTATCCTTTTCCATGTATTCAGATGAATCTTGACCTTCAGAGACTTTTCTTGACTTTACTTTCTTCAAGGACTGTGACTATCCTCCTCATGCAAGGAATCTTGGTAACCCAACCAGCTTATAGATCTCCCTGCAAAAAAAAGTCATTTTACCAAATTTTATTATAGAATGAAAGATACTTACCTGAAAAGTGAAGATAAAGTCTTCAGCTTGGTTGCTTCGATGGTGGTTGAGAAAAGATGTATTAATGCTCTCTTTGGACGATCTTCTTCTAAATGAAAAATATTTTCTTCAATACATGAGATTGTTGCCTTTTATGATGACAACATCTTTAGATTTGGCTTCCTTTGTTGATGTTGATGTTGGGAAAAATACTGAGAGGGGGGGGTGAATCAGTATTTACTGCATAATCAAATCTTTTTACTTTTTCATTCCTTAAAACCCATACGCTACTTTCCTTCAGTAAACTAGCGTATATACGCGGATCCCCTTTATGAAACTAGCATATACACAGAGATTTAGATCTGTCATTAAATATTCACTTATATTATTCCATCATTCATTCATCAGATGTTCAATAAACAGTAAACATGTGCAGTAAGAACAGAATAAACCATCACACAAAGCATCACACATGAACACCAGGATTTTTAGGTGGAAACCCAAGTCGGGAGAAAACCACCGCTGCAGTTGCTCGGCCTTCAATATTTTATTATAGAGAAAACATCTTACAACATATGTGCTGGTGCAGACTCCTACCAGCACGCAGGCACCCACCTGTGCTCGTTTACCAGCCTCTCCTGGAAGGGAGCTCCAACCCCCTGACTCGTTTACCGGCCTCTCCTGGAAGGGAGCTACGACCCCCTGATCTCGTTTACCAGCCTCACCTGGAAGGGAGCTACGACCCCCTGCTCTCGTTTACCAGCCTCACCTGGAAGGGAGCTACAACCCCCTGACTGAAGGCTACAACCCTCAGCACCTCTATGGACCACGTTTCATCAATTTTCACACTAGATCCAACAACTTCAATAGAACAACATTTGCAGGCCACATTTCATCATATTTTCATACTGGACCCTTTCCATACTTTTAAGTTCAACCATACATCACCAACAGATACATATCAACACAGATCAGATAGCAGAAACACAGCAGAACAGATCAGATATTTCATACCCTTTGTTTCAGCAAACCCTAGTTTGCATACGCGCTTTCCCTTTACTGATGTCGCGTATATACGCGCTTCCGTCCACACAAACCAGCGTATACCTCAGTGTATATTTTATTGCGCATACGCACTTTCTCTTCGCTGAAGCCGCGTATATACGCGCTTCCTCCGCGGCAAAGTAGCGTATAGATCTTCAATCATTACAGAGCAGCATACTTCATCAGATCAGATATTCAGTTCAGATCTACCCTTTTGCTTCAGACAGATGTTCGCCTAGATGCTCGCCTCATCACAGATCTAAGCCTTCCATAATCAGATCTAGAAAATACAAGAGCAATTCAGATCTAGATCCCCTTCTTCATCATTGGTGCATCATACATTTAGATTTATCATTCAAGCGTAACCCTTTCCATTCAGATATACTTCAGAGAGAAGTATTCATTCAAGCTCAGACATCTTGCACCCACACTCATGATTTGCACAATGAATTTCTTCTCCTTATATAGGTTTATCCTTTTCAATACCATGAGCCCCTTTTTCAATACCATGGGCCAAAACAATACCATGAGCCCAAAACTACCTGGACGGGGTCAATTAGGCGGATCATTACCTAATACCATGGGTCAATACCATGGTGGTTACCCTTGGTTTTGCACTTTTTGAGCGCTTTAGCCCATACGCGACTTGGCACGTTATTTTCCGCGTGCATACGCGACTTCCCCTAGGCCAATCCGCGTATACACAGAGACATACTCTTTTCATTATATTTTGAGCACATTCTAAATTCCTTTCTTCATTGCCTTCTGTACACACTGTAGAAACATCATATTTCCTTCATCAGGAACATTCTCTCAAGCACAACTTCATCAAGTAAGTTGTCATCATCTTCATCAAGTGGGTTGCCTTTCAAAGACAACACTTAGCATCATATTGTCAACAAACATTATATCATATCAGATTTACATCATTTACTAAGTCCATCAAGTCAAGCATAACTTCATCAGGTGGTTTGCCATCAAGGACAACACATGTCAACAGTCGCATGTCTTCATCTTCATTCGGTGGGTTGCCATCAAGGACAACACTCTGCATCATATTTCCAACAATCTCCCCCTTTGGACTTGATGGCAACCATGATGGTGTTTGGTTACCACAACAGATAGATACATTAAGAATACAATGACACCATGTCATTCTCCCTATTTTCCATGTCACTCTCTCCATTTTTGGCATCATTCAAACACTATGTCACTCTCCCCCTTTGACATCAAGGGCAAAGGGCACATCATTATCTTCATTCAAACACCATGTCACTCTCCCCCTTTGACATCAAGGGCAAAGGACAAAACCAGCAGATCAAAACCAACACACTCTCCCCCTTTGACATCAAGGGCAAAGGACAAAACCAGCAGATCAAAACCAACACACTCTCCCCCTTTGACATCAAGGGCAACGGGCGGATCAAAACCAACACACTCACCCCCTTTTCTCCTCATGTAGAAGAAGCGTTCTGCAGATCTGATATATGTTGAAGTGACCAAGCTCCCCCCGAGTTCAGGCTGAATCTTCAAACATATTTTTCAATGAAGTACATGACTCTATGAACTTCCTATCACCAAAGACTCATACTTACATCAGTTATCCAACCAAGTGGATTTACATATGAGACTCAACTACCCAACCAAGTGGGTTTACACATTTGACTCAGCTACTCAACCAAGTGAGTTTACAAAATTTGACAAGTCCTTACATGACTGAATATTACAATTTACATCATGGGTCTCTACATGACCTTTTCATCAAAAATACAAATATGACTTTTCATAATCAATACCAAAAATACCTCAAGAGAGATCATATATCAGAACCATCATAATGCCAGCAATGCATTATACTCAGCAAAACTAATGCTCCCCCTGAATTTGTGCATTCATGCATCCTTTTCATATGACTAAGGCTCCCCCTTAGTTTGTGCATCCTGAACACTTTCACCAACAAATCATCAAGGCATCTTCATCAAAACATTAGAAACAGAGATATGAGAACTGGAACACCACCAGAGATACCAGACAATATCAGAGATACCAAACAGCACTGCAGCTGTGCTGAAGAGAGCTGAATCAACCATTCCATAATTAAGTCGCTCATACATCTTCTAAATTTCAACCAGATCTGATTCTTTGTAAGGCAAAGACAGTGTTCAGCTTCTTTCTGAGATATTTGACTGCTTCCCTGGACTACAGATATAACAGAATAGTGTAGTTGTGTCTTCAAGCGTCATCCATTGGTTGTAGCATAAGCCCAATAGTAACTAAGCCTTCGGATCCTTTGCAGCATCAATACATTCTTTCCAAAAGAGATTATCATATCAGAACAGCATCTTCAGATATGTGTCAAGCAATCATCCAAGTGGTCCAACATCATGATCTTCCGATCTTCAAATTAACATGAAGTAACATATGTAGGCAAAAGATCTTCAACCATAGTAACACACTATGCATGATTTATCAATCAAAATGACATCCAACTCATCCATGTGTGAGTACAAAGGATACTTATCAAGAACTGGGGCTCAAAACTCATCATCATAAACCATGTATCAAGCCATCATCATTTGAGCATGAGTATCACAAAAACCAAAGAATAAGTAGTCATATTGCCAACAATGCAATCATTAGTATTCAACCTGCTGCGCCCCCTAAACCAATTCTCTTCCTTAGCTTGCAATCTGAAGTACCTTCAACAACACGTCATCAACAACAATCTCTGCATGATCTGTCCTCATCTCTGAATTATAAGACGTTCATCTCAACAACGAGTGCTCTTCATCATAAAGCAACCAGGCTTCATCCATAATGTTCAACACAAGAACCCATGTATCATTTCATTATTATGAGTATAACCAGAATAGTGCAATCATTAGCAGTCAGAATGATGCTCCCCCTGGACCTTTGCTTCAGATCTTCAGCTATCAGATAAATTTTCTTATCATCAATGCATACGCGACTGCGTCTTCTGGAACTCGCGTGTATACGCGACTTTAGTTAATGGAACCTGCGTATGGAAAAAGTAATATAGAAAATTTCACACCTTCATCTCCTTCGCAAATTTACCTTCGTCTGCCTTTCTTTCACACTGTGACAGAAAACCGTAATACATCTAACCGTAACTAACTGCTTGGGGAATAGAGTCATCATGCATTTCTCCCCGTGACGATACATTACTAAGTCTCCTAATGTATTCCATCATTCCTCAGCTCAATCGTAGTAGCGAAGCTCTGCATGGATGACTGCAGTAGGGTCCGAATTCCCTACGTTTTTGATCGAGCCTCCTTCTTTTTCCAAATTTGCTTGAGCTTTCCAACTGTGTGCTGAAAATTGTCCACTTTCCCAGATTTGGTCATCCTGCATTCTTTTTCTACATGTCCATACTTGTTACAAGCATAACATCTCATGTGGCCGCAGAAATAAACATAAGAATCATAATGAGTATTTCTTTATTCTTCCTCCTTTTACAATCACCGCTTTATGTCCATACTTGTTACATGAAAACAATATCCTTCAAGAAACCGTAGTACCTTTCTATGTAGGAACCGTTTGATTGAGGCTGAAATGATCCGCCTCGCAATTGGCTGCAACATGTCCAAGATTATGACATCTAAAGCATTCAACATTATTGAATGATTTCTTTTGAGGATTCATGACTGTTGGTTGACCTTTTGTTTCTTTCAACACTTCAGATTTTGCATTGACTTCCTTTGTCTCATTAACATTCCCTTGTGAACTAGATTCTCCTTTAACCGTTTCATGAAAACCAAGACCAAGTTTAATAGAAGGAGACCTTTGATTACTAAGAATGTTGTCCAAAATTTTTGAACTATCTTGGAACCTCAACAATTTTTCTTCCTCTTCAAGTTTACCTTTGAGAATATTTACCTCAACCTCCAGGGCTTGACATTGCTTTGTCATGCTTTCTTCTTTCCTTCTTCCATCTTCTACTTGATCCTTCAGAATTAGAATCTCTTCTTTCAACCCTTTTTCTTGTTCTTCAAAAGTTTGTAAGAGTTCCTCATTCTTCTTGTTTGATGCTTCAAGATCTTCTTTGAGAGAGACGATTTCTGCTTCAAGTCTTGCATTCTTCTTGTTTGATTCTTCAAGATCTACTTGTAGAAGTTCTTCATGTTCCTTGTATGATTCTTCTATGAAAGACATGATTTTTGCTCTAAGTTCTTCATCTTCAATTGATTGTAGAGGTTCCTCATTCTTCTTACTTGATGCTTCAAGTTTTGCTTATAGGGAGATGATTTCAGCTTCAAGTCTTTCATTCTTCTTGCTTGCTTTTTCGAGATCTGCATTTTGATCGTCGATTTCTGCTTCTAGTTCCTTACATTGATTGGTTACATTGTCATACAACCTTTGATACTTGTTCATCTGTTCTTTCATTTTAGAGATTAACTCTTTGGAGATAGAATCGTTTTCTTTATATGCTCTTAGTTGATCTTCAACTTTGATCTTGATAACTTCTTCTAGATCCATGACATGACTATCTTCACCATTGCATGCACAGGAAAGTGAATCACACGAATAATACTCAATACCTGTTTTATCTTCTTCATTTTCTCCTGCACATGTTTTCTGAACTATCTTCATTTCAGTGGCCTTCTTCTTTTGCTTCTTTGCCATGAGCACTTGTAGAGCTTGGTCAGAATTTTCTTCATCTTTAATCTTGACAGCTTCTTCTAGGTTGACAGCATATTCTTCACTAGTCTTTGTACCAATGAGACAATCATGACCCCAATCACTATCTGATTCATCTTCTTTGATTTCTGGTATCCATGTTCTCTGAAATATTTCCTTTCTCCGAGTGGGCTTCTTCTTTTGATTCTTTCCCATTATGACGGATCTCCTTCAAGCGATCAAGCTTCTGCAGAAGGACCACCCTCTGATACCAATTTTTGGGAAAAATACTGAGAGGGGGGGGTGAATCAGTATTTACTGCATATTCAAAAAATTTTACTTTTTCATTCCTTAAAACCCATCAACTACTTTCCTTCAGCAAACTAGTGTATATACGCGGATCCCCTTGATGAAACTAGCGTATACACAGAGATCTAGATCTGTCATTAAATCTTCACTTATATTATTCCATCATTCATTCATCATATGTTCAATAAACAGTAAACCTGTGCAGTAAGAACAAAATAAACCATCACACATGAACACCAAGATTTTTAGGTGGAAACCCAAGTCGGGAGAAAACCACCGCTGCCGTTGCTCAGCCTTCAATATTTTATTATAGAGAAAAACATCTTACAACATGTGTGCTGGTGCAGACTCCTACCAGCATGCAGGCACCCACCTGCGCTCGTTTACCAGCCTCTCCTGGAAGGGAGCTCCAACCCCCTGACTCATTTACCAGCCTCTCCTGGAAGGGAGCTTCGACCCCCTGATCTCATTTACCAGCCTCACCTGGAAGGGAGCTACAACCCCCTGCTCTCGTTTACCAGCCTCACCTGGAAGGGAGCTACAACCCCCTGACTGAAGGCTACAACCCTCAGTACCTCCATGGACCACGTTTCATCAATTTTTCACACTGGATTCAACAACTTCAAAAGAGCACAACTTGTAGGCCTCGTTTCATCATATTTTCAGACTGGACCCACTCCATACTTTTAAGCACAAACATACATCACTAACGTATACTTAACAAATTACTGCATCGATAAAGTAAAACACAAGCAGTAACGTATCGATATTTCATACCCCTTGCTTCAGCAAACCCTATTTTGCATACGCGCTTTCCCTTTACTGATGTCGCGTATATACGCGCTTCCGTCCACACAAACAAGCATATACCTCTGTGTATAATTGATTGCACATACACGCTTTCTCTTCATCGAAGCTGCGTATATACACGCTTCCTCCGCGGCGAAGTAGCGTATAGATCTTCAATCATTATAGAGCAGCATACTTCTACAGATCAGATATTCAGTTCAGATTTACCTTTTTACTTCAGACAGATGTTCGCCTAGATGTTCGCCTCATCACAGATCTAAGCCTTCCATAATCGGGATCTAGCAACATAAGAGCAATTCGCATCTAGATCCCCTTCTTCATCATTGGTGCATCATACATTCGCATTTATCATTCAAGTGTAACCCTTTCCATTCGTATATACTTCGTAGAGAAATATTCATTCAAGACTGACATCTTGCACCCACACTCATGATTTAATAATAACTTTATCTTCTTTATATAGGTTTATCTTTTTCAATACTCATGAGCCCCTTTTTCAATACCATGGGCCAAAACAATACCATGAGCCCAAAACCACCCGGACGGGGTCAACTAGGGCGGATCATTACCCAATACAATGGGTCACCATGGTGGTTACCCTTTGGTTTGCACTTTTTGGAGCGCTTTTAGCCCACACGCGACTGCACGTTCTTTCTCGCGGCATACGCGACTCCTCCCCAGTGCCAATCCGCGTATTCCTTGAAACATACTCTTTTCATCATATATTTAGCACATGCTGAATTCCTTTCTTCATTGCCTTCTGTACTCACTGTAGATATATCAGTTTTAGTTCATCAAGACATATTCTATCAAGCACAACTTCATCCAGTAAGTTGCCATTATCTTCATCAAGAGGGTTGCCTTTCAAATTTTCAAAGACAACAAGATCAAACATTATATCACATCAGATTTACATCATTTACCAAGTCCATCAAGTCAAGCATAACTTCATCAGGTGGATTGCCATCAAGGACAACACATGTCAATAGTCAAATGTCTTCATCTTCATTCAGTGGGTTGCCATCAAGGACAACATCCTGCATCATATTTCCAACAGTTGATTGACACTTCTTCAGATGATCTTCTTCAATGTGTAAGGAGGGGATCCTTGCTGCAATAATGGGGAGATAATAATGCCTTTTTTTCTTTTTTCTTTTTTTTTGCTAGTCTTATAACTAAGTTAGATGTCATATTGCCAAGACCAAGATCATCTTTGTTGTTGATATTATTAGACCTTCTCTTCAAACGTGGCAAGGAACCAAAACTGTGATATTGTTCTGTTAGTGTCTTTACAGAGATATGAAGGAAGCACCGAATTAGATAAAGGATAGAACCGAAACAAAACATGTGACTGTATCATTGAATGTGCCCTTGTCTGAACATGCGATCTGCACTAGGTATGCCAAGAGCATTGTTGTGATTTCACTGATCTGAGGTTACCGAAAAACACCTCTGAAATTGGCCCGAGATTTCCTGAGGATGATCCGAATTGTAGGTTGTGGTATTCGGACTCTGATTGCCTCCCAAAATCTCAGAGAATTGGATCTCTGAACTTATCCCTTCTGCGATGAACTTTGACTGGCTTATATGCTTTGAAATCTTATCCTTGCGTGTCCATTAGATGCCCTTCCTTAATTGTCACCTTAGCTCTGATACCATGTTGAGAAAATGTAGGGCCTAATATTAATACAAATTCTCTTCTTGACAATTACTTGTGAGCTTGCCTATGTATCTTATGTATTTTCTTTGTTAATCTATCATCAAGTCAATTATCAAAATGCATAGGACACAAATGTTTAAGCATAAGTAACACTTTCATTGTAGGAAGGTAAATCACAGATTTACCTTCCTTACATTACACTATAGATCTGAATTTCAACACTTCATATTGACCTTGAGACCTTAGTCCTTCAAACTTCACTTTTATCCTTCAGATTTGCACTGTTCCTTCCTCAATTTGTACTTCTATACCTTCATCCATTTATACTCGAGTCTGTACCAAAATTTGTCCTATAGATCCGTACTTCTTCTCCCTTTTTCAACATTGTTCCTTATCACATTAATCCGCAATAATTCTTCCTTTTCAACGTTGTTCCATCATCAGTCTGTCCCTATATCCGCATCTTCTAGATGATATGTGACCTTAGACAGATCCGCATTAGTTACCCTTCTATCCATGTTATCCACCACAGACTTCACTGTGATGTCATCCTTAAATATCCGCACTTACTCAAAGACAAGTCCGCAATATCCTTCATATTAAATTGGCTGCAGAACAGTCATATATATATATATGACTTGTCTAGTTATTACGCCGACCAAACAACTAGTATTTTGGCTGACCAATCAGCTTATGTTCTTCGTCATTATTTCATATATATTTCAACGTTATTTTTCACTGTATAAGGAGCTTGACTTCTAACACATTTTGAAGGCTTTGTGGAGGGCTCCTTGTAGCATATCTATCTTTGCCTTCTTCTTTTTGTAATTACATATTCAGCATGAAGACCGACCTAGTTACATTTTACAACAGATTTTAACTTTGACTTAAGCATGCAACACCCATGAAACAATTTTTAAAGTAAATGTTTTCAAATGTTAGGCCTCGATCTAAATTATGTAATTGTTTGGCTCTGTGAAACTGGACTGCCATTGTTATGAAACTAGCTCCAAAAATAGAAGAAAAGAAATATCAACGCCTTAGAAATCAGCCACTCCGAGAGAGAAACCTCCAATACATTACATAAATGAATAATTCTTGGATGATACAAATGAAAAAACCTCCTATATATAGGAATCCATGGGATCACAATATAATCCTAGCCGACCTAACAATAATAATTTAAGGGCACAATAATAACAAAATGGGGGTTACAAGGGTACAATAATAACAATAAGGGAGTTACACTAACAACAATAAGGGACTATACTAGTAATAAAGGGACCTAACATGCCCCTCTCCTTCAAAAAAGTGTTGTCCTCAACGCTTGAGTAGCTCTGGGTGCTTCTGTATAAAATTCTCATCCTCCCATGTAGAATCTTCAGTGGGTAAGTTCTTCCACTTGATGAGATACTCTGAAATTGATCGATTTCGTAGTTGTCGAGTTCTTTTTTCCATGACTGCTTCAGGTTCCAATATGATTTTTCCTTCCCCATCAAGTTCTGGCAATACTGTTTGAACTGGAAGATTTTCACCTATAACCTTCTTTAAGCATGAAACATGGAAAACTGGATGTACTCGCGAAGAAGCAGGAAGCTCCAATTTCTATGCCATAGTACCAATCTTTTGCAACACCTTGTAAGGACCATAGTACTTTGGCGATAATTTATTATCCTTCTTTGCTTGCTTGAGGGACATTTGTTTGTATGGTTGTAGCCGTAAAAATACCCAATCTCCTACATCAAAACTTCTCTCGCTACGATGTTGATCTGCCTGTTGTTTCATCCGATTTTGTGCCAAATTCAGGTTATCCTTTAAGAGTTGGAGAACTTCTTGCTGATGCTCGATGTGATCTTCCACTGCTTGAACCTTCGAATTTTCCCTTAAAGATGATGTGATGGATGGTGGATGATATCCATAAAGTGCCATAAATGGGGTCATTTTTGCTGCAGTATGGAGGGAAGTGTTATACCACCATTCAGCGAGAGGTAACCACTTGACCCATTGTGTTTGTTTATCAGATACAAAACAACGAAGATATCCTTCCAAACATTTATTTACTATCTTAGTTTGACCATCAGATTGAGGATGATAAGATGAGCTATGAGCTAGTTGAGTAACCAAACAAGAAAATAACTCCATCCAAAAATTTCCCGTAAAAATGAGATCTCTGTCGCTCACAATAACCCTTGGGCTTCCATGTAGCTTTTGAATTCTGTCCACAAATGTAGTAGCAACTGTACTTGCTTTAAATGGATGAGATAATGCACAAAAGTGTGCATACTAGGTAAGTCTATCAACCGTAGAATTTGTGGTAAGTTCCGAGATCAAGAACCAAATGTCACTTCTCAAACGTATCAAAAATCAAGACACCCGCATAATCACGTGGTTAAAACCCTCAAAGGGGAAACAATCCACGGCCTGAGCCAACGCGACCACTTCAGGAAATTTATTAATATAAAAAGAAAAGTTACATATGTTTCTCTTATAAACGGTTACCAGAAAAATGACCCTCCATGCTCTTTAAATAGAGATCATGGACCAATCGGGTGTTAAGCCACGGATCAAGTGTCGTTAATACTGAGGTGAGAGATAACCGTTAGATTATAAGTTACAAATGTACATGGTAAATAAACACACTTTACCTAACTCTACACTAGACTAAGTTATTCTTAATTATTTCCTATGTGTCGGAATATCCTAACATCCCCCCTTAAGAACAACTTGGGATAGGATTGAAGGATTTACAAATGTGACACAAAAGGAGCCTATTTCCTATGTGTCGAAATATCCTAACATCCCCCCTTCAAGAACAAATTGGGATAGGATTGAAGGATTTACAAAAGTGACAAAATAGGAGAAGGAAGGAGGCATTAAAGCCTATCCCCCCTTAATGACAACTTTCTTGAACTCCAAGCATGGATCGAAGTTTGGTAAACTTTACTTCTGTGAGAGCCTTTGTAAAGATATCAACTACCTGAACATTGGTTGGACAGTACTGCACTTCAACAAAATGATCATGAATGAGCTTTCTGATGAATTTTATGTGGAGTTCAATGTGTTTCATACACTAATGCTGAACTGGATCTTTACATAGCTGAATGGCACTTTGATTATCACACCAAAGTGTAGTTGGATGCTGCTGATGAAGACCAAATTCAGACAGGATCTGACGAAGCCACATGGCTTCCTTGCTGGCTTCAACTACACCACAATACTTACTTCGTCGAAGAAAGAGAGATGGCACTTTGTTTACAAGACCAAGTAATAGGTCTTGAACCAAAAGTGAATACATATCCTGCAGTAGACTTTCAATCATTAGGGTCACCAGCCCAATCAGAATCAATGAAACCAATCAACAATGGAGATTCTCCTGCAATTTAATGAATCCTGAACTGAACTGTACCTCAAATATATCAAAGTATTATTTTAGCTACTTTCCAGTGACTTTCATGAGGTTGGTGCATAAACCGAGAGACAAGACCAACGACAAAGGAAAGGTCAGGACGGGTATGGGTTAGATACAGAAGTTTACCAACAAGTTGAAGATATAAGGTAGCATCAACTTCAGGGGTAGAAAAAGTGACTGAAAGCTTGACTCCAGACTAAAAGGGAGAAGGGACTGGCTTACAATCTTCCATGTGAAAGTGTTGTAGAATATCACAGGCATACTTGGACTGAGAGAGGGTAATGCCTTCCTTGGATTGCAAGACTTGGAGACCAAGGAAATAATGCAAGTGTCCTAAGTCTATCATTTCAAACTTCTTTTTGAGGCTAGACTTCACATGTTTTATATGGTTTGGATCACTACCAATAAGGATGATAACAAGGATGGTTAAGGACTTACCCACTTTGTTGGTGTAGACAGTGTTGTCATAATGACACCTAGAAAAACCATTATCTAATAGAAATCTATCCATTTTGGCATACCAAGCTCAAGGAGTTTGTTTGAGACCATAGAGAGACTTCCTAAGGTGACAAACAAGGCTAGAGTCATTTTGGATAAAGCCAAGGGGTTGTTGCACGTAGATTTTTTCAAGTAAATATCCATGTAAGAAGGCAGATTTAACAACCATCTGATGGACTTCCCATTTAAAGGAAGAAACAAGGGAAAGAACAAGTCGGATAGAATTCATTTTGGCAACAGGAGAGAAGGTTTCAGTATAGCCAATGCCTTCAACTTGTGAAAATCCTTTAGCGACAAGACGAGCTTTATGTCTATCCACTTTTCTTATCCGTCCAAACTGTTGTTTTGTAAAACCCATCCTCGAATATTCTAACATCAACTACCACCATGATGACACTATTTCCTTCGGAGTTAGGTAAACCAGTGATAAAATCCATTGAAATCTCCTCCCAAAGTTGACTTGGAATGGATAAATGTTGTAGAAGACCTGGGGCCTTAATTGTCTCAACTTTATTCTGCTGGCAAACCAAACATTCCACCACAAACTTTTGAATATCAGATTTAAGGCCATCCCAAAAAAATTCTTTCTTCACCCTGTGGTAAGTTTTTAAAAATCCTGAGTGTCCTCCTAAAGGAGAAGTGTGCAATTCCAGAAGAATATTTTGTTTTAGTTGTGAATTCTTACAAAGATATAAGCGATCTTTGTACCATAAGGAATCATTTTTCCAACTAAATGTATCAGATGTACTAGGATCTTGCTGCAACTTTTGAATGAGTGTCCACACTTCTTCGTCCTTCTTCCATTCATCTCTTGCTTCGGTTATCCAATCTGGTTGGATAATAGAAATGGCACAAAGCAATGCTTCCACCTCTTCCTTCTTTCTTGAGAGTGCATCTGCAACAACATTAAGCTTTCCTTTTTTGTAGATTATTTCAAAGTCATAACCCAACATCTTTGTGACCCATTTTTGCTGCTCTTCTTAAGATAGTATTTGTTCCAAAAAGTGTTTAAGACTATCATGATCAGTTTTTACCTTGAAGTGTCTTCCCATTAGGTAAGTTCGCCATTTCTTTAGTGCATGCAGTATTGCTAACATTTCCTTCTCATAAATAGGTTTTTGTAAATACTTTCTTTTGATTGGACGACTTTCAAAAGCAATGGGTCTTCCTTCCTGCATTAAAACTGCACCAATTCCATTTCCTGAGGCATCACATTCCACAATAAAGGTTTTTGTGAAATCTGGCATAGCTAAGACTGGTGCTAGGCACATTGCCTCTTTAAGATGTTCAAAGGCCTTAGTTGCTTCAGGAGTCCATGAAAATGCATCTTTCTTCAATAATGTTGTTAGAGGTGCTGCTATTCTCCCATAATTCTTAATAAACTTGCGATAATACCCTGTTAACCCGAGAAATCCTCGCAACTGCTTTATGGTTGTGGGGACTTTCCATTCCTTAATGGCTTTAATTTTGTTAGGGTCTACCTTAACACCCTCATGAGATACAATATGACCAAGATATTCCACCTCTTGTACTCCAAAGAAACATTTGGATGTTTTTGCATATAATTGTTTCTCCTCCAATAGTTTGAGTACCCTGTCAACATGTTGAACATGATCCTTCCAAGACCTGCTGTAGATTAGTATATCATCAAAAAATACTAGCACAAATTTCTAAGGAAGGGTTTGAAAATGGAATTCATCAACCCTTGAAATGTAGAAGGTGCATTGGTAAGGCCAAAAGGGATGACCAAAAATTCATAATGACCCTCATGAGTTCAAAATGTTGTTTTCATAATATCTTTCATCTTCATTCTAATTTGATGATATCCTGAACGAAGATCCAACTTGGTAAAATAAATTGCTCCATGTAATTCATCCAATAATTCTTCAATCAAAGGAATGGGAAATTTATTTTTAATAGTGAGCTTATTGAGCTCCCTATAATCCGAACACATGCGCCATCTATCCTTCTTGTGCACCAATACTACTGGAGCAAAGAAAGAAATTTGACTAGGTTGAATTATACCAGCCTCTAACATTTCTGCAATCATATGTTCAATTTCACTCTTTTGGAAATAAGGATATATGTAAGGCCTGATGTTTGGAGAAACACTTCCTGGAATCAAATGAATAGCATGATCATGATCACGAATAGGTGGGAGTCCTTTGGGAGTTTCAAACACCTTGGAATGATTGTCCAATACTTTTTGGAGATCTGGAGAAATTGATGATTTTGATGTTGGAACTTCTAGTGAGCATAGTTGTGTGATTACGCTTTGTTTTTATTTCTTCAGAAGCTTTGTCATGACATTAGAGCTTATTATCTTTCCTGGATTCCCTGCGATATCCCATAATTCAACTTACTTTCCTTCTGAAAAAAAATTCAAGACAAGTTCTTGAAAATTAAAAGATATCGTCCCCAAAGATTGTAACCATTGTACTCCTAGTACAACATCAGCACCTCCCATTGGAATGGAAAGCATTGGACTATTCAATACATATTCCCCCATGGTTAGCTTGATATTCAATGACATTTTCTAGAGCAATTTATTTTTCCTCCATTTGCAACCATCACTTGACATTCTGGTGCTGGGTATATGAAAAAAATCAATTCCTTGGCTACCTTACAATAAATAAAATTATGGGAACTACCCGAATCAATCAACACTATTACCTTTTTCTTCTTGATATGTCCTTCTATCTTGAGATTTTGATGATTGGTAATACCTGCCAATGCATTACACCATATGGTTAGACTCATTTCTTCTTCTTCTAGGGTTGGTTCCCGGTGTATATCCTCTTCTTTTGAATTTTCTTGTTCATTTTCTTCCTCCTCTTCACAATCTATGTAAAATAATTTCTTCTCAACACACTTATGAAATTTAGTGTATTTTCTATCACAATTGTAGCAAAGCCCTTTTGCTCTTTTTTCTTCCAATTGTGGTGTCAACCTTGTAGGTTGTGGAAGTCTAGGAGTAGCAATACTCCCATCTTTATAGATGTGAGTGGCAGGCTTCCTTGTCGCCATAATTTTACATTCAATTTTTCTTGGCAATCTGAATGCCTTCTCCAATGAATCAGGTTCCCAAACGCAAACTTGATGTTGGATGTTATCCTTTAGAGTCCCTATGAAGACATCAATCTCCTGTTCCTTTGGAATATCAGTTACCCTTATATTCAATTTTTGGAAGTCCTCAATGTGCTCCACCACTGAACCCTTTTGTTTGAGATTTATCAACTAGCTAAAGAAGGTGTTGCTCTTTGTATCCTCATAATGTGTTATGATTTCCTCTGTAAAAATTGACCAAGTGACAATTTTTTTACGAGTGCAAAGCCATCGATACCATACAAATTTATTTTGTTCTAAATGTAAAGTTGCAATGCGTACCTTTTGTGTGTTTTGCACATTATTGAGATCAAAATATTGCTCCATCTGTAGTATCCATGTTACGGGATTGTTGCCATCAAACTTCCTCACATCCATGTTTGGAATATGTTGGGTCTTCCATCCAACATTAGATTTTATGAAATCAAGATTAATATTTATTTTGTTCTCATCATGAGTTTCCTCTACTATCTTTTAGCCATTAGGAAACATTTCTTGTATCAACTTTGTCAAACCTTCCATGTCTGCTTTTAGATCATTCTTCATGTTTTCCATTTTTTCTTCCATGTCATCCATCTTAGATTCCATGCCAGCTTCCATGCCATCCATATTAGCTTCCATGTCATTCTTCAAACCATCCATGTCTTTCTTCAAACCATCCATCTTAGCTTCCACACCTTTCTTCGAAACTTCCATTTCATTTTTTTTTGCTCTTTGCGAGAGAGAAATTTGGTGCACTTGCTATTGTAATTTTGATATGTCATGTTGCGCTTCTTCGTCCTCATGAGTCATAGTAGAGACTTCTGAAGGATTAATGGTTGTTGGATTCTTTTTAGGAGGGATTTTCGAACCCAATACAGATATATATTCTACAATATTCCCTTGGAATCAATTCAAACTTCTTCTTCAAACAAGACTTACGAAATTCAAAAAAAAAAATACAGACCTTTTTCTTGCTTTTGAGGAGCTCAATATTAAAACTGAATTATCTATGTGATTTTGGATCTTTAATATCTGAAATTCGGTCCTGCAGTAGCCCTCTGAATCTTATTTAGAATGCCACAGGTCTGACCTAATTTGGATTCTTCAAGGAAAATTTATGCCCAATCTCCCACAATGACCTAATTATGGATTGGTTCAATATAGCGAAATTGTACAACGTTCCACGTGTCACTATTTCCTCCTTAGGTTCTGACATTTATACACATGAAACTTAAGTCTATGTGCTTCCTGAAACTTTTTACATAATTCCAATCCGATGCTCATAGAGATAGTTATGACGATTTTCCCACAGTCACCTCTTTGAGATGAAATTCGGGAGCCTAAAAAAACCCTAACTTCCACAGATAATATTTCCAAAAATATTGCAAACCAAGATCTAAAATTTGTACAGGAAGTTCCTCGGGTTTTCGGCTTCGCTCTGTAAAAATTTCATCTTCTGAAACTTCTTAGAAAAAACTTTATAGCGCAAATTCCACAATGACCTATTTTAGGTGAAATTCAGGAGCCTGACAAAACTCTACCTTCCACAAATCATATCTCCGAAAATATTTTGAACCAAGATCAAAAATTTCTACACGACATTCCTCAGAATTTTGGCTTTGCTTTATAAAAATTTCAGCTTCTGAACCTTCGTAGAAAAAAAGCTATGGTGGCAATGCCACGATGACCTATTTGGAGCAGTGAACCCTCGAATCCAAAGCCCTAATACCAAATGTTATGAAACCAGCTCCAAAAATAGAAGAAAAGAGAGATCAACGCCTTAGAAATCAGCCATTTCAAGGGGGAAACCTCCAATACATTACAGAAATGAATAATTCTTGGATGATTCAAATGAAAAAACCTTCTTCTATATATAGGAATCCATGGGATCACAATATAATCTTAGCTGACGTAACAATAATAATGTAAGGGAACAATAATAACAATATGGGGTTACAGGGGTACAACAATAACAATAAGGGGGTTACAATAACAACAATAAGGGACTATATTAGTAATATAGGGACCTAACAGCTGTTGTGAAAACAGTTCCAAAAATAGAAGAAAAGAGAGATCAATGCCTTAGAAATAAGCGACGTCGAGGGGGTAACCTCCAATACATTACATAAATGAACAATTCTTGGATGATACAAATGAGAAAACCTCATTTCTATATATAGGAGTCCATGGGGCCATAATGTAATCCTAGCCGACCTAACAATAATAATGTAAGGGCACAATAATAACAATATGGGGGTTACAGGGGTACAACAATAACAATAAGGGGGTTACACTAACAATAATAAGGGACTATACTAGTAATATAGGGACCTAACATGCTCCTCTCCTTAAAACAAGTGTTGTCCTCAATGCTTGATTATTTCTTGATGCTTCTATATAAAATTCTCATCCTCCCATTTGGAATCTTCTTCAGGAAATTTCTTCCACTTGCTGAGATACTCTGACATTGATCATACTTGTCGAGTTCTTGTTTCTGTGATTGCTTCAGAACTTCTTTCAATGTGATGTTGATCTTCCTGTTGTTTCATTTGATTCTGCACCAAAGTTAGGTTATCCTTTGAGAGTTGGAGAACTTGTTGTTGATGCTTGATGTGATCTTCCACTAGTTTATCATCCATATTAGTTTTTATTTGATCCTTCAAACCATCCAACTTAGCCTCCATTTCTGCTTGTAAACCATCTATGTCATCTTCAGTTTCTCTTCGCAAGATCGAAATTTGTTGCACTTGGTACCGTAATTTTGATATCTCATACTACAATTCTTCCTCTTCATGCATCATAGTATAGCTTTCTTAGGGCTTAACGGGTATGGAATTATTTTTTGGGGGCATTATAGAACCCAATACTAATAAAAATTCTTCAATATGCCCTTGGAATCACTTCAAATTTATTTATTTATTTATTTATATTTTATTATTATTATTATTATTTTTAATGAGAAAAAATACACACATTTTTCTTGCTTTTGAGGAGCTCGATATTGAAACTGAATTATCTTTATGATTTCAAATCTTCAATATCTGAAATTCAGCCCTGAAGTGGCCCTCTAAATCTTCTTTCGAATGCCACATGTCTAACCTGATTTGGATCCTTCAA
This sequence comes from Pinus albicaulis, assembly GCA_034641835.2. Classification (NCBI taxonomy): domain Eukaryota; kingdom Viridiplantae; phylum Streptophyta; class Pinopsida; order Pinales; family Pinaceae; genus Pinus; species Pinus albicaulis. The sequence continues at coordinate 973,881,474 of CM076570.1, forward strand.
GGCAAATTCATGCACAATCTCCCACGATGACCTAATTATGGATTGGTTCAGTAGAGCGAACTTGTATGACTTGCCACGTGTCCATGTTTCCTTCTTCGACCCTGAAATTGATATGACGAAAACTACAGTCTGTGTAATTGTGGCCACTTTTTACAGAATCCCAATCCAATGCTCAGAGAGAGAGAGTTGAATATTTTTCCACGATCACCTCTTTGAGATGAAGTTCAGGAGCCTAAAAAAGCCCTAACTTCCACAGACCATATCTCCGAAAATATTGCGAACCAAGCTCTAAAATTTTTTAATGATGATCCTCAGGATTTCCGCTTCGCACCCTAAAAATTTCAGCTTCTGAACCTTCATAGAAAATAAGTTATAGTGAAAATTCCACGATGACCTGTTTGAAGCAGCGAAACCCTAGAATCCAAAGCTCTGATACCAAATGTTGTGAAACCAGTTCCAAAAATAGAAGAAAAGAGAGATCAACGCCTTAGAAATAAGCCACTTCGAGGGGGAAACCTCCAATACATTACATAAATGAATAATTCTTGGATGATACAAATGACAAAACCTCATTTCTATATATAGGAGTCCATGGGGCCACAATGTAAACCTAGCCGACCTAACAATAATAATGTAAGGGCACAATAATAATAATAACAATATGGGGGTTACAGGGGTGAAACAATAACAATAAGGGGGTTACTCTAACAACAATAAGGGACTATACTAGTAATATAGGGACCTAACAACAACCATCTAGTTTATGTCATTTTCTGTTGTTGTTCTTATTTCTAGATTATAAGGACTTAATTTGTCATTTATTTATTCCTCAATTGAATTAAAAAGTTAGTTGCTTAGTTTTTCCATTTTTTTCAAGGATCATCCTGCCTTTTCCTAGTTTTCAAACAGTGTTTTAGAAAAAGGCTTCACTAAATACGCATAAAGCTTGAATTTTCTATTGGGTTATAATGAGTGGATCAAGGCATAGAGAGGCATTGATTATAGGTACTTACCAAATTAATCATTAAAAAACCTGAGGAAAAAGAACTAAGACAAGATGGCATTCTCGAACCTTCTAATTGTGGTATGAATGCCCATTGCCAATGTTCTTTTTATAAGCGGTGTTGGGGTTGTTTTGTGTTAGGATATTCCGACACATAGGAAATAGTTAAGAATAACTTAGTCTAGTGTAGAGTTAGGTAAAGTGTGTTTCTTTACTATGTACCTTTGTAACTTATAATCTAACGGTCATGATTTGTAATGATTTGACGGTTCACTCTCTCCTCAGTATTAACGACACTTGATCCATGGCTTAACACCCGATTGGTCCATGATCTCTATTTAAAGAGCATGGAGGGTCATTTGTCGAGTAACCTTTTATGAGAGAAACATATGTAACTTTTATTTTTATATTAATAAATTGCCTGAAGTGGCCGCGTTGGCTCAGGCCGTGGACTGTTTCCCTCTTCGAGGGTTTTAACCATGTGATAATACTGGTGTACCAATTTGTGATCTATTTGTCAGCGGTGACCTTTGGTTTTTGATCTATGAAACTTACCCTGTAAATTCCTACATGGTATCAGAGCTATTTTGAGGGCCGCATCCGCTATTGAACAAAATACGAAGCTGAATTGACTGCATGCGACTGCCATTTTGTAGATCTACTATTTCTGAACATTTTTGGGCCTGGACAACTTCTCTGTTATGTTCGGAGCGTCTGTTACAGTGAGGGATGCCTTTATTTTCATACGAAAAGGTTTTCAGTTGCCCAAGTTATGTCAGTTTAGATCTAGAGATATAAAGTATCTATTTTGCAGTTATATTTGTTAATAGTTCTGCTTATTTCAGTTTTCTCTGTTTATTTAGGTTTTTAGGTTTTATTTTTTTTTCAGATCTATACCCACTTCTCTGTGTATTCTCTTTGCTCTGCGCTGTGTGCGATCTCAGCAAATTAGAAACAGGAGGAAGGGATTTTTTTGCTATGTATGCTCTTTCCCTGCATCTTTGTGCGATCTCGGGAAATCAGAAATAGTGAAAAAATTGATAGTTGCCGGTAAGGCTAACTGAAAATATAACATTTTTTCATAAGGCTTGCATTTCCTTTTTGCTCGGTTTTTTGTGCATAAAATAAATACACACACCGAAGAACGGTTGACAGCAAACAGATTAAAGAGAGTTTATATTTCTTAAAAGTTTGTTTGGAAATCACATTAACGTCGTTGCTTCGCTCCAGACCCACGTTAATTAGAAATTTCTCTAAGTAAATGAAACTAACGCGACCCTTTGCTCTTGACTTGTGCATTGGTAACGTTGAGGCTCCTCTAAAACAGAGCGTTAGTACAACAAACTAGGCTCCTCTTGACTCAGTTTTTCAAAAGGCATAACTTCTTCATCCAGAAGCCGTTTTTTTTAATCGGCCTAATTTTTCAAGATCTTTCCATTGGAGTAGTTAGTTTCATATTTTATCAGCTTCATTTTTTTTAAATGGAAAGTGCATGCCCGATTATTCTTAACAGCACCAATTATTTCTAATGGCTACCTCACATGGTAGATATACTTAGAAGTAAAGAGCTTTACAGAATAGCCACATGACAAGAAACTAAACCTTATGATGATGATAAAGTCGCTAAATGGGAAAATAAACAAGATCAAGCACGAGGGTTGATAGGAATGTCCATTTCTCAAGATCTTTGATTTCATATCCTTGACATTGACACCCCTGATAAAGCCCTGGAAAATCTAAATATTGTTTTTGGCATTCAAAATCAAATCAGGGCCCACCAGCTTGAAAATGAGTTGCTTACTTTGGACCCCAATAATTTCTCCTCTATTGAAGATTTTTTGTCCAAATTTAAGACCCTTAGACTTCTTTTAGAAGGTTGTAAGGTCAAAAAGGAAGATGGCAGCCTCATCTATTCCATTCTTGCTAAGCTTGGCCCTGCATACTCTGTATTTGTTTCCGCCTTCCATTCCACTAGATGATCCATCATTTCTTCTGGAACTACCTCCAAGAACCCCTCTTTTGATGCCTTTTCCAATTCTTTGATATGAGAACAAGAAAAAATCCTACACCTTGGTCTTGTCACTCCTGGAAACGCTTCTAAGAAAGCCTTAGCAGCCCAAAAACAATCATATCAAAAGAATCCAAAGAAGACGTATCCTAAAAAGTATGGTCCGAAACCGAACAAGGGTCCTAAGCAATTTCAGCTGCAAACTGAAAAAGAAACTCACCAAAATGATAAGGCAAATAAAAACAAAGGGAAGAAGATAGATAGACATTGCAGCTTTTGAAATTGTGATGGCCATATAGAATCCAATTTTTTTAAGAACATGGAAGCCTTAGAAGCAGCAATGAAGAAGCACAACATCAATTTAGAGCACTCTTCACCTTCATCTTCAGGAATGACACTTTCTTCTTGTGGTTGTCAAGCATCTGATCATGCATTAAATGTATATTCTTCTTCTCAATTTCATGAGTGGCTCATTGATTCTGGAGCTTCTTACCACATGGCCAAAAATAAAGCCATGTTTTCTTCTTTAAATAATTGTAACACCAAACATATTTATGTTGGTGATGACAGATCTCTTAGTGTTGTAGGATCTAGAACCATTCATCTAGATAATGGTCAGTTTAATGATGTATTATGTGTTCCTACCTTTTCATGCAACCTTCTATTTTTTTATCAGATAACTCATTCAGGTGAAGGGAAAATAGTAGTATTCTCACCTCATGATGTTGTAATCAAGGACCACAAATATCCTAGACATATTTTAGCTACTGGAATTGTTGATGATTCCACAAGGTTGTATAAGTTTGACAACTTTGGGTCATCATGTCTTCCCTCCATTTTTTTTGCTCATAATGATGAAGTGAGAAAACTTTGGTTTGGTCACTTAAACTATCGCTCTCTTCAAACTCCATGTAAGGAAAATATGGTGACGGATCTTCCTATGGTATCTTGCCAAGATGGTGTTTGCTCCGGGTGTGTACTCAGAAAACATCATCGGGATAGTTTTGACAAACGTGCCTCTTGGCACACTTCAGCCCCTTTGCAGCTTGTGCACAATGATTTATGTGGTCCACTTCCTGTTGTTTCTTTCTCTGGTTGCAAGTACTTCCTAAATTTCATTGATGATTTTTCCAGACGCACTTGGGTATACTTTCTAAAACTCAAGAGTGAAGTTTTTAACATGTTCTTGGCCTTTAAGGCCTTTGTTGAGAAACAATCTGGACATCCCATTCTTAAGTTAAGATCAGACAATGGAGGAGAATATGTTAAAAACAAATTTATCAACTTTTGCACTGAGCATGGCATTCAATTGAAACATATTGTTCCACATACGCCACAACAAAATGGTGTAGTTGAAAGGAAGAATCACACCTTAAAATAAATGGCTAATTGTATGCTTCAATCTAAAGGACTTGGTCTCAATTTTTGGGCAGAAGCAATTAACTGTGCAAGCTACATAGTGAATCACAGTCCTACTAAGGTTTTAAATAATATAACTCCAGAAGAAGCTTAGAGCTCAATCAAACCATATGTAAGTCACTTTCATATTTTTGGAAGTTATGCTTGGGCCCATATTCCAGATGCGAAACATTAAAACTTAGAACCTAAGAGTGAAAAATGCATTTTTGTTGGATATTCTGAAGATGTCAAAGGATATAGACTTCTTCAACCAAAATCCAAAAATATAATCATTAGAAGAGATATAAAATTTGATGAAAATATATAGGCCTGCGAGCCTAGTTCGGCAGCTGGTGTGCCACCCTTGGCCTGCGAGCCTGATTCGACATATGTACCACCTGTCTCTATCTCTTCTATTTTTAATAGAATTCCTTCTAGTTCATATTATGACAACGAGAATGACAATCCTCCTCCACCTCTTGAAATTATTCCTTTTACTCCACCGCTTCCAAGATGGATCTGCTCTACTTGGGATGCAGCAGGTTCTCTTGCAGGTGACCCTATAGATTGACAATGTACACGTTCTCAATTCGAAAGAGCCTCTTCCTTATTGGCTCAAGTTCCAGCAAATCCTGATCCATAAACCTTTGAAGAAGCTTCCGGTCATCCAGATTGGGATGAAGCTATGAATGAAGAATATCATTCCTTATTGGCAAATGATACTTGGGATATTGTTCCTCTTCCAAAAGGAAGAAAACTTGTCAGATGCAGATGGGTTTACAAAACAAAGTTTGGACCAGATGGAAAAGTGGATAGACATAAAGCTCATCTTGTCGCTAAATGATTTTCACAAGTTGAAGGCATTGAATATACTGAAACCTTCTCCCCTGTTGCCAAAATGAATTCTATCCACCTTGTTCTTTCCCTTGTTGCCTCCTTTAAATGGGAAGTCCATCAGATGGATGTTAAATCCGCCTTCTTACATGGAGATTTGCATGAATAAATCTACATGGAACAACCCCGTGGCTTTATCCAAAACGACTCTAGCCTTGTTTGTCACCTTAGGAAGTCTCTCTATGGTCTCAAACAAGCTCCTCGGGCTTGGTATGCCAAAAGTGATAGATTTCTATTAGATAATGCCTTTTCTAGGTGTCATTCTGACAACACTGTCTACACCAAGAAAGTGGGCAAGTCCTTCACCATCCTTGTTCTTTATGTTGATGATCTTATCCTTACTGGTAGTGATCCAAACCATATAAACCATGTGAAGTCTAACCTTAAAAAGAAGTTTGAAATGACAGACTTAGGACACTTGCATTATTTTCTTGGTCTGCAAGTCTTGCAATCCAAAGAAGGCATTACCCTCTCTCAGTCCAAGTATTCCTGTGATCTTTTACACCACTTTCACATGGAAGACTGTAAGCCAACCCCTTTTCCCTTTCAGTGTGGAGTCAAGCTTTCAGTCACTTGTACTACCCCTGAAGTTGATGCTAACTTATATTGTCAACTTGTTGGTAAACTTATGTACCTAACCCATACCTGTCCTGACCTTTCCTTTGCCGTTGGTCTTTTCGCTCGGTTTATGCACCAACCTCATGAAAGTCACTGGAAAGCAACTAAAAGAATACTTCAATATATTTGAGGTACAGTTCAGTTCGGGATTCATTACAATGTAGGAGCATCTCCATTGTTGATTGGTTTCATTGATTCTGATTGGGCTGGTGACTCTGATGATCAAAAGTCTACTGCAAGATATTTATTCACTCTTGGTTCAGGACCTATTACTTGGTCTTGTAAGAAACAAAGTGTCATCTGTCTTTCTTCAGTAGAAGCAGAGTATCGTGGTGCAGTTGAAGCCAGCAAGGGAGCCATGTGGCTTCGTCAGATCCTGTCTGAATTTGGTCTTCATCAGCAGCATCCAACTACACTTTGGTGTGATAATCAGAGTGCCATTCAGCTATGTAAAGATCCAGTTCAGGATCAGCGTATGAAACACATTGAAATCCACATACACTTCATCAAAAATCTCATTCATGATCGCGTTCTTGAAGTGCAGCACTGTCCAACCAATGATCAAGTAGTCGATATCTTTACAAAGGCTCTCACAGAAGCGAAGTTTACCAAACTTCTCTCCTCCATGATTGGAGTTCAGGAAATTTGTCATTAAGGGGGGGGGGATAGGCTCTAATTCCTCCTTCCTTATCCTATTGTGTCACTTTTGTAAATCCTTCAATCCTATCCCAATTTGTTCTTAAGGGGGGATGTTAGGATATTTCGACACATAGGAAATAGGATCCTTTTGTGTCACCTTTGTAAATCCTTCAATCCTATCCCAAGTTGTTCTTAAGGGGGGATGGTAGGATATTCCGACACACAGGAAATAGTTAAGAATAACTTAGTCTAGTGTAGAGTTAGGTAAAGTGTGTTTCTTTCCTATGTACATTTGTAACTTATAATCCGATGGTCACGATTTGTAGTGATCTAACGGTTCACTCTCTCCTCGGTATTAACGACACTTGATCCGTGGCTTAACACCCGATTGGTCCATGATCTCTATTTAAAGAGCATGAAGGGTCATTTTTCGGGTAACTGTTTATGAGAGAAACATATGTAACTTTTCTTTTTATATTAATAAATTTCCTGAAGTGGCTGTGTTGGCTCAGGTCATGGACTGTTTCCCTCTTCAAGGGCTTTAACCACGTGATAATATTGGTGTACTGATTTATGATCTGTTTGTGAGTGGTGACCTTTGGTTTTTTATCTACGGAACTTACCCTGTAAATTCCTACATTTTGTGAACTATATATGCTAGAGTGCTAATAAATAAATTTAAAGAAGTTTAAATAAGGTAAGGGGTCATAGGCTCTCAGATATCCAAGATTCATACTACATTTGTGCAATCATAATAAATTGGGATTATATGTCGTAAATAGAATCCATGACCAATTCTATAGAGTCGCTCTTCATAGAAGGTTCTATAATTGTTTTTAAATGTAACCAGCTGCATAAATATACTAATGTCTACCTATAAGTTTGGCATATAGGAAATTGTTTTCCAATTCCTTCATAGTTGTTAACTGTGAACTGGGTTTGCATATTTGAGTGTTGCTTTAATCACAATGTCACCTTCAACTAGTATAGTGTTGGTGGGATTTTACTTTGTACATATCTATTTACTAAGCTCGTTTGGAATAATATACTTGTGAAATAAAACAAAACTAAATGAAGGAAAAAAAGAGAGGGAGGTACTTGTGCCAATAAGATATGGTGATGAGAGATAACAATCTGGAGGAAGGATTGATTACAAAATAATTTAATTCATTGAAGACCACATAGGTTCTGTGGCCTGTGGGAGTTTTTCCTCGCATAATCATGGAATTTTTGTGTTTCTATTTCTCAATAGGTCATATTCACAGTATTTAGACTAGATCTTATGTTTTCAACCCTCTCATAGTCAGTGAAATTTAGTGATCTCATTTCCTGGCATGTAATATTTTTAATTTCTAGTGTAGTGATTTCAAGGAGGGCTTTATTTTATTTTTAAGTTGTTTTTGATATCAATCAAATTGGTTTTTCAATGAGCATGGAATCTTATAAAATATAATCTTTTGATATGAAATTTTACTAAGATATAGTGATATAGTAAAGATTTCTTATTAGATGAAACTCACGAAAAGGAAATCTCCAAGACCGTACCATAGAGTTTTTTTTTATATTAAATTTTAATAAAAGATGGTAATATTATAAAAAAATAAATAAATCAAATTGGAAATAAGACAAACTAGGAGAACATCAAGATGTGAGCAATAATTCAGAAATAGAGTTGCTAAAGCAGAGCTATAGTTATGCCGCAAACAAATCTATTTCTAAATTATTTTTAACACTACCAACTTAATTGAGAAATATATACAATACCCAGTATAATCTCTTATTTATTTTCCATCAAGGCATATCTTATGGAATTCCTTTCACCTTCTGTCATGTGTGGCTTCTCTTTGCTTGGTATCAAAACTAAAATTCAATTTGGCTTCTTCATTGTGGCCTTCATCCTTGAACATTATGCTCCTTCCTTTAGCATCTGGAAAAAATGATTGTTGATGTTCATATAAAAATAAATTCATCTAATGGGATACATGGATTTCCAACCGTTGTACCTTCCACTTGTCTGGGAAATCATTTCACCTATAGAGGTCATCAACATGTTAGGCTTCCACTTACTCATAAATTGGTCCCAAAAACTCTGATATTGATATACTCTTCCCATTTTAATGGAAAATTCATATACTATGATTAGCATATGGGTAAACCTTACCACATCCATACCTACCATGGTAGTTTATTCCACAAATTGAAATAGCATCATCTTTGTGCATGAGAGGGAATCACAATGTGTTATTAGATAAGTCGTCATGCTACAACATGCCTACGTGAAAAACAAGGCTTCTAACTAACATGAGGAATAAAATCTACCTATCACTGGGCTTTACAACTTGAACCAATTCAAGAATAATTGTTAACCTTTAAAGCCTCTAAATATTTAAGCATGGAGCATGGTTTGCTTAGATTATTCCTTAAATGCTTAAATAGCCTTGATGAAAGTTTATGAGGAAAATAATAACTTCTGAGTATATTATGTAATGTACCTTGGGTAAAAAATGTTACATAGCCATAATCATAGATTAGGCTCACTATGTAATTACAGGAAATATTATAGTAATAAGGGCTAGTAGGTATAGACACCCTATGAATACCCATGAGAAAGTATAAATAGACATAAATATCATCGTATGTAGAAGCTATAATTCATGTATAGAGAAGGATAATTTTATGAGCTCCCACTTAGTAAATATGTCATTGTCCAAAGACAATTTTTTATAGGATTTGAGACAAGAGTTTAAATTAATGATGAAATGGAGCAAACTATAAACATGAAACAGAGCAACTAACCATGGTTGCATTATTATAGATGGTAATTGAACTATGAGAGGTTTCTTGGAGTAGTGACGACTTAAGTTTTGATGAAAAAAATGAAAATAAAATATAATCCTACAATTCGTAGATTATTTAATTTCTATGTGGACAAGGTGAGGTTGGCACAAAGGAGGTTTAGTATAATAGGTTAGTCTGCATAGATTCAATACATTGGTGTGCACTTCATAGTATACATATCCCTAACTTTCAAATATTTGTTATATGATTTTTGTCACAAGTAGCTAGGTCCTCAGCCACATGAGAGGAATTGTACTTGGTGTTTTTCACTAAATGAAGAGAAAACGAATGAGATCAAAGATGCAAGAAAATATGGTTTACAACAACAATGCTCTTCAACTCACTTCCTAGAAAGACCTCTGGAATTATGAAAGTATTGCTAAAAGATGAGATTAATTTATGGTGCAACATTTGTCTCCTATATCCTTTGTTAACAAAAGAACTTGATGGAGCTAGGAATCTAGATATATATGCTTCAAATAAAAGTTGATTCATGTATTTTTGTTCTAGTCTGATATTGTAATTGTTATTGCAGGTTGCAGGATTTACTGTTAGAGCAATCCCACAAGTAAAGGCTTTACTTGTTGGTGTATCTTCTCCTCTTTGAGTGATCCAAGATTCCATTTCTTTATTGGGGTATGCATCTCTATGATCAATCATTAGTAGTCCATCTTGTGTAATGTGAATTTTATTTGTATAATAATGAGTGAACATTATAATTGTTAACTTTTATTGGTCTTGGTTGAATGTATATCGTTGAAAAACATGAGCATTCAATTCTTGAATCAACTTACTTTTCCTTTTCTCAGCTTGTTTGTCAAATCTATTTATTTATTAACATTTCAAATTTATTGATATATGGTTGTTGGGAACCAATATGAAGTGCTAGAATCACACATTTACACAACTAAATTTCTGATTGCCTTTGTATCTTTAGTGTACAGATGGAACCATCTGAGGCACCACCCTTGTATTGGGAGGAAATTTAGTCAAAGGTATTGTATATTTGTTTTGAAGGTGTTTATAGTCATAATGTAGAATTTTTGTTTAGTCTACCTATGAAATATTTTGATTTTGTTGATCTTAATAATGTGTTATGATGAACAATGATATATTTTCTTTTACTTTTCATTTTGAAATGATGTATAATCTAACGCACGGCTATCTTTGCAGGTTTAAGCTCCTCAAATCTAAGACCTGTGATTATTGTATTGGTTATCTTTGTGAAGCTTGTATTACTTCCATTGATTGGAATATTCATAGTTAAAGGAGCGGAAAATGAGGAAATAGAGAGAGCATAGAACCGGTCTAGTGATACCCTTAAATCCAATATCCCGCATGAGACACACACATACAAACTGATAGCCAAGTCTTTAGATTTGGTTAATTCGCCTGCAATTTCTTAGCAACATAATGATAATGTTTGAAGTGATGAACAATATTTCATGTGTAAATTGTAGTCAAAACCAATATTAATTTGGAAACTCATATTGTAATACTTGACATTTCATATAATATAATTTTTGTGGTTGAAATTATTTGTAGTTGTACTTGATATTATTTTGTATTGTAATTAGCATATGTAACTTTTCGTTTTCATATTAGATAAGCATGCACATTGTATGAAGTTTTTCTAGTTTAGTCGCAAAATCATACTAATTAATTTATGTTGATTAACAATGAACACATAAAATCAATCTAAAACTAATAAATCAATAGTTTATATTGATTAATAATGAACACAAATAAAATGAAAATACAACGACTAAATTAGTCATTTTTAATGATTATTAATGAAAGTAAATGAAATGAATATAAACTATTGAATCAATTGATTATATAATGACTTTGAAACTACCAAAAAAATATAAATGACTACTGTAAATGATAAATTTGTGATTACAAATGACGACTAAATTTTGCATATATATGACTATCAGTAGATAATTTACAGTATCTTATAACATGGCCGAAATTTATTCATATTTTTTTGTCATTAATTGGTTTCAAATGGTAACTAAAAGTTGCATATATATGACTATTAGTAGCTAGTTTATAGTATCTTATAACGTGACCAACATTTTGGTCATTAATTGGTTTTCTTGGGGGAAAATGCAGTATTATGTTTTGGTGTGTATTTGGTCATTAACTGTGGCAATTAATGACTAAATCAATGAATAAATTTATGACTAAATATACTACTAGATGATAAAATTGAGACAACCAATTAATGACTAAGTTAAATACGGCTAAAAGTTGGTCGCGTTATAAGATACTGTAAATTAGCCACTATTGGTCACCAATTGAAAATTGGTCGTTTATGTGCAAATTTTAGTCGTTTATTTAGTAATTAATTAGCCATTTTGTACTAGTGATTGGCCACAATGTATATGGAATATCTATGGTGAGAGTGAGTTTCTTTGTACTTGTGTTTCATAGTTGAGAGGAAAGGAGTAGAGCATAGGCCTCACCTTCTAGTTGGATCTTTCCCATATCGAGTTTTCCCAAGGTACACCTTATATTCATTATGTGGATGGTGTGTTATTTATTTTCTCCTTCATTTCATTTTTCAATATACTCCAATGATTTCTATGTTGTCTTTAGAGTCTATGATCATAAAAAGAATATGCCATGATAAAAATATTGTAAATAATTACAAGGTCTATTGTAATGAACTATTCCAATATAATATCCATGATAGTTTACAAATCACATGTTGGAAAATAGGGAAATAATAAGAATGGAGTTAAATCGGAATTTTATAACTTTTTAAAAATATTTGGCATTCAACAATGCATTAGAGAATCAATCACATAAATTTCAGATACATGATGTTTACGTGTAAATCCATATGGGAGAAAATGAAAAATGTTCATTTTATTATTAATGTAAATGCAAGATACAACTTCAATTCACATGATAATATGTAGGCTCCAACATACATGACACTCCAACACCATTTTCTTTACGAAAACACACTTTTTGGAAGCCTCGACTCCCATTGTTTGCAGGCACAAACATGCTTTTCCCATTAGATCCATTTTTCATCTAATTTTCAAACTCATATCCACATGCATTTTAATTAAGTTTTACATAGGAATACCCGCTGCTTTATTGGAGAACAGAAAAATTCAAGGAGACATTCATGTATGAAGACATCTTTGAAATTTTATGGATAGAGTTTTCTAGTGAGTTTGTGTGAATGGTTGCATATGCTTGATGAAGCCCCACGTCACCATTAAGGAGAAAAGAAGACAAGTAAGTCAAATCTTAAATCTAATAATTTTGGAGCATTTCAATCACTTGGTTAATTGAGCAATAAACTTTTGGAGAGGGTAGATAATGAAAGGATGCATTATATCTAGTTTGTAGTATAATTGTAATAGTATTCTCAAAAAGTACCAATTTCAAAATGGATTTTGATAGAGATTGATGTACACAAACCCTACAAGGATAAAAACTGTTGTTGGTGAAGGAAAAACTTGCATTAAGTAATGGGTTACAATAGGGTTGGAAAATATGAGATCTCAAAGGACTAAATGAACATGGAGGACAAAAAAGTTAAAAAGAAAGTTGAAAAATCTTTGAGGAAGTAGATAAAACTAAACAATGGTGGTTGAACTAGATGTGAGCAAATGAAGAAGGAAATGAGGAGTTAATGCAAAAGGAGATTAGCGAGGAAGGGATTAGTGAAGTTAGGATTAGAGAGTTAGAGAATTTGAATGGGAAAGGTGAGTTGGCCAACAAATGGTTACGAAACAAAGTGTTGATGATAAAATATAGCTCAATAAGGAGTAGTAGTCAAGGAACCTCAATGAGGTATGACGAACACACTGGAGTGGGGTTACGAGATATATTTGATTACAAAGCGGCATGTTGGATGCAATGTAGAATGAGATTGTGGATGACAAAGAATCAAATGAACTAATGGGAAACCATATCCCAAGTCAAATAGATGTGCCCTAACTATTTAGGGAGGATCAGAAACTATTAGTGTGAATGACACTAAACAATTGCAAAGTTGGTCTTGTACCAACCCCACCCCTTATGTTTTTTAAACACAATTAGGTTACACTACACTAGGTTATTAATAATGGTTCAATTCCACCTAGTCATCATCTTACTTATGGAGGAAGGATAATAATTAGAGGAAGTAGTCTTAACAATAGTGCAAGTTTGAATATTAGGGGTAGCACAATCAGGAGTTTTAGTTATTTAGAGAAAAAAAGGATATTTTCCTGAGTTTTAGTACCTATGATGATTTTAATTATAACCTAGGTTCATGTAAGAGAAATAATATTAGATTGATGTACTATTTAAAAGATATATTCCTATGTACATGCTTTGGAAAAAAACATAATAATCCACATACCTTGATATAAAAAAAACCCTAAACATGGAATTATTAAAATGTCTTGTGTAGTTACCTAATTTCATTCAAGTAGAATATCACAATTACTTATGTCAGTAATGGTGTGGTCATATTTTTAATTCTCTTAAAGGTGGGACTCTTTCTAGACATGTACCCCATCAAGCATAAATCAGCCTAACATATACCTTTGAAGTAATATAAATCATCCTATGACTATCCTAGAAATAATTCTCACCCATAGCCTTGTCGATGGTCTAAGGCTCTTATCAAAGTGGTATGAGCTTCTTATGGGGGTTTTTCAATTTATCTTGTGCAAATCTAACCATACTCGCCACCGACCTGAAACTTTTGTGGAACCCAATGGATTTTGTATCCACTTATACTTGGAGTTGGAAATTTTCTACAAAATATCATGAACTAATGGTTGAACATGTTGGATACATTCCTCAAAATTGGTTTCTTTTCTTAGCCCATTCCTAGTATGGGAGGTATCTTCATGTGTTATTCCATGAATATAGTTACATCAATTTTTTATAAGTGTTGGGACCCCAAGCATACCTGAAAAGGCTTGCGTCCAATAGAAATATGAAGAGCTATGTTGAATTTCTATTGAAAATATGGAAGATTTTCAACTTGTGTATGTGGATGCTTGAAATTGTATACTTTAAGGACATCTACAATAATCCTATTTATTACTTCTTTTTATTTAACAATCTAGGGATGGAAGGCAATGGATTTGGTCAAGATTGATTTCCATCATAGACCAAAGGTTAAACCAAGAAATATTGAGGAACCTAATATCCCTATCAAGAAAGGGTCTTTGGCAACCGAAAAAAGAACCAAAATATGATTAAAAAAAAGAGCTAATGAGTGTATTTTGTTGCGAAAATCTTCTTATAGGGTGCCAAAATTCCCATCCTAAGGAAGAAATCAACAACAACAAAAAAACACATTTGTTACCATGTTTGGTTGAGGGAAAACATGACATAAAATCCATGGAAACTAACTCCTAGGCAAAGGTCTACAACTGGTGTGGATGGCCATTTCCTTTGGTCGAATATAAATTTCCCACTGCTTATAGGCTTCGATAATAGAATGTATCCCATTGTCATAGGTTGGGTATCTATGAAACTCATCATAGAGTGTTTGACTATGATAGACCATATAATGTTTGTGTCGTATGGGCACTACATTGACAACATGAATGATTGGCTTATAAGGTCCCTGGATTGTAGCCATTCATCAACAAAAGCTACTTCCCCGATGGGATAGAAGTGAAAACTGATAGTTTCAAAGGTACAAATAATGGTGTCAGAGATAATATTTTTTCCATAAAGAAGAGAACCAGAAATAGGCTCATGAACACCATCAATATCTATTGGAGGTGTTGTGATGAAAGCAATAATGAATACAAAAGTTGTGGTTAGTAGGATAGGGATCATCAAGATGATGAACCATCCAATGTAAATATGGTTTCCAGTGCTAGTGATTTAATCACATAAAATACCCCATAAATTTACACTTTAGGATACCCATGGGTTTCAATAAGTAATCCAAAGTGATAGTATTTGTTGCTAAGGTGACAATGGAAAAACCATGAGTTGACCCAAAGTGACACCTTGTGAGCCTTGCACAACTAGGGTGTTAGTTTGAGCATCGATAAGAGGCACAAACGCACAAGTGGGAACATCTCACATTTAGGGAACTTGGTCATAAATCTTTATGCATGTTTTTACATTGAGGGCACATTTCACATTTCCCATGGAAAAAATCACATATTTGGAGGAATTTTGGATAACTTGTCACATTCCACTAGTCCATACATGTAGAGGAGCTCCCATCCTTTAACAAGATTTTGAAGCATTTCATGACATATTAAAGGGTCACATGTATAAAAGAAGAACACCATAATCAAGAATATGGAAATTGGCATTTGTACCATGTGATGTAAAGGAGAACGACATAGTGTTGAAATTTTGGGCAACTATGGGATTAATTACCCAAATAGAAACCCAACTACCCCAAAAGAAGCCATCTTTCCACAAAGAGAAAATTTAAAATTGATTAAAGAGAAATATTATTATGTTTGGCACTCCTCCTATTATTAGTGACAAATTTGTTTGTGAAATAAATCATTAAGCTATGTGGTGAAATATATTTAAATATTATTAAAAGTGTAAATTAATAATTCCTTCCTCAAGTTAGCCTCGTAAATTACAAGTCAGCTTGCCCCAAAGGTCATGTCTATTCATATGCAGAAACAACTATAAATACACATCTATCCTCCTCCTTTTGGCACATGGAACTCATACTTATGTGGCATCCCTACAATCTTATGTGGCTTGTCTAAGGCATCTTTGGATAATGAATATCCTAGTGGCATTTGGTAGTATCTCTGTAGAAACTCGCATATTGTGGTTAAGTCTACCTATTCTTTGTGGCTTATAGTCCTCAATTAGTGCAACATTTCTCTAAACTTATTCAAGATGAATATCGGTGCATGAATATTTGTATTAGGCACAAATTCTATATTATTACATATACAACGCACTATTTTGTCAAATTTTAACACAAAGTCCCATCAAGGACATGTACTAGCTATTGTGGGACTAAGAAAGGTTTGTATTAAATCCATATTCCAACCATTTTTTAGATTGAGACTTCTGATTTTGTTGGATATTCCCTGGTTTAGGACCATCCCCACAGTGAAGAGGTGTATGCCATTGTTGTTAGCCCATGTGCATACTATAGGATATGGTTGGACAAACACATCAAGATGGTGAAAAGTGTTATTGACTCGTGTACCTATTTAGGAAAATTATTGGAAAACAAACTATAAGATCCTAACCTACCATAATTTTATAAATCTAAATCTCACATTATAATGCCTTCCCCACCCTATTATGAAGACTACTATGAGCAAGTAAGGGAGGAACCTGCGGACCATGCCATTGACATAAACATGTTGTTTCATCCTGATGATAATATAACTATGGTAGATGACCATCCCTATCCTGATTCTCAAGATCTCCTCATGATGGAAGAAGAATAAAAACCCTATGAATAACATCCTCTTACAATATGAACAACCCTTTGGTCTGTGCCATGTCCAGTTGAGAATGGAGTCTGACGATATCATGGTCAAGGTGAGAAGGAAATATGAGCTCAAAAATAGGTTTACTACTAACAATTTTAGAAGAGAATAAGCACCAAGGGGATCTTAAAATATAATAAGGTAGGTGTCCAAAGGTGTTGGTATTTCTAAGAGAAAGACTACAACAGGGGCTTCTAATTTCAATAAGCTAGTTGTCCCGATAAGAGAAGAGCCCAAAGTTGTTTAACATTCCAAAGATAGTTGGTTCATATGGAATGGTTGAAGTTCCATGCATCACAATAGCTAAGTTCCACCTTGACCAAGATTTTAAGTGCTCCCAAATATTTAGAGGAAAATCCAATAGTGCCTCCACCTTTTGACATCAAATATTATCTAAATAAATTAAAAGTTACCATGCCTATTTTTAAAATTATTAAGCATCATGTTCATTAAAAATAAGTGTCTAAATTTTAGTAAAAGGGTAGCCTAAAAACCATGTAACTAAATCTCTGCTAGTCCAAGATAGGAATGCTAGAAAAGAATAAAAATATGATGATCTTATGCAATGAAGCCCCCCCTACAAGTATAATTTGTAAATATCCAAGATAGGAAAGTTACCCAATTTTAACTTGTAATTAGGGTATATGGAGTTAAGAAAAATATTAAGTCTTGAATAATGGATAATTCAAACCAAAGGGATAATATGCTCATTTGTGGTGATGTTGTGTAGAAAAGCAGAGTCTTGGTCAAACCTAGGTTATCCAAATTCCATGGTTAAAAACATTTTTTAACATAATAGACATAACCCATATTAAAAATATTATGATGGAAAAGAAAGTTTAATTTCTACAAAGAGATGCATATGAAAACCCTAGAAAAATTATTGAGAGCTAGACTTTATTCCCACGGTCAATTGAGCCAAACTCAATTCTCTGCTAAGAACATAAAATATTTAATACGGTGGCATCTAAAATTAAGTTATGGTTCAGGGATGAGCACCCTTGTTCATATGTATAAACAGATGCCCCAAAGGCTGGAACAAATTAAAGGGTTCGAAGGATGGACAAGATAAATTACATATATCTACCCAGGAGTACATTGAGAGTTTGCTCCAATTTCATCCTTTCCCCGACAAGGAATATGGTAGCAGAGGTATTAGTCACATGTATATTAAAATTAATAACACTGACAAATGAAAATGAGGCATAATACAAAAGATAATGGGGGCCTTTTACCCATGTGATTAGGTACTCATGGAATTCAAACTAAACAAGCAACCTCGATTACATATATAGAAATTATGGTAGGGATGGGGATGCCAAAAAAAATTCAACCCTGTCACTAATTAAAAACAGTCGCATAGCCTGCAAACAAATCCACGATGAATGGTTAGAGAATAGAAGCAACAAAAAACAACAAATGCTAAAGAGTCTAAAGAATTTGTCCGAAAACCTGATACTTTCTAGGATCAGCCACGAGGGATTTAAAATTCTTAATAAGAAAGAAGTAGCGTCGATAGGTAGAAAGTTGAGGTAACACCTGCATGTGGAAACGCTGAGGGAACATCTGGGCTACTAGAAAAGTAAGAAGAAGTCAGAAGTGAACCTCACCCCCTCCTAGAGGCAGAACCTTAGTGGTGGAAAAAAAAAAAAAACATATGACAGAGGAAAGGGAAAAAAACCCTAATCAAACTATTATAACACATAATAAATGTCAAATATGGTTGAAGGATATTAGCCATAGAGTCTAACATCCATGTGAAGGGGGTTAGTTAGAACCTAATGAGGACACCATGTGGCACAAATCACATGACCAATGGGACCCAAATACCCCACAATAATACGTCCACACATATCATCTAGAAAATAACCTCAGGATAAATAGCCACCATAAGACCCTATAGATACACCACCAAGTGATATCCAATTTCCACCATATGCTATCACTCAGACTCCTTTTTTGTACCCCTACCTAATTTGGTCTCACAACAAGTAATGGTGACACTCACGATGTTATCTAACATGGATTTAGTAGTACATGTATGGTACCTAGCACCCCCCCTCCCCCCCATTGCATCAGTGGTTCCACTCACCACACCAATTAATCAGGCTCAACCTTTATCATAAGAGTGTCACAACAATGGTGAAAATTAATAACTGTAAATGCGAATAACTAACATGAAAATTATACTGATTAAAATTATGGAATAAGAAATAAGACTATAATAATCCTATATATTAGTGTTCTTGTGTTTTCACAGGTTTGCATTGGAGAGCATTTGGAGTCCTGCGTGGTAAATTTTTGTTATCTACATTTCAGGCTAAGTATCACATCCCATCATTAGGAGATCTATGGAAGATGTGTTGTGATACTTAGTCTGAAACATCGATAACAAAAATGTACCACGAAGGACTCCAAACACTTTCCTATCATATTTATGACTTTAATAAAAAATGTTATCATTGTTGTGTATTGTAGGAGCTAGGGGAGGCCATGGAAACTTGTTATCACTCCACCAGATTCCCAAGGCTGAGGAAGGAATCCCAACAGAGGTAACCACAAACCAGGCTTTTGACTTGATAGCTAGCCCTATAAAGCCGGAGAGGGCTCTCTCCAAAAGGTCACATCCAGGAGGGCTGGAGAAATTAGGGTTTTAGGCTAGGTATAGAGTGCATGGGGGTGTTTTGAATTGATTTGGTTGGGAAAATCAGTGGATAAAGGAATTAGGTCAAGGAAATCTAGGTCAGGGAAAATGGATTTAGGGTTGCAGGGATCAATGGGGCAAGGTAGGTACAATGCCAATCACTTGAAGAGAATGGTTATGGAATGGTTTCGAAAATGTAAGAAGGTTGAGAAAAGCATAAGGGATGTATTTCTTTCAGACAGAAGATAATGAAACAAAATATGATCAGTTACCCAAAACAGAGCATGTGCAAGCATGTATTCTAAATTTCAAACTTGTAAAAGATCATAACATAGACATGAAAGTGACATGAAAAATACATTCAAACATATGTGACTAAAGAAGAAACTATGAAATACATTCAATACCACAGGTATCCCATAAATGTAGTTGCAACTCCTCTTTATTAGCTTGGCCAAAACTGAGTACAAGTTCCCTTGATCAACTAGAAAAATCAAATTGATTCCAACCTTTGAATAATGTGAAGAATTGAGCTAAATAGACATGAAAACCACCTTCACTCATCCTCAGGGGTTCAATCCATGAGGTGAGGAAGATATTACACAAAAAGCTGAACTGATAGCTAGAGTATAGGATGATCAAAGTGACTCATTCCTATCTCAAATGAATTGATTCATTACACCTCATTTTCTTGATTTACCTAATGTATTTACCCTAGTAAATAGTAAAGACATAATAATTACATTCATATTCATTTTTTACATAGGTAAATTCAACATTTCCCAAGATAAAAATAAAAAATGGAGTGAAACTCAAAAATTTCTGAAGACTACCAAATGCATCATTTTCTTGTTAAACGCGCAACGACCAAACAGAAATTATCCCCTCTGTTCAAGGTTGAATTTGAGTGCATTCCCAGTGTCCATATATGCTCCAAGATTACTCTTTGGAAATCCCTTCAAATCTACTTTCCAAAACTACCTTCAGTCTGCAAAATGAAGCCCATTTGCCCTGTCAAAAATTACTTCTCCCAAGACTGGTAAACGCGCAGCGACCAGGTAGAAATTGAGGCATAAACATGGTTTTTTTATGGTTTTTTTACTTTTTCAATGACCATTTATCCTCCAAAAGCTTATAAAATTCACAAGGATGATGTTATCATCATTACAAATCTGCTGGTGGTGGCCATTTGTCCATTATATTCCCCAAAAAAGAGCGTAGCATCCAAGGCATTGCGCATTTAGCAAATTTTATGTGTAAAAAATAACCTTAAAAACACAGAAATGTACCAAAATGCTAAGTTTGCCAAAATTTTGTCAAAATTGTTGGGATACTTGTTGACCATGTGTTTGAGGCATCAAGTGTCACCTCGGCAAGTATATCTAACTTATATTTCTCTTCTTTCTTGGTCAAGTCTTCAATTTTGGCATTGGCTCTTTTGAGCTTGGCAAATGGAATTTTATCTTTTTGGGCATGAAGTTTGACCTTTGTCCTCAACAAGTCATTATCCTTGTTTGCCTTCTCCAGCAACTTCTCCAAGTGTAGATTGGCTCTATCAAGCCATGGTTCCCTGTTCTTACTTATTTCTAGGGCAAGTTGTTCATCTAGTGTAAGTTGGTCTGCTAGCTCAGCTTCCCTTTGTCTCTCTAGGGCTAGATCTCTTTTCATCCCTCTAGTCCTAGGTCTCTGTCTTGGAGGCTGATCCTCATCATCATCAAGTTCACCAAACTTCTCTAATGCCTCCTCAAGCAAGGCTTTAGCCTTCTCTGCCTCTTTCTGTGCTTTGATGCATTTCACCTCATTAATTACATGTTTGGTCTTCAACTTCTCATTTTCATGCTCAAGGAAGTGAATCACATTCACCTCATTAATTACTTGTTTGATCTTCAGCTTCTCATTTTCATGCTCAAGGAAGTGAATCACGTATTTATCCCTCTCAAGACTAGCTTGGAGCTCACTAATCTTAGCCTCTTTACCTTTGATTACTGCATTTGTGAATTTTTCTTCATCCTCCTCATCTAGGTCAATCAACTGAAATTATTTCTCTATTTCATGATTGTCTTCCTCATCATGAATGAAGAGCTCCATCACCTTTTCCTTACCTTTATCTACCTGTTGTGTTGATGAAGAAGGCATGGCCCCTTTCACTCTAAGTGAAGCAAACACATGCCTATAGCCTCTCTAGTAAGTTTTGGGCAATGGCTCAACCTCAACCAAACTAGCCCATTTTGCCTCAATGTCCTCATCACTGCTTGATGACTCAGAATCATGATGTGATGGTGATGAAGGGTTATAAAAAGGTGAAGAAGAAGGGTCAATGTGAGATGGAGGTGACTGAGGTGAAGGGAACTTATCTGGTAATTATGTATGAACAGTAGGCTGAGATTGAGGGATAGATGAGGAAGGATGAGATGATGAAGGTGCATTCTGGCCATGTTGAATAGGTGGGACAGTGAAAATCTCATTGGATATGAAAGTGTCCCATGGAATGCTTAACTGGTCAAGTTGATACATGACTATCATTTTGATAAGGGAGTGGTGAAAGAGACTTTGAATTTGATGATCATAATCTCTCTTTTGGGAAATAAATACCATCTTATCAATGCTTTGGTAGAGATAATAAGGTATATGAAGCATTTTGACCCTAGTGAAGTGCATGAGTAGCCAAATATGATAGGAATAGAGTCTAGAAAACCTTCCCTCACAGGTGAAGTATTTCATGATGATTTTCATCATGGGGACATATCTGTCTAGGAGGTAGGAGAAAGGAAAAATCATCTTTTTCTCATTCTTATACCTTGGTTTAAGATATGGCTCAAAATAATAATGATTCAGATTTCCTTGTTTGAACCATCTTTCCCCAACATTTTTTATCCCAGTGGCAGCTGCTATAATGTCAGTGGACATAGTGAAATTAACACCAGCAAGGGTGACCTGTTTCACATGGAGGTTAGAAATGAATAATCTTGTCAACATAGGATGGTACTGTACTCTTTGCACTTTTTCAAAGAACTCGAAATAGCCTACATGCTTAAAGCATGCCACAGTGAGGGGAGATGCCATAAGCTCTCTGGTATTTTATGATTCATGTCTAATGAATTTCCCTCCTTTTTTATATGACTTTCTCTAATGTCTTTCTTCCTTCTCACTATGTCTATTCTCCTCTTCAGCCATGATGTTTCTTGGTGTCAAAAACCCTAGGGATGATGGAATGAAATAAAAGAGTATGAGTGAAGGAAGGTGTGAGGAAATGAAGGAAATGGGAATATGGAAGGGAGACTAAGCAAGTGAAACCCTAGGACATAGGATTATAAGGAATGTGATTGTTTTGGGAATGGGGATATACAAGTAGGGAATTGGGAAAATGTTTTAGGATTGTGAGGGAGTGTGTATGAAGGTTTAGGGACTAGCTTTAGGATGTGAATTAGATTTTAATAAACACTAGGGTTTCTTAATTTAGAAGTAGGTTTTGAATTGTCTAAAGCATAATGATACATCAAAGAGATGAAAGTTTTGTTACTTACTGGAAATGGAAGCATATAGACTCATTGTGCAAAGATTTAGCATCAACTTGTGGAGTGGCAAGTTGGCAGAGGTTTTTTGGAACTTTCCAGGTGAACGCGTAGCGACCCAGCAGAACACGCACCGCAGTTATAAAATACACAGCTGATTTCGACCAAACGTGCAGTGTCTTGGTTAAATGCACAATGTCTTGGCTAAACACGCAACGACCAGCTCTGTTTTGCACAATTTCACTCTGAAACCCGAAATTTCTTCTTTGTTGAGGTTTGATTGAGGCTGTATGACACAGATGAACTTTATTTTGAAGTGTTGAGGGCTCTTATACTCAAGTGGATTTGATTTATGACTTGAAAACCCACTTTCCTTATGTTTCACTTTTCACTTTTCAAAATTTTCACACTAATGCTCTTTGACTTCTGACTTTTTGTTTTGTAGGTTGATCAGTTGATAGAGTTTGGATTTTATTTCCTTCAGTTTGGCATGAATTCTTGAATTGGCAGCTAGGGAGTGAAATATTACATATAAAAACTTAAAATTACATAGGAAATAAAAATAAATTACATCTTTGATTTCATATCAAAATGAAATTTTGATATGAAAATCATATGAAATCAAAATTACAATTTAAAAAATATAATATTTACACACTGATGATCTTCTGTAGATGGAAATAGAATGTCATTGAGTCACTCTCATTTTTTTGCTGACTTTATTGAGATGGAATAATTCATTTTTGGACCTTGAAAGACAAAACCTAATGACCTAATGAGACTTTGAATAACCTGATCTCCATGGTTGACTTTAACTGAGACAAGACATGGTGAAATGAGATTTTAATAGGTTTTATTATGCTCAATAAGACATGGAAGTGAATCAGCAAATGTGGTTCTCTGAGGGAGAGTGAAGTTTTATTGAGGAAGGCTACCATCAGTGAAACAATTTTGAGCATGACCTAATGGAATGATATAAAAATTTCAGAATGAGACACCTAAAATGAAAATGAAAGGAATGATATTGATCATTGATGGCAAAATGTATATTCTGACACTAACATTGGCCTTATTGGGGATGGCAGCTCTGACAGAGGTGTCAAGAACCGCAGATCTCTGAGTTGTGCAGATTGGTGCTTTCTTCCATTGGGCCAATACAGTAAAAAAATAACTGACACTGAAATGTAGGACTAACCATTTGAAAATTCAATGACACAAAATGGAATGAAACTTATTCTTATTAATGGCAGCATATCACCGAGACTTGAGGGCTTCAAATCTTGATGACAACCACCTGCCTACTAAAGACATATGTACAATCATGTGAAGTGATCCTTCTAGTGTAACCAATCCAGCAGATGGTTACTTGCTTGAATTCTACTCTTACTTTCCTCAAGTAGGTAGAAAAAATAAAAGCTAGGCGAATCGAAGTGTCTACTGAACATGTGCTTCTGGTCCATGAAAATAAGAAAATAAATCTTCCCTGCTAACTCTAGCAGATCAGTAAAGGGATCTTAAAAAATATTAAATGTTACCTTGTCTCGAGATCCAGCAAAAACACAAGCACTCTCTTCATTTTTATTTGAAAGAAAACTTGGTTGTTGATCCATAGGATAGCATAGGGTAGTATGAATTTCTGTTGTCTGAGTGTTGGCTACAAATTCCTGAATCACGGGAAAATATGACTCTATCATTTGCACGTTGTCTCTCATAGGCTCATACTCCTCAAATTCATATTCTAAATCATCTTTGAACAGAAAACATTCTTCAAGATTGTTAAACATGACATCCCTATATTCTTCATGAATAAAATCAGTCTATGTTAGCTGATCTCCTTGCAGAAAATCATCATCACAAATTGGTTTGCTCTCAACAACTTTCTATATAGTTTCATCAATCTCATGGCTTCCATCATTCAAACCCAAACTTTCATTTTCAATAATGGAAGATGCTTCAATCACACATTCTTGACTGTGTGAACACTATAAGAGCTGCAAATCTACATTCGTTTGGGCTGTAATATGACTGTTTAGGATTTGACCTATCTCATCTTCATACAAAGGAGAAAACTAAGTTTTAAATCAATTTACATTGATTTGGTGATTTTCATTTTCAGGATTGGGAATTGGCACTTATTTTTCTTGGTCCCAGTCTATCTCATCTAAGGATGGAGTTTTTGATTCTTGTTGGTGATGAAAATGGTTCTCATGCATAGGCTCAAGGATCTCTTCATCCAAGGAGGAAACTGTTATTTCTTGTTGGGAGGAAAAATAATTAAGGGAATCTATCAGCTCGTCATCTAGACACTCTTCATCCCCATACAAATTTTCAAGAAACTCAATGAAGTTATCAGAGATCTCACAACAACTATCAATCATCGACATGGAAGAACTAGAGCTTTGATCATTTTGAAAGAAAACTGAATAAAAGTCCTTTAGAGAATATAAACTAGCAGATGGTAGACTCTCATACCATGATCTCACTTTTTCCTCCAAGATAGCCATAAACATCTTCATTAGACAATATTCAGGAAATTCAATATTTAGTCTATGAATATGCAAATGAAATTTGAATAAATGCAAACTAGCACCTTCACTGTCCTGACCCTTAAACTTTGACATTCATGATTTCCAATCTATACGAGGAATACGGTTTGGAAAACCAAGAATATGAGCTCGATTCATAGGAGCATACGTTCGAGAAATCAAATCCATTTTGACAATAGTGAGTCACTATATTTATTTTGTATTATTATTATTGTCTGCACCACTGCCGCCAATTGAATGATGCACAACCTTGTTGTGCCTGATCGTTGTTCACCATCAACAATTAGATCTAGCCTTTGATGTTCTTTCATGAGGAATATTTGTCTCTTCATTCCCCGACAACGGCACCAATATGTTATCACTCCACCAGATTCCCAAGGCTGAAGAAGGAATCCCAATAGAGGTAACCACAAACCAAGATTTTGACTTGATAGCTAGCCCTATCAAGACGGAGAGGGCTCTCTCCAAAAGGGTCACATACAGGAGGGTTGGAGCAATTAGGGTTTTAGGCTAGGTATAGAGTGCATGGAGGTGTTTTGAATTTATTTGGTTGGGAAAATCAGTGGATAAAGGAATTAGGTCAAGGAAATCTAGGTCAGGGAAAATGGAGTCAGGGTTGCAGGGATCAATGGGGCAAGGTAGGTACAATTCCAATAATTTGAAGAGAATGGTTATGGAATGGCTTCGAAAATGTAAGAAGGCTGAGAAAAGCATAAGGGATGTATTTCTCTCAGACAGAAGATAATGAAACAAAATATGATCAGTTACCCAAAACAGAGCATGTGCAACCATGTATTATTAATTTCAAACTTGTAAAAGATCATAACATAGACATGAAAGTGACATGAAAAATACATTCAAACATATGTGACTGAAGAAGAAACTATGAAATACATTCAATACCATAGGCATCCCATAAATGTAGTTGCAACTCCTCTTTATTAGCTTGGCCAAAACTGAGTACAAGTTCCCTTGATCAACTAGAAAAACCAAACTGATTCCAACCTTTGACTAATGTGAAGAACTAATCTAAATAGAAATGAAAACCACCTTCACTCATCCTCAGGGGTCGAATCCATGAGGTGAGGAAGATATTACACAAAAATCTGAACTAATAGCTAGAGTATAGGATGATCAAAGTGACTCATTCCTATCTCAAGTGAAATGAATCATTACACCTCATTTGCTTTCTTTACCTAATGTATTTACCCTAGTAAATAGTAAAAACATAATAATTACATTCATCTTCATCATTTACATAGGTAAATTCAACATTTCCCCAAGATAAAAATCAAAACTGGAGTGAAACTCAGAAATTTCTGAAGACTGCCAAATGCATCATTTTCTTGTTAAACGCACAGCAACAAGGCAGAAATTATCCCATTTGTTCAAGGCTGAATTTTACTGCCTTCTTGGTGTCCAAAACTGCTCCAAGATGGCTCGGTGGAAAGGCCTTCAAGTCTAATTTCCAAAAATACCTTCAGTCTGCAAAATGAACCCCATTTTCCCTGTCAAAAATCATTTCTCCCAAGACTGTTAAACGCGCAGTGACCAGGCAGAAATTGAGTCAGAAACATGGTTTTTTTATGGTTTTTTTACTTTTTCAGTGACCAGTTCTCCTCGAAAAGCTTAGAAAATTCACAGGGTTGATGTTCTCATCACTAAAAATCTGTTGGTGGTGTAAATTTTTCCATTATATGCCCCAAAAAAGAGCATATCGTCCAAGGCATTGCACGTTTAGCAAATTTCATGTGTAAAAAATAACCTTAAAAACACAGAAATGTACCAAAATGCTAAGTTTGCCAAAATTTTGTCGTTTGCCAAAATTTTGTCAAAATTTTTGGGATACTTGCTGATCATGTGTTTGAGGCATGAAGTGTCACCTCGGCAAGTATATCTAACTTCTCTTTCTCTTCTTGCTTGGTCAAGTCTTCAATTTTGGCATTGGCTCTTTTGAGCTTAGCCAATGCAATTCTCTCTTTCTGGGTATGAAGTTTGACCTTTGTCCTCAACAAGTCATTATCGTTGTTGGCCTTCTCT
Source organism: Pinus albicaulis (assembly GCA_034641835.2). Classification (NCBI taxonomy): domain Eukaryota; kingdom Viridiplantae; phylum Streptophyta; class Pinopsida; order Pinales; family Pinaceae; genus Pinus; species Pinus albicaulis. The sequence goes on from CM076570.1 coordinate 973,909,080, forward strand.
AGCAACTTCTCCAAGTGTATATTGGCTCTATAATCTTAAATTATTGTATTAGTTTTTTGTGCTAAGTGTCTTCTTAGTTATAAAACATGTGCAAACTTGTCTCCATAGTTTGCTTAAGTATTGAGGATTTTAAGCATGAATTGTAAGTGATTTTAGTGAATTAGAAGCATGGAATAAGATAAAATAACACTGAATAGTAGTGTAAAACAAAGAAATAAAACCACACATAACATTTATACAGCAGCCATGATGAAGCAGTTCACCCCTCCTGGGCTACATCTACTGGTCCAACTCCCAATGGCATGTCCGTATTTCATTATGGTCAAAATTTTGCAAATACATGTGTTTACAGGCCTCTAATGGTTGTTTTCTCTGCACCAAGGGCTCTAGAATGCTCCAATTAGTCTAGATTGACTCTTCATTCACTCAGAAATGGGCGAAAATTGAGCCTCCAACTCATTTTCCCAGTAACACCTAGAAAACCTCCACTAATTGTGGAGAAATCCACTTAACTACAGTTACATTTGGCCAAAACCCAAGAATTTAGGGGCACGCTAAATATTCCCGCCAGCGCTAGCTGTAAAAGTTAATGTTAAGGGTAGGGGGTGGCCACATGCCAACCCACGAATCCCACGGTTACAATAAAATACCGAGCGGAACTCCATGTGTGAATTGTGGGTTATAGTTTGAAATTGGAGTTAAACGCGAGGTTATTCGAAACTGTCGGTACTTAAACCTTAACCACGCGGAGATCACATGTGATAAGGTCTGCGGTTATAATAAATGTGCAGGTTAAAGAACTATCGGAGGTTACATTTCTTGTGGCGGTTTATCATGTGACTGCTCCGTAGGGTCGCCGATGGGTTGGGACCGCCGGCGGTCCCCAACCCCCGCATGCAATGTTATTACACTCTAAATATTATCGAGACCCTTATAGGTTAAGTAACTCTCGTGGCTCATGCAGTGTGGTGGGTGGTAGTTCTATCGGAGGTTGTGGGGTCGAGCCTTGCGGACCTCCAAAAAAATTTTAACACACCTTCCAGGGGACACATGGCGGCCTTAGGGCTGACCACGTGTCACCCTCCAATTGGCCCTTAAAAAAATAACATACATCCCTTAAACCAATCACATAGCGCCACTTGTCAGCCTATGACTGGCTCTAAGAAAAGGAATATTCTTTGGAATATTCGCTTTTTTTTTTACTGTGCATCCTCCATGCTGACTGGGCATCCCAGTCAACCCTGTCGCAAAATTTAGGATTTTGGGAAATCGATCAAAACGCGATATCTCCCTCATACAACATCGGTTTTTCGAACTGTTAGCGGTGTCGAAATCAGGAAGATGAGATCTACGCAACTATCCTAGTTTCAACCCAATCCTGTAACTTTCAATTTTGACCAAAATTTATGAACTCTTGATCACTCCTCCCCATTGGAAAGCTTTTGGACCCCAAAAGACTTGATTACCTGTTCAGTAGATGAGGGTACAGCTCCCTCACCTTTCCAACCTCCATCCACTTTTCCTTGCTTGGCTTACTTCCTTTGAGCCCAACTCGAAGGTAGTCAACACTTCCCCTCTTGGATGCTCTTGTCCTCCTGTCAAGAATTATATCTTCCTTGAGCTCATCCAGAAATTCTGGCGAGAAATCTTCAATAGAAGGCAATTTAACATCGCTTCCTTGATCATCGATCAAAGGTGGCTCATACAAACATAAGTATTCAACATTAGCAACTGAATACATTTGCATATATGAAGGCAAGTCAAGTTGAAACAATGGCGATTTTGGCAAATACCCAAAGCATACTTCAAAAGGTGATGTATTTGTAGAAGAGTGCTTTTCCTGGTTGTAAGCGTACTGAATGGAATTCAGTTTTTCATCCCACAACTTAGGATGTTTGCTGTAATATCCTCTCAATAGATGCACAACGGTTCTGTTCACCACCTCGGTTTGGCCATCAGTTTGTGGATGAAAAGCAGTACTCTTTTTCAACTTTGTGTCCATCAGACTCCAAAGATTGGACCAAAAATTCCCAATGAACCTGGAATCCCTGTCACTAACAATAGAAGTTGTATATCCATAATGAACCCATACATGTTGAAAATAAAGTTCAGCAGTAATGGTTTTCTTACATGGCATAAGTATACACATTTTATTGAATCTATCCACAACTACATAAAGATAATCATGTTGTTTTCTTGACATAGGTAGACCTCCAACAAATTCCATAGAGACACTCTCCCATGGCCTTGATGGTATCGATAGTGGCATGTACAACCCAAGCTTCCTATTCCTAGGCTTGCTTGTTGCGCACATAGAACAACCTCTTATAAAATGCGACACACTATCTACCATGCAAGGATAATAGCAATACCTCTGTAGATGCGCCATTGTTTTGCTTACCCCAAAGTTTCCAACAATAAGAGATGAATGAGCTTATCTCATGACACTTAGCCTCTCTCCTTGTGGTATACACAGTTTGCCCAAATGAAACAGCAAATTTTTATGCATGTCATAATCATTTTCTTCAACTTGATTGCCTTCACTCAAACTAGCATACACATCTTGAAAATCAACATCATGTGCATATTGTTCTACGTAACTCTCATGTACAATATAATCATTTTTTAGTAAAGTAGATGCACTAATAATTGGTCTTGAAAGCATATCAGCAACTTTATGGAAAATACCTTTCTTGTACCTTATAACCAACTGAAACTGTTGAAGAAATCCCATCCACCTGAAATATCATGATTGCTGTAGTTTTGTTTGCGGCTGCAAGTACTGTAATGGTTGATGATCGGTATGTATAATCGTCTCTTTACTCATCAAGTAGTGTTTCCACTTCTTGACGCTTTGTACCAACACATACATTTCTTTGTCATATGTAGGATAATTAGTTACAACACCATTGAATGTTTCAGAATGAAAAGCGATAGGCTTACCATGTTGCAAAGGAACTGCGCCCATGGCATAATCACTAGCATCAGTTTGTATCTCGAATGGTTGTCTCAAATTCGGTAATGCAAGGACTGGAGCTGAACTGATCTTGTCTTTTAAAGCTTTGAAAGCTTGTTGTTGTTTGCCTCCCCATTGGAAGCCTTTCTTCACACTTGTCATTGCATGCATAGGAGCTACAATGGCAGAAAAGTTAGCAATAAACTTTCTCCAATACTGAGATGCACCTAAGAAACTTCTTACCTCGGTTACTGTTCTGGGTGTGGGCCAATTCACAATGGCTTCCACTTTATAAGGATCAATTCTCAACTCTCCTCCTCCTACAATGTGTCCCAAATAAACCAAAGAATCCTTTCCAAACTTACACTTTGACATCTTAAGAAACAATTTCTCTTTTCTCAAAACATCAAGCACTCTATTCACATAAAAGACATGTTCTTCTCTTGTTTTGCTGAAAATCAATATGTCATCTAAGTACACAATCACAAAGTCATCAAGAAATGGGTGCAAAACACTATCCATAACACGCATGAAAGTCGTCGGTGCATTACACAAACCCAATGGCATAACCAACCACTCAAAGGGTCCTTGTTTGGTTTTGAATGCAGTTTTCCATACATCACTTTCTGCAATTCTTACTTGATGATATCCACTTCGTAAATCTAACTTAGTGAAAAAATTTGCTTCTTTCAGCTGATCAAGAAAATCATCTATCCTTGGGAGTGGGTATTGATTGTTTACCATTATCTTGTTCAAAGCTCTGAAGTCAACACACATGCGGGAAGTCCCATCTTTCTTTGGAATCAAGACTATGGGTGAACCACATGGCGAAGTGCTTGGCGTTATGATTCCTTTGTCCAACATCTCCTTGATTTTCCTCTTTATTTTAGCATTCTCCATTATTGACATGTGATACATGCCGATGTTTGGAAGAGGACAATATTGTTGCAACTGAATCTCATGTTGAATCTCCCTTTTTGGGGGCAATCCTGTTGGCTCTTGAAACATCTCATGATGTGCATCAACTACATCATATAAATATGGTTTCAACTTAGGATCACAACCATCAAATGATTCATGATTATCATCAGCTTTAGGCTTAACCATTAGAATAAATAAATTCTTACTTGAATTTACCAGCCTCTTTACTTGTCCAACATTTACCATAGCAATATTTGTCTTCTTGCGATGTGCTCTAACAATGTACTCCTTGCCATATTTTAATAAATGGTATTTGTTCTCATGGTGATGGAAGATCGCTTTTCTATCATACAAGTAAGGACTTCCCAACACAATACCTGTTATGTCAAGCGGAACCACATCTAATTCAACTGTGTCAACAAAATGTGCAATTATTGCAAACCGCAATATACACTTCTTTGAAACCTGTAAATTTGCATCCTTACAAATCCAACCAAGTGGATATGGTTTTAGATGTGGTATGGTCTCAAGATTAATTTTCTTGACCAAGTCTTCAAAGATTAAGTTTTCTTGTGACCCACTGTCAAACAATGTGTCAATCTTAGACTTTAGTATGTTTGGATATGACCCTCACATGAAACAATTCAATTATTTCTTCTTCATTTGGAGCATGTATGTGACAGTTTGATGTACTAGTACTGGGTTTAGTTTCAATTTCTTGCCCCTTCATGTTATTCCATCCCATGGCTGTAATTTTAGATTCATCACCTGAATCCTCTCCTAAATCATGTTGAGTTGTAGCTGTAGTTTTCTATTTCCCTTTCTTGTTGTAGTACTTGGGCTTCTTTTCAGGATGTAATTTCCAACAATGATTTTCATCGTGACCTTCTTTTGAACAATGTTTACAAACCACTTTTTCTCCCTCTTTCTTAACAGATGAATTCTTTTTTCCTTTACCTTTTGAGGTCTTCTCTTTGTTTTTCCCCTTAAAAGGTTTCTTCTTACCCTCTTCAGGAATGTTTTTTCCTCTAGCTTCTAGATGTGTGGCCTGAACACATACTTCATCTAGACTTGTGGGGTTAAACATGAGGATAGTATTTTTTAGGTAGCTATGTAAGCCTCCTATGTACTTGAGCAAAGTATCATGGCTCTGCAAATCTACCCCTAATAAGATAGCTCTTCTCCTAAATTCTTGCGTGTATTCTTGCACATTTTGTCCCTTCAATTTCCTAAAGTTTTGCCAGTTCATTATGGCTTTCTGCATATGAACTAATGGATAAAACTGTTGTTTTATTGCAGTAATGAAATCAGTCCATGATAGAATAATCTTACCATGCTTCTCGATCTCCTCCTTTGTCTTGGATTCCCACCAAAAAGGTGTTGCACCTTCCATTCTCAATGAAGTTAATTGGATTTTGGTATCATCATGTTGAAGGTTCTGGATTCTCAAATAGACCTCCAATTTCCTAATCCAATTATCAAGATTATCTGCATTGACTTCACCATTAAACATTGGCAATTCAAACTTAACATCAAGTTTTAAAAAGGGACTTTTACCAGTGTTCTTTGACTTGTGTGGCTGATGTACTGAAGATGAAGTAGAGGATGATGATGATGAGGGTGAGGGTGGTGACTTTCCACTACCTCCATTTCCTTCATTACCCTTCTTTGACTTATATTCATCATTGTGACCTCGTGATGATCCCTGTCCTTCCTTGTGAAGTTTGGATCCTTCTCCTTCTATTTTTTCATTCATTTCTTGATAAAGGATTCTAACCATCTCAGTCATGTCAAGGAATTCTTTCCTGAACACTCTTTCTTCCTCTTTGGGATCAACTTCTTCATGGATTTCTTCTTCCTCTTGAGGCATGCTTAATGCTGCTCCTGCTTCCTTAGGAGGTGAACTAGGTGGTGGAGATTGTGGAAATCTTTCTCTCCTTTGATGTGGATCACTTTGAGACCCTCTTACTTCCACCAATGTGCCTTCTCCTCTCTTTAGCTTGAGCCTAGTAAGCATCTAACACTTGCAAAAAGTTAAACAAATATTTACACAAAACAACACCAGAGAATAAACTCCAGCTCTGATACCAACCTGATCTGAAAGGAATGTATTAGTTTGTTGTGCTAAGTGTCTTTTCAGTTATAAAACATGTGCATACTTGTCTCCATAGTTTGCTTAAGTATTGAGGATTTTAACCATGAATTGTAAGTGATTTTAGTGAATTAGAAACATGAAATAAGAGCAAATAACACTGAACAACAGTGTAAAACAGATAAATAAAACCACACCTAACATTTACACAACATGCATGATGAAACATTTCACCCCTCCTGGGCTACATCTCCTGGTCCAGCTCCCAATGGCATGTCCATCTTTCATTATACTCAAAAATTTGCAAATACATGTGTTTACAGGCCTCTAATGGTTGTTTTCTCTGCACCAATGGCTCCAGAATTCTCCAATTAGTCTAGATTGACTCTTCATTCACTCAGAATGGACGAAAATTGAGCCTCCAACTCATTTTCCCAGTAACACCTAGAAAATCTCCACTAATTGTGGAGAAATCCACTTAACTGCAGTTACATTTGGCCAAAACCCAAAATTTTAGGGGCACGCTAAATATTCCTGCCGGTGCTAACTATAAAAGTTAATGTTAAGGGTAGGGGGTGGCCACATGCCAACCCCCGAATCCCACGGTTACAATAAATATTGAGCAGAACTCCATGTGTGAACTGTGGGTTATAGTTTGAAACCGGAGTTAAACGCGGGGTTATTCGAAACTGTCAGCGTTTAAACCTTAATCGCTCGGAGATCGCATGTGATAAGGTCTGTGGTTATAATAAATGTGTGGGTTAAAGAACTATCGGACGTTACATTTCTTGTGGCGGTTTATCATGTGACTACTCCGTGGGGCCGCCGGTGGGTTGGGACCATCGGCAGTCCCCAACCCCCGCATGCAATGTTATTAGTTTTTAAATATTATCGAGACCCTTAGAGTTTAATTAACTCTCATGGCTCATGCGGTGTGGCGGGTGGCTGTTCTGCCGGAGGTCGCGGGGTTGAGCCCTGCGGACCTCCAAAAAATTTTAACACACCTTCCCAGGGACACGTGGCGGCCTCAGGGCTGGCCACATGTCACCTTCCAATTGGCCCTTAAAAAAATAACACACAACCCTTAAACCTAAGAAAAGGGATATTCTTCAAAATATTCCTTTTTGTTGACTGTGCATCCACCATGCTAACTAGGCATCCCAGTCAACCATGTCACAAAATTTAGTTGTTTGGGAAATCGATCATAACACGATATCTCCCTCATACGACATCGATTTTTCGAACTGTTCACGACGCCGGAATCAAGAAGACGAGATCTACGCAACCATCCTAGTTTCAACCCAATCCTGTAACTTTCAATTTTGAGCAAAATTTATGAACTCCTGATCACTCTATCAAGCCATGGTTCCCTGCTCTTACTGATTTCTAGGGAAAGATGTTCATCTAGTGTAATCTGGTCTGCTAACTCAGCTTCCCTTTGTCTCTCTAGGGCTAGAACTCTTTTTAGCCCTCTAGTCCTAGGTCTCTGTCTTGGAGGCTGATCCTCATCATCATCAGGTTCAACAAACTTCTCTAATGCCTCCTCAAGCAAGGCTTTAGCCTTCTCTGCCTCTTTCTATGCTATGATGCTTTTCACCTCATTAATGACCTATTTGGTCTTTAGCTTCTCATTTTCATGCTCAAGGAAATGAATCACATATTTATACCTCTCAAGACTATCTTGGAGCTCACTAATCGTAGCCTCTTTACCTTTGATTACTGCATTTGTGATTTTGTCTTCATCCTCCTCATCTAGGTCAATCAACTGAAATTCTTGCTCTGTTTCATGATTTTCCTCCTCATCATGAATGAGTGGCTCTATCACATTTTCCTTACCTTTATCTACCTATTGTGTTGATGAAGAAGGCATGGCCCCTTTCACTCTAAGTGAAGCAAACACATGCCTATAGCCTCTCTGGTAATTTTTTGGCAATGGCTCAACCTCAACCAAACTAGCCCATTTTGCCTCAATGTCCTCATCACTGCTTGATGACTTAGAATCATGATGTGATGGTGATGAAGGGTTATAAAAAGGTGAAGAAGAAGGTCCGATGTGAGATGGAGGTGAATGAGGTGAAGGGAGATTATCTGGTAATGATGTGTGAACAATAGGCTTAGATGGAGGGATATATGAGGAAGGATGAGATGATGAAGGTACATTCTGGTCATATTGAATAGGTGGGAAAGTGAAAATCTCATTGGATATGAAAGTGTCCCATGGAATGTTTAACTAATCAAGTTGATACATGACTATCATTTTGATAAGGGAGTGGTGAAAGAGACTTTGCATTTGATGGTCATAATCTCTCTTTTGGGCAATAAATGCCATCTTATCAATGCTCCGGTAGAGATAATAAGGTATATGAATCATTTTGACCCTAGTGAAGTGCATGAGTAGCCGGATATGATAGGAATAGAGTATAGAAAACCTTCCCTCACAAATGAAGTATTTCATGATGATTTTCATCATGGGGACATATCTGTTGAGGAGGTAGGAGAAAGGAAAATTTATCTTTTTCTCATTCATGTACCTTGGTTTATGATATGGATCATAATTATAAAGATTCAGATTTCCTTTTTTGAACCATCTTTCCCCAACATTTGGGATCCCAGTGGCAGTTGCTATAATGTCAGTGGACATAGTGAAATTGACACCGACAAGGGTGACCTGTTTGTCATGGAGGTTATAAATGAATAATCTTTTCAACATAGGATGGTACTGGACTCTTTGCACTTTTTCACAGACCTCGAAATAGCCTACATGATTAAAGCATGCCACAGTGTGGGGAGATGCCATAAGCTCTCTGGTATTTGCTGGTTCATGTCTAATGACTTTCCCTCCTTTTTTATATGACTTTCTCTCCTGTCTTTCTTCCTCCTCACTATGTATGTTCTCCTCTTCAGCCATGATGTTTCTTGTTGTCAAAAACCCTAGGGATGATGGAATGAAATGAAAGAGTATGAGTGAAGGGAGGTGTGAGGAAATGAAGTAAATGGGAATATGGAAGGGAGCCTAGGCAAGTGAAACCATAGGACTTAGGATTATAAGGGATATGATTGTTTAGGGAATGGGGATATACAAGTAGGGAATTGGGAAAATGTTTTAGGATTGTGAGGGAGTGTGTATGAAGGTTTAGGGACTATATTTAGGATGTGAATTAGATTTTAATAAACACTAGGGTTTCTTAATTTAGAAGTAGGTTTTGAATTGACCGAAGAAAAATGATACGTCAAAGAGATGCAAGTTTTGTTACTTATTGGCAATGGAAGCATATAGACTCATTGTGCAAATATTTAGCATAAAATTGTGGAGTGGCAAGCTGACAGAGGTTTTTTAGAACTTTCTAGGTGAAATTGCAGCGACCCAGCAGAACGCGCAACGACCTAGGAGAACATGCATCGCACTTATAAAATACATTGATGATTTCGACCAAACATGCAGTGCCCTGGTTAAACGTGCAACGTCTTGGTTAAACGCACAACAACTAGGAGAACGCGCAACGACCATCTCTTTTTTGCACAATTTCACTCTGAAACCTGAAATTTCTTCTTTGTTGAGGTTTGCTTGAGGTTGTATGACACAAATGAACTTTTTTTTGAAGTGTTGAGGGCTCTTATACTCAAGTGGATTTGATTTATGACTTGAAAACCCACTTTCCTTATGTTTCACTTTTCACTTTTCAAAATTTTCACACTAATGCTCTTTGACTTCTGACTTTTTGTTTTGCAGGTTGATCAGATGATGGATTTTGGCTTTTCTTTCCTTCAATTTGGCATAAATGCTTGAATTGGTAGCTAGGGAATGAAATATTACACATAAAAAACTTAAAATTACATAGGAAATAAAAATAAATTGCACCTTTGATTTCATATCAAAATGACATTTTCATATGAAAATCATATGAAATCAAAATTACAATTTAAAAAATATAATATTTACATACTGATGATCTTATGTAGATGGAAATAGAATTCCATTGAGTCACTCTCATTTGTTTGTTGACTTTATTGAGATGGAATAATGCATTTTTGGACCTTGAAAGACAAAACCTAATGACCTAATGAGACTTTGAATAACCTGATCTCCATGGTTGACTTTAACTGAGACAATACATGGTGAAATGATCTTTTCATAGGTGTTATTATGCTCAAGAAGACATGGAAGTGAGTCGGAAAATGTGGTTTTCTGAGGGGGATTGAAGTTTTATTGAGGGAGACTACCATCAGTGAAACAATTTTTAGCATGACCTAATGGAATGATATAAAAATTTCGAAATGAGACACCTAAAATGAAAATGAAAGGAATGATATTGATCACTGATGGCAGAATCTATATTCTGACACTAACAAAACCAATGAATTTATTTCCCATGAAGACAAATGACATGATTTGGGGCATCAGGTACTTAAATATCACATTAATTTATGAAACATCAATAAAATGAAATTTAGTTTCCCATCTGTGTTTTTCCTACACCTGGTAATTTATATTTTTTATTATTCAAACTTGAAAAAAAATAATGCATGTCGTTGATTATTTTAGTTGGAAAGTGTGTTTGCAACAAATACTAAGTTAAACCATTTTACTATAAATTAACCACAATGTGTACACAAGGGTGAATCCCATACTGTTAAAACACATCGCATGAGAAAGTGGGTGTAAGAAGATATGACAATTGAGTCTTCAAACACAATAGAAAATGGTGGCAATGAACAAGAGGTTAGACATGATGATAATACATGGGATGGTTACTTTAATACAATTGTTATACTTTATGGGTGTTATAAATAAGTTCAACGAGAAATTAATGTACAATATAAGTACATCATATAGTTTATTCTCTAATCTTGAAAAAAATAATGCACATATCAATTATTTTAGGTTGACAATTCAACCGGAACAAATGAGGAGTTTAATCATTCTAATAGACCAATACAAATACCTGCATATGGAAGTGGCCTACGTCGTACAATTAAATCATGCAAAAAAGAAATGGGTGAAAGAGAATATGACAATGGAGTTTGTAGATACAATAGAAAATCAATGCAATGAACAAGAGGTTGGTCATGATGATACTACATGCATGGATGAATACTTTGAGACAATTGTTGTTTGTGGATGTTCCTAAGTCAGAAAATCCAAAAATATGAAATTTTTGTGGCTTGTTTTAAAACTATGTGCATAAAAATAATATTTTTAATTTATTGTATATATGTATATTTAATCTTGTTTTGTTGAGTAATTTATTGCATATATCTTTGAAATGGATCCATGTTTTATCCAATAATTAATATATAACAATAAATAATGGTTGCATTTAATTATAGGTCAATGATGTTGATGATACATGTACTAATGATCAAGATCCAACTGGACCATTAAGAATTCAATGGGGTGATCCAATTCATCATTTAAACCATACTAGGAGAAGAAGAGAAGCATTGAAGAGAGCACTACCATGAGAAAAATTTGAGGAATTGATGAAATTAGCATACACTGATGACATGCCATCCACTATTCAAAGTGGATATTTTGACGGAAATGTAATGCATGAAGAAGGATTGAACGAAAATCTCACATGTTTCTTTGGGGTTGGAAACAATGATGAGGGTGATGCACATCAAGATGCGAGAATATGGAAGGTATAGCGCAACCGACATTGGTACTGTTACTTTTCACAGGGATTCTGGTTCTCCTCTGACATTGAAAGATGTCATGTATGTTCCGGGGTTGAAGAATAATTTAGTTTCAGTTGCTATGTTGGAAGATCATGGCTATGATGTGGTTTTTAGCAAAGGAAAGGCGTTCCTTTGTCACATAGCCATGGGACAAGTGAATAAGATCGAGGTTCAGGTAAATAACCTCTATAAATTGGATGTAGAAGATTGTGTTTCTTTGAGCAGGAACGCAGAGAAGCTGCAGAGCCAAGACATCGGTGAGTTGTGGCATAGAATATTTGGCCATCTACACCACGAAGCTTTGAATATCATGCAACATATTTCTACAGGACTTCCCAAGGGTGCACTTGAGCGGCATGATACATGAAAATGGTGTACATTGGGGAAGTACACCAAATCCACCGTTCATGATAAGGACAATCGAGTGCAAGTGATCCCTGAAAGAGTTCACTCAGATGTGTGTGGATCGTTCTCGACAGCCTCCACGGCCAAGAAGATGTATTATGTGAATTTTGTAGACGATTTCTCACGCAAGTGTTGGATATTCTTCATGCAGAAGAAAGACCAGACGTTCTCAAAATTTTGTGAGTTCAAATCACTTGTTGAGAAATACACATGCAGGAAAGTCAAGGCTCTCAAGAGTGACAACGGTGGAGAATATGTGTCGAATGAATTCAAAAAAAATTGTGCATCAGAAGGAATTTGACGGGAGTTAATAGCACCCCATAACCCACAACACAATGGGGTTCCAGAAAGAAAGAACAAAATAATTGTGGGAGCTGCACAGGTGATGTTACATGATCAGGGCCTACCATTGCACTTGTGGGAAGAAGCATGTAACACAATGGTATATGTGCAGAACGGAAGTCCTCATCAGATTCTCAAGATCATTACACCACAGGAAGATTTTTCTGGTAAGAAACTAGATGTGGCGCACTTCAAAATATTTGGTTCATCAGTTTAATGTCATGTTTCCAAGGATGCACGGAAAAATCTAGAACCAATAGCTAAGTTGTTTATATTTGTGGGGTACATTGATACACCTCACAACTATCGATTGTACCTGCCATCTCATAGGATGACAATGGTTCAGAGAGATGTGAAATTCGATGAAGGGAGCACCATGCGAATTTCCCTTGAGAGGGAGCTTCAGTTGCATCTGGATGAGGAGCTTTTAGCTCCAAAAGAAGAACCTCAAGATGTGGAGCAGCTACAAGCAGAGGAGCAGAGATTGGAAGAACCCAGTCATGCAGATACATTCAGAGATGGAAGGAAGTGAACTAGAGAGGCTGATAGGTTGATGCATGATTCCAGAGAGAATGTGGGAGCACCCACATCATAGCACAGGAAGAGAAGGTCTCCAGATCAGTACATTGTCTACATGGCTCTTATGAGTGAGAGTGTAGAGACAGAACCATCCACATTCGAGGAAGCAATGCAGCAACCGGTATGGGTTGATGCCATGGTACAGGAATATGACTCCATTATCAAGAAAAGTGCATGGGAAGTTTTCCCAAGACCGAAGGAAAATTCAATTGTAGGACCCAAGTGGATCTACAAGGTGAAGCAAGAAGCATATGGGAGTGTCGAGAAACAGAAGGCAAAATTTGTGGCTAAGGGGTTCTCTCAGGTGGAGGGAATAGATTACGAGGAGACCTTTTCTCCAATAGTAGGGCACTCTTCAATTAGATCTATTCTAGCACATTCAGTGTAGCTGGGATGGAAAATACATCATATGGATGAGAAGACAACTTTCCTCAATAGAGTGGTTGAGGAAGAGGGGTACATAGAGCAGCCTAAAGGATTTGAGACATTCGACATAGAGTCGCATTTGTGCAAACTCAAGTGAGCATTGTATGGACTGAAACAAGCACCCTATGCTTGGTACACTAGGATCGATAGCTATTTCACTGAGTTGGGCTTCACCAAAATTGAAGCAGATGTAAACTTTTACCATATTGTGGTTGAAGGTAAATTATTGATTATAGTATTATATTTCAATGATTTAATTCTAAGAGGTGATGAGAAGTTGATAAAATATTGCAAAGAAGGTTTGGTAAGAGAATTCAAGATGAAAGACATGGGGCTCTTGCATTATTTCCTTGGTTTGGAAATTTGGCAAAGAGATGGGAAATTTTTTGTCTCTAAGGGAAAGTATGCCAACGAGATACTAAAGAAGTTTCACATGGAGAGCAGTAAACCCATGAAGACTCCTCTAGCAGGGAATTGGAGGAAGGAATATGCTAGTTTAGGAAATGTGGTATAATCTACCATTTACAGGCATCTTGTGGGTTCACTTATGTACTTGGTGAGCACACAATCAGACATTTGTTATGCAGTTAACCAGATTAGTCAAGCATTGATGGTTAAGCCAACCAAGCTCTGTTGGAAGGCAACCAAACATGCGTTGAGATACTTCAGAAGCACCACTCAACTTGGTATTTGGTACAAACGAACAGAGGGATTGAAGCTGCAAGGCTTTTTAGATGTAGATTGGGAAGGGAGTCCATATGATAGGAAGAGAACATCTAGTGGAATCTTTAGTATTGGGTCAACAATAGTTTCCTAGTACGACATGAAGCAGAAATCAATTGAACTCAGTTTAGTAGAAGCAAAGTAAATGGTTTCTAGTCAAGAATCTTGTGAGGCTATCTGGATGAGGAAGATCTTGTTGGGTTGTTTATTCAACAGATGGATCATACGATGATTTACTGTGACAACCAAATTTTCATCAAACTCTTGGTTAATACAATTTTTCATGATAGGTCCAAGAATATTAACATCTAATACCACCATCTCAAAGATTGTGTGCAGAGGAAGATCATGATGCTAGAGTACATTCCTTTAGAGGAACATGATGTGGACACCTTGACGAAGGCACTGTCAAGAGGAAAAAACGAGTTCCATAGAGGTAGGATCTGGGTATCAAATAATCTCTTTCTTACTGAGGGGGAGTTTTGAAAGTTGACCAAGAAAGATTCTAATTTAATTTTCCCTTGAATTAAATTAGAAGAAAATTTTAATTCCATATCACATGACAACTTATACAAGTTGACTAAGTTAGTTTGACTTAGTTGGTTCAGTTAATTCGAGTTGAGGGTCTAACTTGAGTCATGTAGAGTGGTTCCTACTTTTTAGGAGCCCTGTTTGAGTTTATTTTGAGTTGTAATTAATTAACTCGATTTATTTGAGTTAAAGTCAGTTTAAATAGTTCCAATTGTTGGAAAAACTAGTGAGAGGTCAAAGTATGGAACTCGAACTTGAACCACATGCAGTGATCAATCGGATAACTGAGAAATCAGCCATAAATAACTCATGCATTTCATACCAGAGAAAGACCCAGTTTAGATTGGAGTCCAAGTGCAGTGTACTATCAGTTGTATAATAATCCAAATTATACAGGTGGTGAATGCAGTCAGAGGAAGGCCTTATATGAAATGTGTATTTGTGGATGGACATTTCCATAATTAATAGGGGAAAATTACCCAAGGAAACAACGCAAGGAAATAGGGATCTTGGCAGGCAGAAAATTGGTTAAGTATTTGCCTAGGCTTGTCTAGGAAGTAGTGGAATAGATAGAGATAGTGCAAAGATTTCTCGGGATGGAGAAAAGCATTGTAATATTCTCATATTTTCTAGCTAATGAAATATACATATAGTAGGGTTTCTAGTTACGGATTTCTCTAGGAAATCATTGTGTAATGTGATATTGAAATTATTTCACTTGTATGCTTTGTAATTTCGCGATCGTTTATTGGTTTCCGCAATTGGTAGAGTACATTCAAGTCTATTTTTTTAGCATATTACAATTAGAAGTTTGAATCTACATGGATTTTCTACATTTCCTAATCCAATGTCAAAATACTTGACACCAAGAAATGTCAGTCCTCAGGACTATTCTTATATTGGATTAATGTACTTGACTTACTATGGTTAGCCATGGTTAAAGTACAAATCCTAAAAGAATATCGGTCTCAAATGCTTATCCAATCCACCATTCTCCCTACTAATGTCTTTACTAGGCTTACGGTTGTTAGTCCTGGCCATAATAAATGACACATGGAGCATACAATTTCCACCCTCACTCCCTTTGAATCAAGGAGGAGACCCTCACTTCCTTTTAACTAGGGAGGAGATTGTTAATTTTTTTAGCATTGGATGTGCTCTAGCCTCAATATTTTGCAGAGAGGATAAAACACATGAATTACACAATACCCATATTACACAGAATTCCAAAAGTTCAAACCTACATTTTGTATCTGACTCTAGAAACGTTCACGCCTTGACCGAGAAAGTGTTTTGGGAAAATCCACCTGGAAAGGATATAATTAAAATAATTAATCATTTTTAATGTATTCCTAAGTCTAAACTTAGGAAATTTGATTAATTAAAGTGTATTAATTAGATTGGGTGTGAATCTTCTAGATAAAGACACAGATCAACTCCCAGATAATCTTAGACTTTGATTATGTTTTAATCTTGGTCATTGATATGTCAACGAGAGATTATAAGAAGGTGCTTGATGGGAATTTTGAAAACACATCGAGTAAGAGATCAAGAGATCCATTTCTTGAGAGAGAAGTGCAACAGTTGTCGGAGGAAGATCAAAGTAATTTCTTGCACTGAGGGGCAGGGATAGTTTGTCAGAGGAAATTTTTCCTGATTTGGAGACTGCAAGGCAGAGAAGGCAGAGAGAAGTCCAGAGAGGCAGCACAGTGCCACGCAGAGCTACATTGTGGAAGCGTAGAGCTTCAAAGGGAGTCTAAAATTTTCCTAGGGAACAGTCGAGATCTAGTGCCGAGAGCCGGGGTGTGAGACCGAGAGGCTAGAGGGTCGAAGTTTCCAATGAGCATGAGATCAGGAGGAGGTGTAGCACAGTCCCAACAGCAGTGACGCATTGACTACGTGAGCAGACATAGAGACAATGTAGAGGGCTCATCTCCAATCAGATATGTGTCGGATTTTTCCAATGACAATGTGAGATCTTCTCACTATCTTTTTTTCCAGTTTTATCTCTGTATCGGATAGCCATTTTGGGCATCCAGTGACTTGTATTCAGAAACTACTGCATAATAATTAAAAGCCTCAGTTGCCACACTAATTTTCTGACATTTTATTTTTTATTTTTTATTTTTTATTTATATATATATATATATATATATATTTATTTATTTTATTTTTTTCCCGGGGACATTGTACAAAAAACAACGATGTATATGTCTGTGTTTATTTATTTCATGCTCAGTTCTTGTTTCCACATTATTTTTTATGTTTTGAAGGTTGCAGTTGTATTTTTTTCGATGTTTACTGTGTAACACTGTAAATAACTTGTATCCTAATTAACAAGTATAAGAAATAACATCAGATTGTTGCAGTAGGGATCCCCATTGTGGAATTTTCACAGAGGCATCCACAAGCCTAAGGTTGTCTCAAAAATACCCATATGTTTTCATGAAAATGAATATATCGACTACCTGCTTCATCAATGGAAACATATTGTTGCATCACTCCTTCATTTTGTATTATGTCAAGAATCATAAATCTCTTCATCCTTCCTGATTCTTTGTCAATATTCATGCAAATTTCAAAATAAAATCCGATGTATCATCAAGTAGTTCATCAAATACCTTATGGAGCCAAACTTATTCACAACTGATTGTACAAGCCTTCACATATTCTTTCTTCATATTGCAATACAATTATTCTTAATTATCTTCCAAGAAATCATATCAATTCCCAATAATTAGCAGTAATTCTATCAACATCAACCTAATGAGTGTGTACTTGAATCGAATATATATCAGGGAATCAACTAGCTTTAAGTAGTAATGTATCCTTCTAAAATATTACAACTCCCTATTTCTAGCTGAGGTAAGTGAACTTATTCCCCTTTATGCTACCATCTAATTGACTTCTTTGGTGTATACTTCAAACTGCTTCCTTCTTCCTAATCTTCATGCTTTGCCATGTTCTTCCAATTCTTCCATCTACTAGTTAAGTTTAGATAGTTCTTATCTTGATATGCAATCTTTCTTAGAAGACTATAAAAGAATAAATATAATAAAAGTACAAAGATAATATCAATAGTAGGAATTAAGGAGATGTAGAGTACTTATTGTTTTAAGAAGGACAAATCCATCTTAATCTTGGACTTGTTTATCAACTTTTTTCCCATATCAACATGATGTCATTTCTGTCATTCTCAAGAGCTCGATTTTCTTTTTATAGCAGAAATGATTAGTTAGTTTTTTAATTCCTAGGGTTTTCTAACTCAAATATTTGCTAGGGTTTACAAACCCTAGATTGGCCAAGGTCTTAGAGATCTCCCATTTGAGAATTTCTAATTCTACAAGCACACTAATGAGTTAGTTGCAAAACCCTAGAGATGATCATGTAAAACTTACTATGATATGGGCATTTCATTCATTAATCACAAAATTCTAGTCTTCACATGCAAGGAAAGAATATGAATGCTACGTATCAATTAATTCATGATTTCAAATGTATCTATGTAGACCCTTTTATAGTATGTCACTAACTTTTAAAATATCATTAGCTTTATGTTAATTCCTAGATGTGACTTCACCATGACCTAGAAGACTTGGTATCATGTGCAATATGATTGACATAGGTCGTTTGATGCAAGTGGAAAAAATTTATACGTACCTCTTCAATTTTACCTTATTCATCCTTGCAGAGATCAAATCCTTTGACTTTTCTTCAGTTGTCATGGTGCTTCAATCTTTCAACCATTGTATTAAGACACGAACCATAGAAATTGCTTTGGGTTTCTTTCTTTATCTTGGATTCTTTCAAACTTCATAGGTAGGTTAGATTCAATGACGTCAATCATCCTTATTTTAGGTATAGAAGAGTATCATAGTGGCTTCGCACACTTGTGCCACTGATATGAGCTTCATATGCCTTCAGATGTCTTAGTCCTTCATTGTATAAAAATGATTGATTTTGTAGTCAGCCCTTCTTTTATGCATGAAATCATTGCCTCATGCATTCTTGTCATTGAGATGATCCTTATACATATTATTATTGCAATCCCTCACTATTTCACGTCTTAGAGATGTTTCTTTACAATTTTACTATCTAGATTCATACTAAATCACATAAATGAATCCTAGAAGGATTCAATCTTTAAGAGATGTATTATGTACTTCTTGGTCACAAAATATCCTATTTTTTTCCTTTTAGATGCCACATCCACTCAAATATCCCAAACGTATGTTTGTAACAGGAAGATGTTTCTATAGTTAGTTTGGATGCCACAGAAAAGGTGATGCCACAAATATTTGAACTACTCCTTTTTGTCTTTCTTTCTTACTTCATTTTGGCCTTTTATTCTCCTTGCATTAATGGCTAGTATGTTCTATTCTTCAATGGATACAAATAGGATACATATATAGTCTTCTTCATAAGCCTTGAATTCTTATCTCAAACATGTCGTCTTACTCAGAAACATTGGAGGCTTTTTGTGGTTTAGACCTTGAATATTATATTGCTATGAGGTAACTCGAATTTCTCCACATGATTCCACAGGAACAATTTTTTTTTTACATGGTTCTGATGCCTTTCATCACATGAGCAGAATACAATATTCAATCTCCTTGTTTATTTTATGATACACAAGCTTCGAAATTTTGTTACCATAGTCTAGCATAGAATTCAACGCATTGTATAGGGTACGAATTACAAAAGATGAATCACCAACTTCCTTCACACATGTTGGATCATAAAATTCTTACATAGTCATCATAGATTCCTTGAATCTGCTAATACATTAGATCGCAAAATGCCATGTTTCTATCCTTTCCCATTCCTCATATGTATTATTCCTTCGAGATATATTGCTACAGAAAATATATTCAGATTCTCTTCTAGGTTTAAACTTAGACTTCTCTAGGACTTGGCCTAGAAATCACTCTCACAAATTCCTTAACTTCAAACTTCAAAAATGTTTTATAAACGTTTCTATAATTTTGGATAGATGCTTCAAATATTGGACCACAATCTCAAACTTGAATATAGAATTTAGACTGCAAACATAGAGTATAGAGGAGTACTTGTAAAAGAAGGATAAACTTTTATGAGGATGTCTTCAATAATATGGATTTGGCTTCCAAGGATGTCCTTGAGTGACAGTTGCTACAATGACGTCTTCAAAAGTGAGTGATGGTTGTTACAAAGATGATGATATTCAAGTGATCTTCTTCTTTTTCCTTTAATATAAACTCTTATTTTGTTGCAAGAGTGCCTTGAAATATGCCAATGAGATGTGATATTCAAGTTGCCTTCCTTTCACCTTAGCTATGATCCCATATTGAGAATCCAAGTGCTAGTGGATATTGCTTGATTTCTCTTAACTTGATAATTACTTATGAATGTTTGTTACCTTATTATTACTTATATTATATTTCTCATCAAGTAATTATACAAGTATGAAAACCATAAATATCACAAAGAGATACAGAACACTAGAAATTAGGCTCCAAACTAGGGAAAAACCCCACAACAAGGAAAAATCAACAATCCTTCTCTTATAGAATCATATAAAAATGAGATATCCAAGATCCAAGACCAAGACCAAAAACTACCACAGAGATCCAATTCAACCCTCCTCTAACAAGTCAAAGTTAACGAAATCAACACTAGTCAAACCTTATAAAATTTTGTCAAATCGCAGAAATTTTAGACTTGCAGTGAAGGACAAATTTCTGACCTATAATTTCCATAGAGTTTCCCTAGAAAATTCACATATGTGAGCAGTAACAAGCTAGAAACTCGAATTTCCTCTCTCCTTTGACCTCTCTCTCTCTCTCTCTCTCTCTCTCTCTCTTCTTTGACTTCAACTCCTTTTTCTTCTTGACTTTGGCATAGAAATCGATGTGATGTGAGAGTGAATGAATGAGATTCCAAGTGGTTGAGTTGACTTGTATATATAGCTATCTAAGAGGGTCAAATAGTTGCTTCTTAGGTTGACTTGTCTGAGGGTCGACTTGGTCTTGTGTTGACTTTTCTACTCAAAATAAAATTATTTTTCTTTTATTTACAAAAATTATAAATGGTACTTGACTCGAATACATTTCTTTTGACTCTCAATAAATCCTTTTTAACTCTATAAACATGAAGAACATGCTTTCGACTAAAGATACAAAAAATAATGATGAATATAATAAATATGTTAATGATAAAAAATATATTTTATTACATTATGAAGACCAATAGTAGATACATTTTTCAACTCCCCTTTCCTTTTTTTATGTTTTATTTCCTCATAACATTTTCTTCTTGAGACTACAAGACCTCAAAAAGGTTTGCTAAAGATAAAGCCACATTTATTCCTTCTATGGATTGGCCTTTTTTTGCTATTGGTTTCCCCTTATTTACCCATTTTCTCTACGTTTGTCATTGCTCCTCTTGCCCTACTATTGTTTCCTCCCCTTTTCCTACTTAAGCCTTCTTACAATCTCTTGCAAAGTCATCGTAATCATGGCAGATTTTGCATTCAAATGGAAATTGCTCATAGTCAAGAATTTGTTGATGGATCCATTCTCCCTACATAAGATTTATATCTAAGGGTAGCTCTTTCTCAAGATCTACTTCAATGCAAATATTTTCACATTAGAATTGGAAGTATTTAAGTTCAATCCTATCCAGATATTTCCTAAGCTCACGTGCAAACAGTCATCACTCTAACATGAGAGCAGTAGCCTTAGAAGTTTGACCCAAAATAGCACCATATTTGACATGTCTTAATTTGGGTCGAAATCTAGTGACCATTTGTTGCAATGCATGCCTTGAGCTCTAAAGAGATATGGTCCATTCCAAAATATTACAAATTTGTCTTCCTTATATTAAAACATAAAGAAAAAAACCCATTCAAGGATGCATACATTCCAAAATTTCCTTTCAATAGGGGTTTCCATGTCTTCTCCAGTCATTGTTTTATGGATCTTGATGATGGCTACATTCTTATAAATTTCCCCACTAGAGTTCGCTCAGGAAATACCAAGGAAATTTGTCTTAAAATAGTAGGAAGGGTCACCAAGAGTATAATCTCCACCTTCTTCACATATCTTGCCTCTTCTTCCTTAATCTGATGATTTTTGGAGAAAGAAGCAACAAGGGATTGAAAGGTCGCAATTTTTCTAGTGGAGGGAAACTAAGATTTCACTGAGCGCATGTCGAGAGTTGCAGAGCTTGTGTGTGGATATATTATTATTGTTATTGTTATTGTTATTATTATTATTATTCCAAAGAAATATATGGTCATATCCACTCGAAGGGATCACTTCTTGCCATCTTATTAGCAAATCCTAACCCTGAGGGTATCGAGGATAATTGACTCCATGACCTCCCATTAGCGAGGTGCTTTAGCAACGCGAATTCGACCAATTGAGATAACCCTCGGGTCTATTACTATTATTATTATTATTACATGTGTACATGTATATGGTAATATTTAAATAAAAAATCAATCTAAATCCGTTTTAAACTAAGATACCAATTTGTGTAATTTTTTTAATGATTTAATATCAACATAGATCCATCTTAAACCTGGATTTTCAAGTGATCAAAGGATCAAATCTGTAGATGTGTAAAACTTTTTTTGTGCAAAATTTGAATAAGAGTTTCATCTCGAGAACTTTGATTCATATGGGCATTTGATAGGTCTGGGTTTAATGTGGATCTTTGATGGTTTTGTGTGGGTGTATGTGAGGGCATGTGTCTTGTTGAGCATAAAAATAATTCTTATTCTCCTTGATCTTGAGTAATACACCAAGTAAATTTGTTACTGATAGGAAATCTCATTGAAATTTTCTATTTATGACTCACATTTTCCATATAAAATTAAATATATATTTTGTTATTAGTGTATTTTTAAATACATGTCTCTCTCATATTGAGAAATAAAAAGCATGTATCCAAAAAATAGATTCTTTCTCTCATTTTATTTATTTTATTATTTTAATGTGTCATAAGACAACATTTCTCCCATAACTTAAAAAAATATAAAATAGGATAACTTTATAGATTTTTAAATATGCAAACCTTATTAGAGTAATTGGAAATGGTTTGATAGCAGTAGTCCTTATCACAACTAACCTAAAAATTGGAGCCTATAAAATTTTTGTATTAATTTATGAGTACCAATAAAATTAAACCGTCATCTTATTTGGCCTCTTCACGCAGAGAGGCCATAACCATGGATAATAATTTGTATTAATGCTTGGGAAAAGGAATGATACGATTCATATCCAATCGCACGTGAACCTTTCCTCTATCTTTATCTGCGCATAATACCTATATGTAATACTCGTTTTGAACATAATGAACCTACTTATTTATTTGTCTATATGAATCTACTGAAGGATGCCTTGGATGCTAGTCCGGCGGTGGGTCTTTATCTTTTTCTCGATATGCCTCTATCGTTTTCTCTGCTCCCGGAACTGGTAAAGTAAGTCAACTACTTCTCACACTTATGGATCCGCTACAAGGTACTCTACTCTCCCTTTGTAGGTTCTGCATCCTTGGGTTCTAATGCTAGATTTGAATTTAATACTAGGTCAACTGGGTATGGAACTATAGGCTCTTCCTTCTCAACGACTACCATTGTCTTTACCGGTGCCTCTGGTGGAGCATTGACTGGAACTGGTTAAATCAGAAATAACTTTTCAACTTGGTGAAACTTAAGTGGAATTGATGCCTCCACGGACCTTAGAAGAGATCTGAAGGTCTACAAATAATGTGATCCTATATCGATCAACACGAAAAGCGTAATAGATCATTGGTCCAATATCTGTGTATCTGTGGCGCCGTAGAACCGTGTTAATCCCTATGATGTTTTATGCTGGGCTAAGAATCTTATATTGCTGGGAGGCCCTTTGTGGAGGCAAAGTTAAGCAACCCCTACTTCCTTCCTCTCAAATAAAAAAAGATCTGGTTGTAAACTACACTGGAAATGCCCCCTTGATTTGAGAGCATACAACCTAGGAATCTACAGTTATGTTGAGGGCCTGAACCCCAAAGTCTTAAGCATCTTTGAGTCTGACAATAAAGGTGATGCACTCAGTGGCATTGTTGGTGACATCAAACTGTAATATATAAGTAAAGTATTGGGGTTCCTCGTTTGGAGGTAGACTAATTGTGAGGATTTAATGGTTACTTGTTGGATCTCTTTTTTTCAACAGGAGAAAAATCGTTGTTTTGGAATTAATTCATGGTCAAAACAGTCCAACATCCAGATACATGAGCGGCTGAGGGGGAGATAGCCAGTCTCGGCATGGAGAGAGGAAATTCCCGATCAGGCATAGGAAAACAAAACAAACAGAGTATAGGTCCTCAGCATACATAGTCGTGAAACCATACAGGCTCACCAAAGCAGACAGAGCCCAGCAACAGATACTGGCACCCTGGCGCTGAAGGAGGAAAAAAACATAGTAACGATGGTACTAAAGAAAAAAACATTATAACACTGACCATTGTGCAGATACATCACATAAATGATATCAAGTGCGGTAGCGAGAGGCAGACAAGCCAGGGCGCTGTAGCCAAAAATATGACAGAGCATGAAGGATGTACAGACATGCATCGAGAGCTTAACAAATACAGGAGCAGGTGAAAGCCTCATATCATAGCATCCCAAAAAAAAGGAGAGAGCCGAAAAGCCTACAAAGGGAAGGAGTAGGAGGTCTTGGCACTGTTATCACTGATATATGTGACCGAGATGAAACCAAAAACATGTGTCAGCCCAATTTTTGAGAGTCTGTCAGCCCTGCTGTTCAGCTCTCTGAAGATATGGTGGGTGGCAGTCCTCTGAAATTGAGAGAGAAGGTGGGTAATACGTTCGACCCATCCACATAGATGAGGACTTCGGAGAGTAGTCCTGCCCGAGATACCTCCAATAACCACCTGTGAATCCCCATATATATCTATGCAAGGGATCCCAAGGTGGAGAGCCACAAGGAGACCGCTCCACAGGGCAAGTAGCTCAGCTTTGTTGTTAGTGCCGGGGCCGCCATTCCAGGAGATGTTGTAGCGCTCCCCATTATCCAATTTAAGCCAGGCGCCACAGCCACAGACCCCCTCCTGCTGTGCACCATCGAAAAAGAGTGCCGGTATGTTGACCTCGTGGGGTCTAAACCTGATGGACAGGTCCCTTATGTTCTCATCCAGAGCAGCAGGAGTTTGTAACCATTCCAGAGTCCGCCGGTACATCCTGTGGGGCTCCCATTGCCCCTCATTGAACAGCATATTATTCCTGGAGCGCCATACCTCCCAGCATACGTAGAAGGGAAAAGCTTTGAGCCCAACACCCTTGGAAGCCCAAAATTCATACGCCTGAGTCTGAGATTGGGGATACCAAGATGGATAGCCAACCCATTGAGAAATCAATTCCCAAAATCCCAAAACAGGTTTGCATTCAAAGAATAAATGGGAGACAGATTCCAGGTGTTGTTTGCAAATGATACAGCAGCCCGGTCCGATCATACCTCTCTTTTGGAGATTCTCCCACGTGAGGATCCTCCCTTTCCAGAGAAGCCAGTTGAAAAGCAGGATCTTGTGGGGAATACTCCACTTCCACGCCTTTGTGAATCCAGGAATAACATTAGGGGAGGAGGCTTCAACAATCAGGTTCGTATACAGGTCTTTTACCGAGATGTTGGTGCCTTTATAAGACCCGCCCCACACAATCCTATCACCGGCTGGCAGAAAAAAGAAGCTCGCCCCCTGGAAAACAACAATGGTGTTCAGCCACGAATCCCTGTCCTCCTCCTGTAAGCCAAGACTCTCAAAAGTCTTCCAGACAGGAGCACCGTTTTCCCAATGAGAGATGAGGTCCGATATGAAAAAGAGCCCTCTATGTGACAGCCTGTGGATGAAGTGCAGGTCAGAGCCTTGTTCATATGAAGTGCCCAAAATGAAGGGGCACGAGATAGGGATCCTCCTCCCATCGCCAAGCTTCCACCGAACTTGCTTCTTAACGATCCCCAAGCTTTTAACCATACTTCTCCAGATCATGGACGCTCCTTTGTGTGGCGCCAATGGGCCGAGGATGAAATATTCCATAGATCTAGATCCAACATACTTGTCCATCATGATGTTTGAGAAAATGCCGTTAACCGACAGGGCCCTCCAAAGTGACTTGGCTAATAAAGCCAATGAGAAAATCTTCATATCCAGAAGCCCCCAGCCGCCCAAGACTTTTGGGCGTGAGATCTCTGACATTTTAACAAGATGAAATTTTTTCTTATCACCCCCCCTGGCCCAAAGAAAATGTGACATAATGGCATAAATCCTATGGCAAATCTGAGAAGGTATAAGGAAAAGATGCCCCCAATATACAGTGAGCTGCGAAAGTACAGCTTGAGTGAGTACGTACCTCCCACCCAACGTGAGCCAACGATTAGTCCAGCTCGAAATTTTGTTCCTGTATTTCTGAACTAACCATTCCCAATCTTTATTCAAATAAGAACAGGGCTTCAAACGGAACCCCAAGTAGGAGATGCCTTTAGAGGATTTGGCAGTACTGACTCCCAGAATCTCAGCAATAAGACGAATATCCTCCGCCTCGCCATGGTCAAAAAGCAGCTTAGACTTATGCTTGTTGATGACAAGGCCAGTGGCCGAGCCAAATATGTCCAACAGAGATCGAAGGAAAGCCCAGTGTTCTTGAAGGATGCAACCAAAAATCAATAGGTCATCAACGAAAAGTGAGTGGGTGATCCTGACCTGTGGGGAAACCAACATCCCTATAAAAAATCCCTCCCTAGCAGCACAATTGATCAGACGGCTAAACCCCTCCATGACAAGAAGGAATATGAGCGGAGACAGTGCACAGCCCTGTCTCAGCCCCCGTTCAGCCTTGATAAACGAAGAAGGGATCCCATTGATGATGATACTATATCGCACTGAGCAAATACACGCCATGATCCATCTAATGGCAGGCAAATGCAGACCAATCTTGTACAGAACCAATCTGATGAAAGACCAGTCTACGGAGTCGTAGGCCTTGTAAAGATCGACCTTGTATATAATACCACCCTGATTCGGATCATGCATAGTGTGCAAAGCCTCCTACGCGATTGCCACAGCATCATGAATCGATCTGCCATGTAGAAAACCATACTGCTCATCTGAGATCCACTTAGAGAGAGTTGCCTTGAGCCTGTTAGCAATCAGCTTCGATGATATCTTGTATAAGACATTGCACAGAGCAATAGGGCGATAGTCAGAGAAGGTAATAGGATCCGAAGTCTTAGGAATGAGCGCGATAAAAGTGGCGCTAATGGCACCCGGTATCCGCCCCTCTGTCCGAATCGATTCAACCAACTCCAGCAGTTCAGTCCCAATAAGGTCGAAAAAACAGATGAAAAATTCTACTGGCCACCCATCAGGCCCAGGGCTTTTGTCCTTGGCGAATGATTTCAGAACAAGCAGTAATTCCTCATTTGTTATGGGAGCCATGATGCTCACAGCAGAGATCTGGTCATACATCACCGGCATGTGGTTGAGAACCCACCGTTGGTTGAGGTAAGAGATGTCCTCATCACGCTTATAGAAGTCTTCAAAAAATACAGCAGCATATCTCCTAATCTCCTTTTCATCCGAAAAGATGGTACCCTCCTTATCATGAATGCACCAAATGGCATTTTTAGCTCTTCTACCGGAAGCACAAGCATGGAAGTACTTAGTGTTGAGGTCCCCTTCTTTTAGCCATTGCGAGTGGCTCTTTAACTTCCACGTAAGCTCTTCGATTCGAAGAAGTGCAGTCTTCCTGTCTTCCAAGGATTTCAATAACTCATATTAACCAGCATCAGGAGGGTGGGTCAAAAAGAGTTCATAAGTCTGGGCAATGCGCTCAGAGATTTCAGACAGCTCCAATCTCTGCAGTCTTTTCTTATGGCGTTCCCATTTCCTGACGGAGTGCTTCAAAGCCATCAGCTTACCCGCCAATCCACCATCGTGTGGGAGGGAGTCCGCTTCATCCTTCCAGAAATTTGAGACGAGATTGATGAATTCAGGGTCCGATAGCCAAACCCTATTGAATTTAAATGGAGCTCCCTTATAGATTGCTTCATGGCGCCAAGACAAGCAAATAGCCCTGTGATCCAACAAGGAAGAGTCCTGGACAGAGAGGCGCATGTGACCCAGGATATTAATCAAACTAGCGCTGACCATGGCGCGGTCAAGAACCTTGGCGATGTAGTCATCTCCACACCTGTGGTTAGACCAGGTGGGCACAGCAGGACGAGCTTTGATGTTGATGAGATCCCGACAGTTAAGGATATGTAAAATCCTGTTAGCAGCCCTGTCAATCCTAGCTTTCTTGCCCCACAACTCGTCCACAGAGAGGGCAATGTTGTAGTCACCAATCAACATCAAGTTTTTCAGATCCAGTAAACCACTAATGTCCATCTTATTCCAGAAATCAACCTTCATGCTACAGGGAGCATAAACATTGATAATGGCCATCTGTTGGCACGAGCCTCTGATAGATCCATACAAGAGAATGCCCCCAAAGAATCTGTATGCCGTGAAATTGAAGAACTGTACGTCCCAGCCAACAGCAATGCCTCCCGATCTTCCAACAGCGTCAACCCCAGCAACCTTCCAACCCGGGCATATCTCAAAGATGGTGTTCACCGCATCCTTGCGAGGAGAGAGAGTTTCCTGTAAACATATGACCGAAGGTCTAGTATTCCGAACCAAATCCCTGAGGCGAATTTTTTTCGAGGGATCGCCCACCCCTCTGATGTTGAGGGATAAAATGGTTGTCATACCCCACCATCCTGTGGGCAACTCGCTCTAAGGGCCCAATCCGAATGAATGTCCATTACCGGAATCTCCTGTAGATTCAATATCTCCCCCCTGAAAATTTATTTGTGCTTCCTTCTCCCTCTGAAATGTCTGGAGCCCTTCTTCGAAGTTTTCCGCACAGTGATATTAGCCGCGGATCCAGGCGAAATAGTGGGAGAATTCTCCCTGACCATTCTGTCATATACAGTCAACTCTGCAATGTCTAGATCAGGATTCATCAGAAGGGCCTCCAGGTCAGTCTCCGCATCATTCCTAGGTGATTCAAGGCCAAGATCAGCAGCAGTAGAGCGATCATCAAAAGGTGACGCCCACTCCAGGGCAGGCATAGTGGGGGAGGCCACGTTAGGACCAGAAGTTCCATGTTCATGATTAATGGGAGGGTTGATCACGGGACAAGACGGGCTAATAGGCTGGGCGGGAGCGGAGAGAATGGCTTCACTCGGTGGAGGATCGTTGTCCATCACTTCGATCAGAACACTTCCATCACCACCATCTTTGATAGGTGAAGCCCATTCCAGGGCGGGCATGGAAGGAGAAACAGAGAGGGGGCATTCAGGAAAGAGGTCATTATTAAAGGTTGGCGCTAATACGGAGCGGAGAGGAATCGATGGGAGGGTCACAGAAGAGGTGGGAGGGGGAGCCCGGAAATGAGGACGAGAAACCACATTCGCCGACAGACAGCGAGTGGGGAGATCAGCCAAGAGTGATGATTTCAAGAGGGGAGGTGTGTGCATCCCGGGGGCAGCTTTGTCATTATAAGAACGGTGAACATCTGGAACGACAGTGGAAAGCGACTTATCTGATGGTTCCGTGGATAAGGATGAAGAGCCACGATGTCCCATGTGTAAAGTGTAGTTGCGTCGCCTTCTATTCATCAAGAATCTAGCAGGGCATTCACGTTTAAGGTGGCCTGTTTTATGGCAACACAGACACCTAAAGGGGATACCCCAATAGTCAACACGCTGAAGGTGCCTCCTCTTCTCCCAGACCAATACAACATCCCCCGCCAGCTGATGCATAGTAGGTACTTCAATCAGAATCCATGCAACACGCTTGTCTGGAACGCCCACGCTCCGTGGGTCTACGTATCTAGTCGTTCCAATGGTGTTACCAATGGCTGAGAGGGCATTTTCTGTCCAGTATTCAAGCGAGAGTCCAGGCAATTTGGCCCATATATACTTGCCCCGCGGAGCGTCCACAAGGGGATCAAAACCTAAATACCAAGGCATGATCTGAAGATAGCTGCGTCCAGATACCCATACCCTGTCCATAACCTTGCTGCAGTCCTGTTCGTGCATGAAATGAACAGTGAACCAATTCCCCATGAGCATGCTAATCTTAGGCATGTAACCAACCTTCCTGATCTAGCATCTCTGAGCCCATTCATACATGTCAATTTCCTTAGAGTCAGCGTAGATCCACCTGCCTACCAGCGCACGTTTCTGAAGGCTACATACCCTGTCGATAATGTCGCCATTATCCAGGATCACCTCTTTTATCTCCTGTGCATGTTTGAAAACAGAACGTTCCTTCCCACGTCATCGCCTGTTGTCTCTCCTGCGATTGGGATGGGGAGATCCCGAGACAGGGATGTGAGAAGTGTGTTCAGTTTGGCCCAAATCCTTCTCCGCATCCAGGTCGGCCTGGGGAGCCAGAGCATGCAGGGTGGTAGTACAGCCGGCCTTTTGAGACCTATCGCAGAGTAATTCGGCTTGTAAAGTAGCTGCAATGAAGGCCTCCTGGGCGGAAAGGTCGGAGGAAAGGTGGTCCTCTCGGAAGTCCAGCGGACCCCTACATCCCTGACCCATGTGGAAAGACAACAACCAGTAGCAGGGCTACTTTAGTGCATAGGCAGTAGGTAGAATCTACAAGAGCCTGTCTCAATCACATACATAGAACAAAGCTGAGAAACGAGGGCAAATCCTAGATGAAGCCAAATAGAAGTACAGATCTACAGAGGTATGGAGAAGAATAAATGGGGGCGATCCTCAGAGCTCCACACCCCAAGACATGCAGAGCTTCTCAATCCAAAAAGAGTCAGCCGGTAGAAGCCCATAAGATAAAAATATATAGCAGAAAAGGGCAATGTACCATCCTCATTGATTTGTAAGGGTCGTGGCCAGAGATACTACGGAGCAGAGGAGTAAAGATGCAAGGAAACAAGATCACCAAGAGGATACTCGATGCGACGTCACTTACAACACCCCCCCCGATCCGCTAGGACACTAAATAAACCATACCATAATAGCGGATGGCAGACATACCAGCTAATGAGAAAGAAATAAATGATCGCGTCCGACCAACAGAAATTGATACCAGAGGCAAGAGACCGATGGATAATAGGAGAGCCAAAGTAGAACGTTAGTCGCAGCAGCAACAATAGCACAAAATACCTGGACAAGTCCACCACCTGCCCCAAAGTCTGTAACTACACCCACTGCACGGTCGGGTAAGATGAAAGGAGGCAGCCCAATACCGCCACCTACATAGCCAATTGTTGCAATCCCAGATGGATGACGTAGAGGAAGACGGATCCACCGGTTCAGCCGATTTTCCGATCATTCGTTATGCACAGATGCATAAGAGCCGATAGAATTACTTGTTGGATCTCTTGAAGTCTATCAAGTGGCAAAGCTGCTTCGAAGTGCCATTGATAATAAAACCCCTACCCGCGAACAATTTATTAGATCTGATATTCGACGAGGCTCCTGAAATCCAAGCGGGGTGAGATAGGAGATACAAGGGGATTATGATGTGGATTCCAGCTAGGCTAATGAGCACATGGGTCAGGTACAGATTGTTCCAATAGGGAGTAAGGAGAAGCTAGCTTAGGTACTTGATAGAGTAGTAACCAGTCGGGCATTAAGCCAGCCAGCCAAGGCCAACCACAAACCAATAAAAAACTATGGCGAATTCAATCTCTAAAGAATTAGGTGTCCCATTGACCTGTCCATGGATGAAATGCCTAACTTGTCTTGTTCAGGCTCTTGTACTTTATGCATGTTGCATTCTGGGGAAATGAGCACTTCCCCCTGGATCCAATTGACAAGGTGTTTGATTACATATATCCTTGTGTAACCATGAACCTCACAACATGAGGCATTTTCTTTCGTTATTACGAATGTTAGTCACTGCTCAATTCTGTCTTCGGATCCTCCCATTGCTTTCAGGTCTTCCATCGAAACCTATTGATTCAGAGAAGCACGAAAAAGGTAGACTTGTGAGACACCTTTGGCTCACGCTTTTGCTTCAGAGACTTATATTTAGTACAATTCGAGGTAGTTGGAGAGGGAGAGTTCTAAGTATGATCTTGCTGACTCTTAAACTTCCGATTTTGCACCTGGTCGTAGCTACCCTACCCGGGGCAATACTCGCTAGTGTCCCGCTCCTACTTGTCCACCACTTCAACTTCACCATGTTGTGCGGGGTCTCCGAAGCAATTGTATTAAATGAAACTAGTGAATGAGGTTATTTTCTAGAACCGGAAGCCTATCCAATTAGGTCCTGCAAAAGTATCTAAGTATGGAGTTCAATTAAAAGAAGGCATCTACATTGTTTCCCAAATAGAAAAGAAGCCATCCATTTCAATTTCCCTGCCAGTCTATGGATAATAACTATGCCTATGTTGCTTGTTGGTAGAATGGTTGTTGCTAATTGTGCTGGTTACACAATGGAAACTTTTCTCTATAAACTATGAAAATATGTAGATTCAGATCTTTTTTCAAGATTATGTGAGGTAGTTTTAATTCTAATATTTCAACAGCAAACGAAACGCTCATGGCAAGGACTTGTTGCCATGCAGCTTGTTTTGTTAATTTAGAAAATGATTTTTTTATAAATTTATTTAAGTGGATAGTGATTGTTAATAATAAAGTTGAATTTTACATAATTTTATAGATTTTCGTAGAAGGCAATTTTATTAATTTAGAAAAACGATTTTTTATAAATTTATTTAATTGGATGGTAATGTTAATAACCAGCATAGATCCATTTTAAGTATGGATCTAACATGAGCCAAGAGAGATTAAATTTTTTTCACGTGCAAACTTCTTTAGAGTGTAAAATACAATGTGTTGTTTTTCATTGTATTTTTGAATGCTAAATAAAGTATATATAGAACCAAATAAAAGCTTTAACCATAAAAACTTAATTTTTTTCATGATATATACATAATTTTTTTAAAATTATATATAATATATATGCAATTGACATCAAAATATTTTATGTAACATATCCAAATATTGTATGACCCAAATTAAAATGTTTTTTTAGCGTATATCCATTTTAAGTAAGGATTTAACATAAGCCTAGAGGGATCAAATTTTTCACGTGCAAACTTCTTTAGAGTGTAAAATACAATGTGTTGTTTTTCATTGTATTTTTTAATGCTACATAAAGTATATATAGGACCAAATAAACGTTTTAACCATAATAACTTAATTTTTTCATGATATACATAAGTTTTTAAAGATGATATATAATATATATGCAATTGACATTAAAATATTTTACATAACATATCCATATATTTTATGACAGAAATTAAAATGTTTTTTTATTATTAACATACTTTTAAGTATATGTGCAATTGACTATATTCTTTTTTTTTAATTATAAGCGATATTATTTTTCTATTTATGACATATTTTTTAACTTTCATTTTTATTTTAAAGGGAACTGATGGACATACATACTTATATATCCCCTCATACTTACTCGTTAAAAGTGTCATTACAAAGTGATATTAAAAAAAATTGCAGTGTGTTTTGCTGGTCATATTCCCTCATATTTCTTATTCACATGATACAATAAGTAATGTTTCTACTAAAAATTGCACTGGTGATACAGTGCAAGTCGATGTTTGATTGCCATATACCCTCACAGTCACATGATAGAGTAGATTATTCCATCCAATGGCTACTATTAACTATTATGTAGGAATCCCTTGTTTTTCTCGTAAAAGAGCTAGTCACAACTTTTGCTCACTGAATTCTCCGTATAATTTCTAGAAACTGGATAAGCTATGTGTGACCTAACGGACCAGAGCAGATAAAAAGTTGTGGGAAGAGCTGTAGAAACTACAATGTGTAGACTGATAAGCTTAGAACCAGTTGCGTGCTCATTTCTTGATAATGGAAACAGAGTTTTTACTAATAAGGTGGTTGATTGATACAAACTCCACATTGGAATCGATACTTGGCTCAAAACTTTGTGGTTGTACACACCAAAAAGGAAGTGAGTGCTTTGGATCGAGGCTGAAGGTTATTTCTACTTTCTTTACTTCCATTTCAAGATAGTTTGTGGTTAAAATGTGTTACTACCTTCCTATATTGTAATTATGAATAAGAAAATTACAATATGGTATGTACAATAAATCATGGTTATGAAGTTTGGATTTAATCAAACTTTAGATTCCATTTGATATGAAAAAATTGTTTTAAAACATTTTTTTTTTCAAAATGTTAGAGAAATTTTTTATGTGCCTTGCTCTTTGCTGGACTATTTTTTTCTGTTTATTTTACAGTTGGAAACATTTGCTAATTCTCAATGGGTAGAAATGTTGTTACTCTCTCTAATGCTATAAAATCTGGTTAGATAAAAGCATACAAAGTTGCCTTATCATTTTCAAAGAGATGAACAAGCTCAATGTCAGATTAAAGAATTAAATTTAACTTTCAAAATTGAAATATGACTTTTTTTACTATCATTTGATACATAATTTATATGATTAAATTTGAAAAATTAAATATTTACTCAATTTTTGTTATTGGAGCAGCTCTCAAGTGTACATAGTTTTTCTAATTCTCAATGGGTAGAAATGTTGTTCCTCTCTCTAACGCTATAAAATCTGGTTAGACAAAAACACACAAAGTTGCCTTATCATTTTCAAAGAGACGAACAAGCTCAATGTTAGATTAAAGAATTAAATTTAACTTTCAAAATTGAAATATAACTCCCTTTACCATCATTTGATACATAATTTATATGATTAAATTTGAAAAATCAAATATTTACTCATTTTTTTTCATTGGAGTAGTTCTGAGGTGTACATGGTTTTTCCTTATTAGGACTAAACCTCCCCACCTTTTTCATTGGACCACCAGACTTATTAGGACTAAACCTCCCCACCTAACTGTTAGACCATATTCTCTAGACTAAATATTTATTCATTTAAAACATGATTTTAAAGAAAAAACAATGCAAGTAATTTTATAAGAATGGGTTAAATTCTTATATTTAAATGGTATAATTTGCACAATTCAAACATTCCAAATTTCTTGAAAACACTGAATTGTGGGAGTAAAGAGTGTGTATTTTTTTTCTTTCTTTTCTGGAAAAGTGGAAACAGAGAAGCATTTCATTTTAGAAAGTGAGGCCTTCACAGCAGGGAAAGTTATGCAGATATTTTGGCAGCTAGCTCTTGGGATATTCTATTCAACAGAGGCTTTGTTGAGAAGCTAGGCGAGTTTATTGTGAAACTTCACAGGAAAAAGGAAGAATACAAGATCCAGATAGAGAAGCAATCTATCCCATAGGCTATCTTTAGCCTCATGGACATTAAAATAATTTCTTATTTTTCACAATTAAAAAGACATTGTAAATATTGAGAAAACAAAAACTTATTAAAAATTCTATCCGCATAAATCGGGGTCATCAAATAGAAGCCAACTCCATACAACATGAAGGCGAATAACCTATATGATAGTTGCCTTCAGGATGGCCATTGAATGCATAAATATGGGCAATTAAATAGAAGCCAACTTCACAAAACTCGAGAGCCAAAGGCCTTGTACATTATTTTTCTCAGGAATTAAATAGAAGTAAACTTCACACAACTCGAGAGCCAAAGACCCTGAAAATTAGGGGAAACACTTCTATTGTTGTGCAAGGACTAGTACTAGTTATAGTACTGGTCCCACACATCCATAAAAAAACATCATAAACTCTCAAAAATATGAACATAAATACTTTATATTAAATTATATAAATATATCCAAAATGGGCCCATATACTGATTGGACCAACAGTTTCAAACACCAAATATTAACATCACAAGTTGACAAGACCAATTGTCTCAACTACCTCTAGTTCTGAATTACCAATAAGTCAAAATGCACTACAAAACATTACATTGCTTTCTATCCAAAAGTACACATATCCCATCAAATATTCACTCACTGATTTTGCATTGGAGCAATGCATCCCATTGTTGGGTAATACCTGCAAAAGAATAGATGAAATGTGTGCCAGCCATATCTACATGTGTGTTTAACCATTCAACCTATTGAAGACAATAAATGACACCATTCAATTCAAGAATTAGTTCAGAGGATGCAATAAATGACACCAACCCTTTCAATTCAAGTATTAAACACATCAGCCCTTTCAATTCAGAAAATAAACACAGGAAAGCACAAGGATCAACCATGAAAGTTTATCAGCCATTGAATCATGTACAAATCAATCATGAACACAAATATGAATTTGGGAGATGGAAATCCATGTCAATCTTCCCTACCAATTAAATTCTAGATCATAAAACTATAAAACATCAACCCTTACTGTTTTTCATTTTTCATTTGAAACATTCATTCTACTCATCGATTGTTGCAGACAAACAATTAGAGCGTTCACATACAATCAAAGGGTTCAAACAATGTTATATTCATTTGCATACATACAATCAAAGTGTTCAGACAATGTTACATTCATTATATTCATCAACTGTTGGAGACATACAAACAAAGTGTGTGCACAATGTTATATTCATTCTCTTCATCAACTGCTGGAGACATGCAGGTTTTTGTTGAATAATGTTATTATATTAAGTACTTAATCATTATTTTAGTTGAGAAACTAGGGTAAATTAAAGCCATTTTCAAATGAATAACAATAATGTCTATGTCTATTTATCACTTGTATATGGTTATTAGAAGCACTTGTATATGCTTATATGCTTATTCAAGGACTTTTAGAAGTTTGAAACCTCTCTATGGCCAGTGCCTCCTTTCCTAAAGTTTCCTATGGCTACATAGCGTATTAGCTTTCAACCTCAATGGGCAATATCTTCATAATACACATCTTATGTTAGTACTAGACATTGGTCTTGTACCGTAATATAACCCTATTGAAAGGATATGGAATTCAAGTTGATCATGTTACAGTTACAACTTAAGCTCATTTGTATCATTGGTATCATGTTTAATATCAATATTACCACCATGTTGAGCTTATATATTATAGATCATATACCTGCTAATATCTGCTTATTGGAGCTTAGTTAAGTTTGTTACCATATCAACTAGTAACGATTGCACCATAATCAATCACGTAACTTTATGGCTTCTATCCTCACAGGTTAGACAAAACAATCAAGTAAATCCCACAACCATGCAAGAGAAAGCTATAAATAGTGTAAAAAGATGAAGTGTTGACAGCGAAGGCAGAGTTCATAATTCCACAGATAGATAGATATATGGACACATACTGCACTCGTCCAGAAATTAGGAAGCTGCTCAATTTAAAAACTTTAAGCTTCTGTTTCTAAGACCTGTTTCTATTTCTAAGTTCTATTTAAGGTCTAACTAGAAGGATCATACTCATCTTATTCAAATAATTATATCATTCAATCCATAGCTAGTAGTAGTCCTTCAATCTAACATGATGTGACAATTTGTAAAAGTTTCAAGCCTAATTTCTTTGAAGAAGTATCCCTATAAGCAAGTAAATAAGTAACCTTATAAAAGGACATGAACTACACCCAGTAAATGCATTTATAGACCTATTCCAAAATTATTTTGCAGTGAAAAACAAAGTCCTAACCAGAGGGCCTAAGTTGCAGAATAAGTGCTCAAACCAAGAACCATATGAAAAGCACCAGGTCTAGTATTAAAGGTAACAAATAAAAAAGGAATTGTGAAGCTAGCAACAACATAAAAGGTCTAGTTTCAAATCCTGTAGAAAGATAGTAGAAGATAGCAACTGAGGTTTATATTTTTACTTTCTCAGCTCCATAGTAGAAAATAAGTCAACCTTTGTCACTTTCAGAAGGTATAAGGCTCAAAAAAAGACTAGTAAGTAGTGCCTTACAATATTCCATTGTTCCCACAACCACATACATGGTTCAACCTCTTTTAACACACTCTAAAACTATGCCATCAAGTATAAAATAGGGGTTGAACTAACATGAATAAACATAGCTCATGCAAACACACTCTTAGAAGTCCATTTACAATGCAAGAAGTCAACTTCTATTTTCTATTTTAGCAGAGTAAATCAAGGCTTCAACATAGTTAAACCTATGCTAAGAGGTTGAGATCATGAAGAGACTAAGAAGAATTGTTTAGAGTTCCTTATTACCATTATAGGGGTTCAAAATATATAAATATGAAGTTTGAATTTTTCAGAGGTTTATATATAGAGAAATCTCTTCATTCTTGTTCAGAAATCTGGGAGGTCTAGTCAAAGACCAAGTTCTCTAGAAGCAGCGAAGTAGCCTCCTTATCAAGTCCGAGATATACAATATCTGCATAAGTTATATTTAAGGTCTGACTAGAAGGATCATGCTCATCCTATTCAAAGAATTATATCACTCAATCCATGGCTTGTAGCAGTCCTTCAATCTAACATGATGTGACAATTTGTAAAAGTTTCAAGCCTAATTTCTTTGAAGAAGTATCCCTATAAGCAAGTAAATAAGTAACCTTATAGAAGGACTTGGACTACACCCAATAAATGCAGCTATAGACCAAATCCAAAAGTATTTTACAGTGAAGAACAAAGTCCTAACGAGAGGGCCTAAGTTGTAGAATAAGTGCTCAGACCAAGAACCATAAGAAAAGCACCAGGTCTAGTATTAAAGGTAGCAAATAAAAAAGGAACTATGAAGCTAACAACAACATAAAAGGTCTAGTTTGAAATCCTGTAGAAACATAGTAGAAGATAGCAACTGAGGTTTATATTTATACTTTCTCGGCTCCATAGTAGAAGATAAGCTGACCTTTGTCACTTTCAAAAGGTATAAGGCTTAGAACAAGACTATTAAGCAGTGCCTTACAATATTCCATTGTTCCCACAGGCACACACATGGCTCAAAATCTCCAAAACTATGCCAACAAGTATAAAATAGGGGTTGAACTACCATGAATAAAACAGAGCTCATGCAAACACTCTTAGAAGTCCATTTACAACACAAGGAGTCAACGTCTAACTTCTGTTTTAGCAGAGTAAATCAAGGCTTTAGAATATTTAAGCTTCACACTTGTCAAATTCCAATCACAAATCAGATGAGGGTTACACTTGTCTCTTACACAATTCGAAGTTTAGGTTTCCCACTGACAATAGAACTAGTTTATAAGGTTTTGGGGAAAATTTTTCCATATGTTTTTGTTAGTCCACTAGGGTTTTCAAGAAAGTTTATTTCTGTTCAAAATACAAAATGCACAAGTTGCCTACACAGATGCAAGAGTTCACAACAAACAACTGAATATTCCATGTTGTTAATAGTCAATAGGTATCACTTATCTTTCTCATGCCGATATTAGAAGTCATACATAATTGAAATATAGTATAGTGCAAATAATTCAATAATTCAAAGTAACAATGTAATCCAAATTCAATTGTTCAGGTAAACCAAGTTTGTTCCACTACAGTCTCAATTAATTCATAAAATTCTTCATTGATATGAATGGATTACTAGGTTTGGTTTTAGCATTAAGATAAAATCCTTGCTGAAAACACAGTATACACTCAGATGCAACCTAAACTCTTTTGGTTAAAATACCAAGTTGCCTACAGAAATGCAAGAGTTCACAATAAACAACACAAAATTCCATGTTGTTAACATCAATAGGTATTACTTATCTTTCTCATGTTGATATTAGAATTCATACATAAATACATTTTACTTTGTACAATTGTGTTGTAATACTTATCAAAATTCTTACTCATGTTGTACTCGAATACAATTTTAAATCAGAATTTCATGGCAAATCTACAAGTTTTTGGATCCATGCCAAGAGTTTCTATTGCAGATCAGATAAGGAATAGAAGGAGGTGAAGGACAATGAGGGCCCAACTGCGAATCAGTTCATCGGATGAGGATAGGGGGGGTGATGTCAATGCTCCCAATGATCCCAGCAATTTCATTGAAAAGGACTCTGGTAGCAGATCATCCCAACCCACCATTAGCCACAAAGCCACCTTCAACCACAGTGCAAGGTGTAAGTTCAACAAAGAAAATCAGTGCCATCAAAGGTTGGACAAAGCAAGACATGCTCGCTACAATTGATGACATCGAGTTTAAGGGATATTCAATCCATGTCTCTGCAAAAAAACATGGTATTGTTGCCTCTAACATACATGATTGGATAGATGGGTTGACTAATACAAAGCGTAGAGGGCCTGTTACAATTATGATTGAATAGGAGGAGGACGAGGTGGTCGAGTGGTGTAAGGAGATGGCCTAATTGGGACATGTGTTAGAGCTTATACAACTTAAATCTACACTAGCACAAATCTGTCAAGGGAGGCCAAACCCCTTCAAAGATGGTTTTCCTGGTAAATCATGGTGGAGTGGGTTTAAAAAGAGGCATCCATACCTTGTGTTACGTACAGCCGAGGGCCTTGATAGAAACAGGGCTTTAAATCTACGCCCTACAATTGTTTCCAAGTTCTATAACACTCTTTCTACTGCATATGAACAACACTTCATATGTCCCATACCATATATGGAACTGTGATGAAACACACTTACAAGCAGGAGGGAATCGTGGTATGCGGGTAATTTCTAAGAGAGGGAGTAGAAATGTGCCTAAGATATTTCCTAAGAGCAGGGAGTGTGTTTTGTTAATGCAATTGGTTCATCAATACTAGGATTTTATCTATTTAAAGGTAAAACTCAACTAAAAAATTATATACAGAATTCTGAACCAGGTGCATGTATGGTTGCACATCCACATGCATGGATGACAAAGGAACTATTCCTTAATTGGCTTTGCCACTTTGCTACATCTATACTAGATGGTGTCTCGCCTGAAAACAGACACCTATTGATTTTAGATGGCCATGGAAGCCACATGGTTATGCAGACAATTGAGGAGGCCAATAATTTCAGCATTGACTTGTTAACATTGTCGGCTCATAACACTCACAGATTGCAGCCACTTAATGTTAGCGTGTTTGGGCCTTTCAAGAACTATTTCAGGGTCGAGCGAGCTTCATGGATGGAAAAGAATCCAGGGGTGGAAGTAAAGAGGTTTGAGCCAGCTAAGATTGAAAGTAAAGCATTTAAAAGGGCTCTCACACCTTCTAATATTAAGGTTGGATTTAGGAGGACTGGTATATCGCCACTTAATGTTAATGCTCTTATGCATGATATTGGTTGTAGCCAAGCATTTGAAGTGGAAGGTCAAGAAGCAGAGAACTTACAAGACCATGTCAGTGCCTAAGAAGATGTAGCTACTGTTGAAGGTATAATGTCCCTTTCTGAAGGGTTGTTCTATGGTGATGATGATGAACATGTCAGTGAGACACAGTTCAGTCATGAACCAACTATCAATATCTTTGAGGTTGTCACACCCACTGAACCACTTGCCAATTATGCATGTGAACTTCCATGTGATGCAGTTGATCAAGGGAATGAAAATGCAATAGAATTAAACAATGACCAATTGAGCATGCCAACCCAAGTAAGTGAAACATCATGGTTGGAAGAGGTCATGATGAATATCACTGGAAATAGTGTGTCTACCACCAATGAGGAAAGCATGGACATGCCTTCACAACCATGAGAGTTGAACACTGAACTTGTTCATTATTTTGTGGACAATGGATCACTGGAAGAGGAGCCTATTCAACATGAAATACCTGAATAAGACAACAATGGGGGCCAATCAATTGTCCCGAAGGTTGAAAGCCAAGTGTCAGGTCCTGAGGAGCATGGGACAAAAAATCAGAGAATAATCGGTGCATTCCTAAAGCTACCAGGAGAGAGAGTGAAGGCCTCATCAAGGAACTCAACATCATATTGTCTTCGTTTGGGGAGGAGTTCACAATTGCTCACATTCGAAGATTATATGAATTTAATGTTTGAGTCTGAATGTAAAAAGAATGAAATTCAGGAATGTAAAAAGAGAAAGGAGTTAGCCAATGAAAATAAATCTACAAGGATTGCAGCAGCAGAAACTCGAGAAAATGAAAGTTTGGAAAGACAAAAAGCAAGGGAAGATAAGGAACATCAAAAGCAATTGGCAAGGAAAGAGAGAGAGAGGCAAGAAAGGTTCAACAAGAGTTGGAAAAAGGAGGAGGGTTGACAAGCAGGGAAGACCATGGTCCAAGCCAGTTTGAGGCAAATAGGTTGATGTCCAATGAGTCGGACCACATTGCAGAGCACACATCATCATACCAAGACCTGATTAGCATCCAAGTCCTCCACTATCATCCGGGAGTTAGGCCCACCTCTTATACCCCTACCAGTGCAAGTTTAAATCCTAACTGTATTTATATGACACCTGAACTCAGTGTTGGAGTTAGTAACACAAGTGGACACTTGGGTTACTCAATCCCTGCATGGCTACAAGGAGAAAATTGGAGTCAATCATATGGCAACATTCAAGCACATCCTAATCAACCAATGTTGGGCAGCCATGCTTGGGTCAGGCAGGCAACTCAACAATTTTGGGCAAGGTAGGAAATGGAGGCCATCAAGCATAGGTGTGGCATGACTTAATTTTTGTAACCACATCGCAATGTGAATTTTGAATTAGGTAAGCAATTCTGAAAACGCTTTCAGTATTAGGTTATCCTATATATTATTGTTGCATTCAAAGAAGGAATTGGACCTTTAATATGTTATGTGCATGGAGCATACCTTTCATATTGGTTTCATAGTAGAAGATACACTTTTACATAGTTAAGGATTATCAAGTTCATCAAATTGAGGATTGCAAATGGTAAATTTACCATTCTCATTATTAATGTTTGTTAATGGTCATTATGATGGTCAAGGAACAAAGGTAGATCAACTTTAAAATTAAAATTAAAATTAAAATAATAATAATAATATTGAACTCCGTTGGGATAAATATATTCTTAGGGCCTTGCCCCATTCTTTCTGAAATGATAACATAATTAAGTTTTATAAAGAACTCCAGCTCAGAAGTTGATAAATTTTGAAGTCAAGGATTTATCCCCCAATTTCAAACATAGCATTTTCAACAATTAAAGATAACAAGAATAAGATACACACAGTCAACTCATTAAACATACACCAAAATTGCTAATCGTTCTTAGAAGATGATGCATAGCCTGATTAGAAGAAGCATATAGAACAACCATCCAACTACATGTGAATAACTAAATATCTCATGCAACTAACAACAATAATAGAGATGAAACTGACAACAAACATAGAGAAACATGGACAAATTAGCTAGAGAATAATAATAGACAACAAAACTCATGCACAAAGCCAAGAGCATACTAACAATCACAACAATCTACAAGTTTCTCATATTTTGAACACAATTTTGCAACATAGGTAGATCAATTGAAATAAAAAATTTGAACTCTGTTGGGATAAATATATTCCCAAGGTCTTGCCCTGGTCTGTCTGAACTGTTAAAATAATTAAGTTTTATAAATAACGCCAGCTCACAGGTTGATACATTTCGAAGTCGAGGATTTATCCCCCAATTTCAAACATGGCATTTTCAACAATGAAAGATAACAAGAATAAGATACACACAGTCATCTCATTAAACTTACACAAGAATTCCTAATCGTTCTTAGAAGGTGCATAGCCTTAGAAGAAGCATAAAGAACAACCATCCAACTACATGTGAATAACTAAATATCTCATGCAACTAACAACACAAATAGAGATGCATTTGACAACAAACATAGAGTTTCATGGACGGATTAACTATAGAATAATAATAACCAACAAAACTCATGCACAAAGCCAAGAGCATACCAACAATCCCAACAATCTACAAGTTTCTCATATTTTGAACACAATTTTGCAACATAGGTAGATCAACTGAAATAAAAAATTTGAACTCTGTTGGGATAAATATTCTCAGGGCCTTGCCCCGTTCTGTCTAAAATGTTAAAATAATTAAGTTTTATAAAAAACATGTTAAAATAATTAAGTTTTATAAAGAACTCCAACTCATATACTGATACATTTAGAAGTGGAGAATTTATCCCCCAATTTCAAACATAGTGTGGTTGGGAAAGACTAGTAGGCATCACAAATTATGGTCAAGCGTTGAGTCCTTTAGTTGTTCGGGCCAAGAAGTACTTTATTGTACACTAGTCAGGGGTACCAACATAAGCACATATAAATGTCCAAAATACAATGCATATCATCATCAAATATAAAGCAGCAACAACAACTGATCATTCGAAATCCAACACCACTTACGTAATTAATTGCTTTAAAGTAGGTACTGCGAGAGACAAAGCCTTATCTTTACAACTGCAACTGAAGACCAATGTTACAGGACTCACCTTCTAATATCACTAGAATTGAATTTCAAATGAAAACAAATATAAAATCGCCACAGGTATCAGTCATAGTGATAACGCCCAACCGAAGTCATGTTATTGTAAACACGTTTAAACCAGATGAAATTTATCCCAGCAAAAGAACAAATTTATCCCAATAGAGTGCACTCAACAGAAGATATGTTCAAAGAATTCAATAATTGCATCACTTTCAAATATTCATACACAAATTTATCCCAACATTGATCAAATTTATCCCAAAAAAAGTTCAAATTCATCCCAATAGAGTACATTTCACAGGAAGATATGTTCCAAAATTCAATAATTGCATCACTTTCAAATACTCATATATAAATTTATCCCGGCAGAGTTCAAATTTATCCAGCAAAAGTTCAAATTTATCCCAACAGAGTGCATTCACGCGCAAATATGTTCCAAAATTCAACAATTGCATCACTTTCAAATACTCATACACAAATTTATCCCAACAAAAGCTCAAATTCATCCCAACAAAGTACATTTTACAAGAAGATATGTTTCAAAATTCAATAATTGCATTACTTTCAAATACTCATCCACAAATTTATCCTAACAAAAGTTTAAATTTATACCAACACAGTGCACTCAAAGATATGTTCCAAAATTCAATAATTGAATCACCATGAGTATTTGAAAGTGATAAAAACGAACCTACAAATCATATCTCAAGTTTATTTACAACTGCACCCACAAAACCCATGACACCCACAAAAAGCCGTGTCACCCACAAAGTTGAACGAAGCAGGCAGATAAACCCA
Organism: Pinus albicaulis; assembly: GCA_034641835.2. Lineage (NCBI taxonomy): Eukaryota > Viridiplantae > Streptophyta > Pinopsida > Pinales > Pinaceae > Pinus > Pinus albicaulis. Next base: position 973,953,868 of record CM076570.1, read on the forward strand.
AAACCCAAAGCTGAACGAAGTAGGCAAATAAACCCAAAACCCACAAAGTTGTTGAACGAAGCAGACAAATAAACCCAATGTAGGCAGATAAACCCAAAACCCAAAGCTAAACGAAGCATGCAGATAAACACAAAACCCACAAAGCAGGCAGATAAACCCAAAACCCACAAAGTTGAACCAAGGCACAATATCCATTTTCAGCGAAATGTGTTAAAAACATAGGTAGTTAGGCTGGTAGGACGGTGTCCTACCTCCCAGTTGTCATTTCGCCAGAGGAACCTCCATGCAGCAACCGTAGCTCCAACAAATTGCTTAGTAAATTGCAAATTGCTCAGTGACTTGCACGATAGGCATATCACACTTCCAACAAGTTAGAAATCCATTCCACTGCAGAAAACAAGTTAAATTCGGCTATTAAACCCATGAAAACCTCCAATTTACCTTAAAAAAACCCTTGGGGGCACGAAACAACCATAACCAGCTCTGGGTCGAGTTAAATCCGCCACAGGGACGAACTCAAAGCAACAAGTAGCGCAATACTGGCAATAGGGAAGCAGATCAGTGCAATATACTAGTAAAACCCACAACAACAACAGAAAACCATGTCAAACAAGCAAAGTAATTGCTCCATAAAACACTATTTGCAGCGCGTTGGACAGTGATCGTATGAACCAGCGATGCAACAACACCCTGCAACCACCGAGGAGGGAAAATGCACAACAACCAGGCTTGAACACGAATGCACCACAGAAAAGACAAGTTGATGGAGAATGTGGTAAAACTCTTTCAACCCTGCCCTTAACCTGTTGAATTAGTCACAAACTGTAGCAGACATGTCTTTGCATGGTCGACAAGTGTCTTACAACAATTTCCGCCAATCTAGAGGGATAGACACCCCCAATGTTGGACGTCTATGTCCTTGCGAAAGTCGTGAATTTCTGGTATATGTGGCTTACAAACTGTTACATATACCCAAAAAAGTTGTTGTTCCCTGTCTAAAAAAAAAATCCGCTAATAACTTGGAAAAATGATGCGTGTGAAGTGGAGCGATCGCCTACACGGTGTCTCTCCCCTTGTTCACGTTGGGAAGACCGTTGAACGCATGAAGCGGGCTGCGGGGAAAGTTTGTTTTCGTAACAGGTCAAAGCCTTAGACCCTGTACATTACTTGGCTTCAGGAACGCCGTTGAACGCATGAAGCGGGCCATTAAATTGAACCCAACCTTGCATGACCCGAGGCCGAAGACCGTGTATAATTAGCTTGTGTCAAGATGCCTTCGGGACGGCCATTGAACACATAAATCAGGGCGCGAAGTCGAAGGCATACAATTTGATTATAATTCACAAAATTGTAGTCTAAAAAAGTAACATAATGGCCCAAAATCCGACAGAGATTTTGAAAAAATCCGGCAAAGATTTTATCAGAATATTGTTTATAGTTGTTAAATTTCAGTGTTTTGGGTGTCCGAAGGGTTTTTGATAGTGCTGAATCCATTTCCACTCTCAAAAATGAATTCCAAACACTGCAACTACCTCATTTTTTGAATTTTATTGAACCAGATTCCGACAAAAACCTGCCGTCCGGACTGTTTTGTTCCCTGAGTAGACAACTTCATTCACAAAACCCGACCCGGTAGCTACAGATCAGCTTAGTCAACTTAGTGAAAGTCCTCGCCTTATAATAATAAACTAAGTAAAATTATACCGAAGCTCCTCGTTTTCGGATTGCGTGCAGCTGGCTTCGACTTAGTTTCCCGTAAAAGCCAAATACTTCAGACTTCGACTTTGGTTTGTGTGAGTCAGTCAACTAAGTAATATCATACAGGGTCTTTGGCGTCGGGTTGCGTGAAGTTAGCTGGTTTCCATTTAATGACATGGATTTATTCGTTCAATGGCCTACCCGATACAGGATGAAGCCAAACATCCTGTTCAAAATAAAATTGCACATTAAACAATTAAGTCAAATTTTACATTACAATGAAAAATTAGGATCATCCACAGATCGATTTTAGAATTTTTAATTAGAAAATTTCAGTTTCGTTCACGACATCAACTGTTAAGATATTCAGTCACGCACGCCTGTTGTCTCAGCTTCAGAAATGGGAGATGGTAGCTTCACAAAGTTTTGTCATCACTTTGCAGAAGTGATACCGTTGAATATTTTCAACATTATTTCATGGGATCTCAAACTTTCTGCCTGTGAAAACAACTTCTCGTGACAAAATCATGTTTCTGATCTGACCTCGCAGCTTCAAGATTAATTGGAAACACAATTCTTAACAAGTTAACATTATTATTATTAAAATAAAAATAATAAAAAATCAAATCAAAATAAAATTCTCTAGAAGTATCTTATTACAATAGTTCAAAGTAATTAATCCGCGGTCCGTTTCTCCCATTTTTATTTTTATTTTCTATATAATTACTTAACTTTAAAATTAAAATATTAAAATATAATTGAAAGAAAAAGCTCTGAAGTGTCCTGTTATGATCGTTCAAAGTGAGTAATCTCACTGTACATTTCTCTAAATTTTATTTTTTTAATATAATTCATTTTGTTATAAAAGTAGAACTTTTCTGATTTGTTCTGCAAAGAAACGTTGATGGTAAGAAAACGTTAAAATAGGATCTAGTCGATTTGATTAAAAAGGCACCTGTACTCATATTTTCCTTCATTGGAGTTTTGTGTAGTAAGTCACTAATTTACCGAGCTACCGGATGTCATCCCCAGTGTATTTTAATTTTTAAAGTCAGATATTTTTACATTGTTCAAGTGTAATTAATAGTTAAGAAAATGTGTTTTATTATAGCAGGTCACAACTTCAAATTCAAAGGATGGTAGATGTAAGACCTTCAGTGATGCACATTTCAGTTATAGGAAAGAGGCAACCTGAGTTGTGGAGGTGGAACAATGTTTTTATCATTTTGGTTTTATTAGTGGTTAGATCAATATAGTCGATGCCATAGTATATTGCAATAGGAGATGGATAGGATAAGAACGGAATTAGGTTAGGGAGGATATAAGGAGGCTATAAGTTAGTTGGAGACTCTAGATGAGAAGTGGTGTCCTTGCTTAAATTACTTAATTTGACTACTATATTTTTCTCGGTTTTCTTATGTTTTATTGTCATACTACTTCTGGGCTGGTTATATCCTTTTGACTCTAACTTCTAGATGAAATTTTCTAGAAGAGGGGTATATGTAATGCCCTATCTTCTTATTATCTCACATTATCTTATTAGCCTACGTGGTCCTATTATCTTTCTTATATACTATTGTCAAACAAAATTGTTATATTATGAACATGTTTTGTTTACTGTGAAATTTATCTCAAATAAATCATTTTATTGTTGTAAATTTAGTGGCTAAATTAGCTTTGTTAAAAGACTTTTGGTTGGATCTTCACAGCTTTCCACTCAGCTCTCTAGCATCCTTAGAATTCAAATGTGTGTGACCTAGTGTAAGCCTATAAGCTTCTTGCTAGGCTTTGTCCCTCGCAACTATGCCTAAGGAGCTCCAAGATTTACTAAGAAATGTGAAAATGACATAGAAGAAACAAAACAACGACCTATAAAATATTGACCTTCCATGAGGGTCATCAACTTGAGGATGCTTCCTCTTTAGAGTGATATCTCATTGCATGGCTTTTTCAATCCTTTGCGCATGTGAATTCATCATTCCAGTTGGATGTTAAAGGTTAATTCTCATGCAAGTGGAGAGTTGGTTTACAAATGGAAGGGATAGCAGAAATTGTTCTTCGACATCTTGAATGCATCTTTGATATACTATAAAAGGGATTCATATACGAACCACTGATATGAAGATAATGATGTTTTGGGGTGGTCGCATTCATGTTATCCCAATTTAGATCCAATCTTAAGTAAACAACAACAATCCTTTATAGACTAGTCTATCCATTAGGTGAATCACTTTGTATTTTGCATGCAATGGAACTAGAACTAGAATGAGAGTGATAATGTTTGCAATTTATTCCAAGCTCAAAAAAGGCCTTCATTAGTCATCAACATATCTAATCAAGTGTCATTCAATAGTTGTTTGAAAACATTCACCAATATGAGAGAGTCCCCTTCAACCATTAACTTATTATATCAATAAGTTATAGAAATGAGGAGACCCTATTCTAGAGCTAACCACTCAATTCTATTCGAATATTTAATAAGGATCCTTTTAAACACCCCTTAGATGTCTTGAGAGGAATCCCTAAAGAATCCCCTCAATTACCTTTCGAGGCGTCCCCAAAATTGATTTTTATGAATCATGATAGTGGGGAAGACCAAACCTTTAGAAGAGGGTGAATTTTTTTCTACAAATTTGTGTATCTATGCCTCATTGAGAGGAATCCCTAATTTTTTTAAGCAATGATTTCTTCTTGTGTGTGACGAAGAAGAAAATTGAATAATTTGTTAATGGATTTATGAAGATGACCAAATATGAAAGGATTTCTAAGAAGGATATTCTACTCTAACTCTAAAATAGGTGTAAAGAGGCAGAGTTATGGGACTGGAGAACCACTCTAACTCTTTTTGTGTTTCTAGTGATTCTCTACCACTGTGAACTGTGGGCCATTAGTACATCCGACATGCAATGGAAGCAAACTGAGAAAATTCAGAAGTGTTTGATCACAAACAAATTCAAAATTAAAAGTGCAGTTCCATGTGATATCTTGTTAAGTGAAACAGGGGCAGCTCCTATTGAAGCAATAACTATGATATGGGTCATAAGGTATTTTTAAAAAAATGAGCAAATGGAAGAGGAAAGATGGCCTAAGGTTGTGTTTAATGACATATTGTGCACAAGAAAGAAAACTTGGATGCGACAAAATAACAAATGGTTTAGCAAATGGAGCATTTGCTTGAGCACGTGTCCCGCAAGCAGTAAAGAGATAAAAGTTTTTGTTATGGATAAGTTTCACAAATGTACTTGGGAGAAGAAGTTAGGGAGAACAAAAAAGTATTATATTGAAGAGTTTAATCCCTCGCATAATCATCAACAAAAAGCGTACATAGGGGCCAATATTTCTTGGAGAGCCAAAATTCTTATCACACAATTAAGGACTAATTCACATCAACTCCTTTGTGAAACAGGGCGCTAGAAAAGGCCAAAAGAAAGGTGAGAGGAAAGAGTATATTTTTTGCTCTTCCGGAAAAGTGGAAACAAAAAAGCATTTCATTTTAGAATATGAGGCCTTCAAAGACAACAGAGAAAGATATGCAGATATTTTGGCAGCTAGCTCTTGGGATATTCTATTCAGCAAGAGCTTTATTGAGAAGTAATGCAAACTTATTGTGAAACTACACACGAAAAAATCAGAGTACAAAAGCCAAATAAAATAGCAATCTATCCCATAGGTTATATTTAGCCTGGTAGACTTTAAAATATTGTTCTTCCCATATGAGTGATAAGAGTGATAGCAATAGCACATTGACCATCAGATCATATGCGGCATCTTCTTCAAACGCGTGCAGCTTTCCTTTTGGTGGAAGGTAGGGAAGCGCACATTTTATATACGCCTGCCCATTTGCTACCTTGAAATTTCTCTCTTCCTTATAGTCTATATCTCGGTGCCTGCACATTATCTTGTTCTTTCATTTCAATCCATCCAAATTCCAATATCTTGCTGCAGCCTGCTTCTCCTCCATGGCCCGTTATGGATCGACTTCTTATACTCAGTACTACGATGTGTTCATCAGCCATCGTGGTCCTGATCTCAAAGCTACCTTTGCCAGCGACCTCTACCGAAGCCTTACTGCCAAAGGATTGCAGGTCTTTCTTGACAAGCCGGAAATGCAAGTTGGACAAGAAATACCTGCCCAGATCAAAGCAGCTATTGAAGTCGCGTCTGCTCATGTTGCAATTTTCTCTCCAGGCTATGCAGAATCGAGATGGTGCCTAGATGAACTCCTCTGGATGGTGAAGTCGGGAAAAACTATTATTCCTGTATTTTACAACGTTAAGCCAGAGCATCTCCGGCGAACAGAGTGGACAGGCACAGAGAAAGATGGACCGTACGCTAAAGCCCTGCGCACACACGAAAAGAAGAAACGACAGGGCAGCCGAACGATTCAAGAATGGAGAAAGGCTCTTTCTAATGTTGCAGATATAAGCGGCTTGGAGCTGGATGCGTTTAACGGGTGAGGATCTGCCATTGTTCAAATCTTTATAGCATTTTAAAGTTTTGAATTCTTTGACAGTTCAGTTAGTCTCTTCTCGCTCTTTATTTTAAGTTCTGAACTATATTCAGGGACAAAGAGGAGCTATTGCGTAAAGTGGTGGAAAACGTGCTGCTAATTTGTCCACCACCGTTGGATGTGGCAAAATATCCAACCGGTTTGGAAGAAAAGTTGGAAGAATTGGAAAGGAAGGTGCTATCGGGGCATCAGAGTAGACACCCACCGGGGGCCAAAGTTGTGGGGATTTGGGGTTTAGGCGGAATTGGGAAAACGACCTTGGCCAGATATTTTTTCAAGGTTAAGAGATCACATTACGAGATGTCTTCCATTTTATTTGATGTGAAGGACAACGCAGCTAAAATAGGTCTTAACTCTTTGCAAAGTACGCTAATTAGAGACTTGAAACATAAGGAAATCAAAATTGAGAGGTGGGAAGAAGGTAAAGAGATACTTGGGAACCAACTCTCATCTTGTCACGCTCTTGTAATACTCGATGACATAGATCATGCAGATCAATTGGATGCCTTCTTACCAATTAAGAATGTCCTTAACTCTAGAAGCTTGATTTTGGTTACAACTCGTGACAAGGGTGTCCTTGAAAGTGCAGGCATATTAGAATCATCAGTTTATCAGTTAAAGGGCCTCAACAAACCATACTCTCGCAAGCTTTTCTGCTCTCATGCGTTCTCTCAACCAGATCCACTACCAGAGTTTGAATATTTAGTAGATGGGTTTGTAGAGGCATGTCATGGATTGCCGTTATCGTTGAAAGTTTTGGGGGCTCTTCTGTGTGGAAAAAACGAGATTCCTTATTGGAAAGAGTTGTTGGATGGAATTAACAAACTGCCTACTGACATAGAGAGTAGACTTAGAAGTAGTTACAACTCCCTCAATGTGGAGGAACAACATATATTTTTAGATATTGCTTGCTTTTGCATTGGAGAAGACAGGGACAGGTGGATAAGAATATGGCGCGGATCAGGATGGAGTGGTTCGGTAGGGTTTCGAAATCTAGAAAGTAAGTGTCTGGTTGAAGTAGATAGTGAAAATAAGATAAGAATGCACGATCACTTGAGAGGCATGGGAAGAAACATTGCGTATTCTCCAGGATCAATGGCACTTCGTCTTTGGTATCAAGATATTAAAGAACTGTTGGAGCAATCATCAACGGTAAGTGCTTCAATCAACCCAACATATTGATGTGCCATCCATTTTCAAGATTTGTTTATCCGGTGTAATTTGCAACATACCACTTTTGCTTGTTAATTATAAACAGGAACCAACACAAGTGCGCGGAATTAGGTTGACCAACTACAAGATTGGAAGATCCACAGATGGTATTCAAGGGTCCAGTTCTGAGGTGTTGGGATTGACAAAACGGTTGCTTGTAAACTGCAAATGGGTAATAACACAAGTTCTCGGATTAAGGATGACCAACTGCAATATCCAAGGATCCATCGGCGATATTCAAAGGTCCAGTCCTGAGGTGTGGCGATTGAAAAACTTGCAACTTCTTGAAGCAGGGGGCAATGATGTAGAAAGCATATTGACTCGGGTGCAGTCATCGAAGCTCATATGGCTCCGCTGGTTTGACTGTGACTACGATATTCTGCCATCTTCTATTCCAATGCAGGATTTAAGAGTTTTTGAAGTGTACAGTCAAACATTGAAGAGATTGTGGACAAGTGAATCTCCAGTAAGTAGATGTATATGTACTAATTTGCAATTGAGAATCACTTTATTGTTAGCTTTATTTCTTACCTGAGCAAAACTAAACGTGAACATTGCAGGTACCTGTGCAGTTGACGGAGTTAATTATTTGCGCTCCACTTGTAAAGTTTCCAGAGTCATTAGGGCAGCTGGAGTGGCTGGAAAAGCTTGAAGCAAAGTGCAAGGATCTAACAGAGTTACCAAAAGATTTTTATTTGCCCTCCTTGAAATATCTAAAGATAGAGAGCGACGAATTGGAAAGATTGTGGGAAAGCGATTTCCAGGTAAGTAAATGTACATGTCGTAATTCGCAGATGACAATAATTACTGTATGTTTTTATCCTTCTTATGATTGAAACGAGAAGATTTAAGAGAGCTTTGGAATCTCTGTGAAGTATGTACATGTAGTAATAATATGATCGAAACTTCAACATTGCAGGCACCTCTCCAGTTGAGGGAGTTAATTATTTATGCTCCACTTGTAGAATTTCCAAAGTCATTAGAGCTGAAGTACCTAGAAAAGCTTGTGGCAAGAAATACATCTTTAGCGATGCTACCAGAAAAATTTTACTTGCCGTCCTTGAAATATCTAGACCTAAGGAGCAACAAATTGCAAAGGTTGTGGCAGTGCGAATCTCAGGTAGATAGATGTACCTGCAATAATTTGTACACGATAGTCATTGTGATTTTATCTCTCTTAAGATTGAAATGTGAACATTGCAGGCTCCTCTGCAATTGCGGGCGTTAATTCTTTATGCTCCACATGTAGAGTTTCCAAAGTCATTGCCGCTGCTGAAGCACCTAGAACTGGTTGCAGCAAATGGGATATCTCTCACACCGGACTTTTGTTATCTGCCATTTTTAAAATATTTACTTCTAAAACAGTTTGAATTGAAGATCCTGCCCGGTTTCGAGGGGGTGATAACTGAAGTACCTAATGACGAAAATGATTTGAAATGGCGTCAGAAATGGTCTGTCCTGGACAACTCTGCTTGTATGTTCGAAGGTTCCATTTGTAGTTTAGCACAGCTCCAACGCATCAAACTGGATTGCCATAGTTTGGAGGTGCTTCCAAATTTCCTAAGAAATTTAACAGATCTCCAACATATCGACCTGGCCGGGTGCGAAAGTTTGAAGACGTTGCCAGATTCCTTGGGGAATTTCAAAAATCTCCAGCATGTCAATCTGACTAAGTGCAAGACTTTAAAGACGCTGCCAGATTCTTTCGTGAATTTATCAAATCTCCGACATCTCGATCTGGCTTGGTGTTGTAGTTTGGAGAGTCTGCCAGATTCTTTGGGGAATTTAAAAACTCTCCTACACATCAATCTGCAGTTCTGTGAAAGTTTGAAAACACTTCCAAATTCCTTTCGAAAGTTGTCAAAACTGCAACACATCAACATGTCTCATTGCAAAAATTTGAAGATACCGCCAAACACCTTTGTTAATTTGACAGCTCCCATAAGCATCGATATCTCTCTCTGCAGAAATTTGGAGATACATCCAAATTCCTTTGGGAATCTATTGCAACTTGAACACATGCATTTGGAGGGTTGCTCCAGTTTGACAATCTCCACAAACACACTAAAAAATATGACTAAGCTTAAGTGCTTAGATCTCTCATGTTGTCTCGACAAGGAGTTATTGCCTCCCGAAATTGGTTGTCTACAGTCCTTAGAAAAGTTAAATTTGTTGGGTACAAACTTAAAAGAGTTGCCTTGTGATCTTGTATCCTTGAGCAATTTGGAAGTACTCTGTGTTGGAAGCCCTGTGTTGGAAGCGCTGCCGCCTTCTTTGGGTTGCCTAACAAATCTAAAGAAATTGTGGCTTCGTGATTGTGACAAATTGCAACGTCTACCGGATTCAGTTGAACTGTTGAGTCAGTTAACAGAGTTGAAGATATGGAATTGTGGAATCCAATACTTACCACCAGCTGTGATGAAGATGAACAATCTAAAATTCTTGGGAATATACAAGTGTCCTTTACGCGAACTGCCATTTAAAAGACTATCATTAGAGTTGAGTTCGGGATTGTTTCAGCTCCAGAAGTTAGAGCTGTACCACACAGAATTATTGAAGGTTTCCTTTCCTCAAGGTGTTTGCCCGAACCTTAGGCATCTGAGGGTCATATGTTGTGAAAATCTGGAAGAGGTTGGAGCATTGCCAACAACACTAAAAGAACTTGAGGTAGCGGGTTGTGCTGCATTGAGGGAAATAAAAGAAGTTCATGGTTTTTCAAATTTTGAAACGCTGGATATGAGCCATCGTCATATTATAAATACGAGGGTGCGACATTATGGAGCGACGGATTCTTCACATTATTTACCTCCAATATCCCTGTCAGAGTCCACCCTTGGAGCGATGGAGTCTCCATGTCTTGTATCTCCAATGTCCCTATCAGAGTACACCCCTGGATGGTATCATTTCATGTTCCCTTGGCAAGGTTGGGTTTGGACTTCACGTGATGATTCGGAACTCCAGGAGAGAGTTTGGCAAGAATCTTTTTGCGACAGTTAGGAGAAGAAGAATTATGACAGCCAGGAATCCGGGGGTGGTGACGACAGCTAGGAATCTGAGGAGTCAAAGGAAGTTAACTACAGCAAGCAACCAGCGGAAGCACGGTTTGTTTTGGCACATTTGAATCTTCCACTTTAATCATAACACTTTAAGGTAAATTTAGAGATTCTATTTGTAGCATGTTGTTAGTTCATGTCAAACTATTACTGCAACAATTGATTCGATTTGTCTTCGTGCACCCATCACGTTCACTCAATAAATGATGAATTGTGGATAACTAATAACTTGTTATGATTTAAGATAGCTGTTCCTTGAAGTAAGTCCGAATTGAAACGCTGTGCAGTGCCAGTTTCTTAACTGGTTTATTACACTCGATTACAATGAAGGCTAACTAATAACTTGTTATGATTTAGGACTGCTGTTCCTTAGCTAGATAATCCGAATTAAAACGCTGTGCAGTGCCAGTTTTTTAACTGATTTTTTACACTCGATTACAATGAAAACGCTAAAAGCTGTTGGTGATCGATATCACTTTGGCTCCGTGTTAGTTATGTTAACTCTCTTTTACATCAAATGGTTTAGCCAAAGTTTTGGAAAAAAAATCTTATATTTAAATTATTTAATCAATTTATATTTTAAAAGAATAAATTTTCATTGGCTATACATGTTGGGGTTTTATTGCAGAGCTCATTCCATATTTATATTTCTATTTGCTTTTAGCCTAAGTTTGGAAATTGGCTTTGGATTGCTGAATCAGTGAATTGCTTTTTATCCAATTTCGAGTTCAGCTAGTTTTGGCATCTTTTGGATTGCTGAATTGCTTTTTATCCAAAGTTTAAGTGTGACGAGTTTTGGCATGTTTTACTTTGAGTGCATATAGCTTTTATCCAAAGTTTTCCCAGCCACCTCTGAGCTTCTCCTCCAGCGTCTCGCATGGCTCGAACATCAAGGAAAGGAATTTAGACAATGGCTCTAAATTCTATCCATAATGCAAAATAATAAAAAATATTAGGACTTCAATGGATTTCCAAAATGGCAGGAGCAATGTCCATTGTAACCTCAGTATTTTTCGTGTGTCGTTTTTTTCAGTGCACTGGCGGCAAATACTAATCTGTAAACTGTGGTGTATATTCTACTGGATAGTCTATCACAAAAAATCTGATAATATTATATTAAAGATATGAAATCTACACTATACAACTGTATAGGATTTCTTGATTTGTAGATTTATGTTAACAGTGCATGCATGAGAATGAAATTATGCAGAAATTAGAGAATGACAAAATAAAAGTTCACACACATATAACACAAGGTATGCTCTAGGAAATCTTATTGGGAGAAAAACCCAGCCAGAAGGTGAGGCTGCTCCGCTCTCTTTCTCTGAATGGAAATATTGATACAAGTACAAAGAAGTATGGCCTATGGCCCGTGGGCTACTGCAGTGCACAAATTCTCTTTGTGTTCTCTATCTCCTATCCCTTTTGGCTATTTTTGCTATTTTTACTCAGCGATGGAACAAATGCACTTGAAAGAATGAAATCTCTTTTTCTCCTAGTGGCCCAGTTATAACACAACCCAATAGCCTACTAGTGGATAGGTTTGAATACCTCAACTCTTAACCAGAGTCACAATAGACTCCTCTAGAGTCTTCTACATCATAATCACATGGCTAGCCCCGTGGCATCCTCTTGAACCATGGTGGTGAGAATAAGAAGGTCAATTTCTAAATAGTATAACTTTCGCATACAAACTCCGATTGATGCACTTCTTGTGCTGTTGGAAAGGTCTCTATGTGTAGAATAGCATTAAGAAAGGCCACACTAAAGCAGCAAAGTTTTACCCCCAAAAAATGTCGTTTGATGTCTCAAAACGCTCTGGGAAGGTTTGAGATGTTTTGCCAAACTGGATCCTGCTAGTAAACACGGTCTGGTGAGCTGATTCCTCCACTTTTTCCACTCTGAAAGCATCGAGATGGTTGGAAAACAATATAATGATCCAATCTGCATCAAATACATGCACATCAACATATACATGCACATCAAAGGATATTGATGGCTCAAAATCTATGACCAACACTACATCTAATCTGTCAAGAATGGCTTACCAGAGTGATTGCAACCGACGAATATTGGGTTCAAAAAATGCAAGTCCGTGAAGGTGGCAATGTTCTGCAGGGCAGCGGTACTTGCAAGCTTAAAAAGTGTCGGGGCATCCATGCCAAGTATGGAAGCCTAGGTATGGAAGCCCTCACCACCTCCCCCACCGAGAGTTGGTGTCTATACTCGCAGGTTTTACATTAGAAGATCCCGTGCTGACGAGGATATTGCAACAAATTTAATAGTTTCTTGATGAGTATGTTGCAGCAGATTTAATAGTTTATTGACGAGGGCACAAAATCTGAATTTATGCCCCCCTCTGCAGCCCTTGTAGGTATGCATTCACTTTTTTTGAATGCCACATTCAAATCAGACCAAGTGGTCATTTTCCCCAACACTCATAGCACCATGCACGGCCAGCAGAACAGGTGGTAATTTTCCCTACCACCATGCACGGGTATGCATTCACTCTTTTTGAATGTCATGTTCAGATCAGAACAAGTGGTCATTTTCCCCACACTCCCTAGCACCATGCACAAACAGCGGAACAAGTGGTCATTTTCCCTACCACCATGCTTGGCCTGTGACCAGACCATGGAAATATCATGAATTTCATGGTGAGTCATTAGAAACACAACAACTGTGAATACGGAACTGATAATCCATGGAAGGCGAAGAATATCAAACTGCACAGAGAGAAAACCAAGCCTTTTGCTTTAGTAGGATAGTGACATGTACATGTATCAGAGACATGGGAAAGGACAAGTGCCAGTGCACTTGGTGAACATGCATGATATATGTTATGACGGCATGAACACATGAACAATAGAGGCAAGCCTTATTTCCCAGGCTATCCAGCAATAAATATGCCGGGTATATACTGCCTATTGCTGTCGGGTATATACTGCCTACCGCTGGATGGTGTACTGGCTTTAATCCTACCATGGGCGGTATATGCCCAAGCGTATTTATTACTGGATAGCCTGGGAAATGTGTTTTTTAGCCTGGGAAATGTGTTTTTCCATGTGTGAGGACGATTAAGGTGTCTTCACCTAATTTTTAAAAGTGATCACTGCTTTACTTTCTAATCTGCATCGTTGAGAGAAAATCAATGGACGAAACACTTTTCCGCTGGATTTTTTCTGAAAGAAACAAGGCAGCTTAAAATAGCTCACAATGTGGTCTGAACCTAAGAGTATTCTCGAAGAACATCAAGCTCAAAGAATTCTTCTTAATGTGGTCTGAACCTGAGAGTATTCTCTAAGAACATCAACTTCAAAGAGTTATTGAGAAATATCACTAGAATAAAATGTAGGGAAAGAAACAGGACGACATTTCCTTGTATTGTAGTAGTTGAAAGGTTGGGTAGCCTACCAAAGTTTGAAACTCTTTCAACCCTTTCCTGTAATTAGGCAAGCTTCATCGACAGCCAGCCTACCACAGCATAAAGACACTGTAGGGGAAAACAGAGATAGAAATCTAACTGTAAAATTGAAAACCATAAAAGCGTTGTAAGTCTTTAATGTTAATTCATTCGAAAGCCCTAAAACATCTCCATGATATCATAATAAATACATTTTGAAACTGCTACTGCTACATGAAAAACAGGATTTGGATCACATGCTACTGGTAAAACAGGTTTTGGACATGCATTGCATGGATGTTTCAAACGTGAATGAAACAATGCAATGAAAAAATAAAATAATATGTCCAGTATTGGTTATTATTATGCCACATTTATATATTTATCATGTTTTCCATTTTAACTATGTGCAAGAATGAATAGCTAAACAAGTTAACAACGCTCTGTTAGCCATTTCTAGGTTTTTCCAGAATGTTGTGATAATTTTTTAATTAATGTAATTTGCACTTTTTTTTCTCTAATTCCGTTGGTGTGCACAAGATTGTGAAACGCTATCCCTTTTAATACATATATTATGCTCCCACGTTTTAGTCCAACCCACAGGAAAATACCGAGCTATTAAAAACCGTTATAAGTCTACATCAAGTCAAGCATGGAACATCATCTGCATACAGAACTTTCTTGAGTGACATATATCGATTTGAAGATAACTCCTTGTTTATGATAATATTTTGCAGTTTGTACATATTTAGGTGAAGATGGAACCGAGTGACGTGAATTTGAGTATTTACACTGACCACGTAATTCGCTGGTTCTCTGTCACTTCTACTGATTATTTAATTTCGCATTTCCTTAGTTGAATTTTGATGGAATTTTGAAGCAAAGATTTTAGTTGGTTTTGTACAGATGTTTGGGACAATGGTACTGTCAAGGTCACGTTATCAAAAACTGGTACTAACATTTGAATATGGCAGCAGAGGCAACATGATGGACACTCTAAATTTCGAATCTCACTGAGAGTATGTCAATCATTGTCCACAAATCCCCAAAGTATTTTATTTCAACTCAATTTTCTCTTAACTAAAGGAGTTGTGTTTCTCATTTAATGTCTTCCTTAAATCATTGTAAATGCAGGTATTGGGATCTCAACTGGAGCAAACCAGGAGGTCCACTACTAATCTGATTCACGAGTTTACAAATTGTGATTGAATGAGCTCCCCGATTATGGAAGCGGCAACTGAACTTCAAAAATATGTGATTGCAGATTGAAGGTAGAGAATTTAGTGTGGTCGTACAGACAGAGGACCAAGCTGAAGTATCATTCATTTGAAACTAAGACCCCTCATTCGAAGGCTCCACACAAATGCCCTTAAATATAGACATAAGGTAAGTAATATTATCTAACATTTAGCTTTATTTTGGGGTTTGAATTTTGAATTTACTGTCTTTGGTGGGTTAGGTTTATTTGGGGATTGAATTTTTGAATTGATTGCGTCAAGTGCCTACAAATTTATCTACAGAACATTCGTTTGAAAAATAATTTTTTTAAAACCCTTCATGGTCTGAATAAGGTTGGTAAAGGAAATGAATAGGCACATTGGAAATGGTAATTACATCCCCAACTGTTCATATACAGTATCTGGGGGGCTAACTTACGCACATTCCAGTCACTCTGCTTCATGATAAAGTGTCAAAACTCCCTGCTATGAGTCATTTTGAGGCTGTAACTATCAATTCAATCAAGGCAGTATGTGTTACAACTGCTGCCAAGTCCAAATTGACCCTGGAAATGCATACTACGGCTGTTATCGTGCTTAAGTCAGCTTGGATATGCTTACTAAAATAGCTGTGATGCACCAATCGGCATCAGCATTGTACATGCATGCCGAAATAAAAGCCTCTACTTCTCTTGCCATTTTAAAAGCTCAATGTTGGAAAGAATTATCTCATCGTCTCGTTTTCATGAGAAGTCTTGACGATATACATACCTCTCAACACCTTGTGAAACTTGCTCCATTGTTGAGGTGATATCCAACTGTGGTCAGTCTTCATTGGTTGAGTAGGAGTACTTTGGTTTGGCTTCTGTATGTTTGCACTTTTTTTAGAGGGCTTCAACTCACCATTGGCTTTCCCTCCAGGAAAATGGAACCTATGATTTCCCTTATTACAGTGTATGCAAGGATGAACGTCCCAACAGTTCGACATAATATCATCCTTTTCCAATATGAGAACAACTAAGGAAAGACTTAAAGAAAGGCTCTGCATACCTTATTGTTTGTCTTTCTCGCTTTTGTGTTTTCTTATTTTGTTTCCCAAGTGGCCAAAAATTTTGAGGTGCATGACGGCCTAATTTGTCCATATTGGAGCTTGTACAAGGCTTTTTCAATGATGATGCACTGGCTGGACCTTCTCCACTGGTTGATTGCACTCTTTGGAGCTCCTTCCATGTACTTTCCTCCAGTTCCTTGCTAGGATAGTGAACCCTTTTTTCAGAGTGCTGCCCACTCTTCGAAGGTTCCTTACACTCTTCTTTAGTCCTCGGATTAATGGTCTCACATCCTTCATTTTGCATGCTTTAGGGAAATGGAAGTTTAAATTCCTCTTTAGAAGTCTCACCTTCATAAACTCCACCAAGGTAACCAGGGCCAGATTATCGAGGCCTTAATTCAACTTGAATAGGGTCTTTTCTGCCTTGGCTATCCTTGCTTAGCCCTTGGCCATTGTATCCCATATTTTGTATTATCTTGGAGCCAAAGCCCTTCATATCCAATTCAAAGCTCTCAAATAAATAGGATGTATGTGTCTGGGAATTGACACTGGAAGTGGAAATGCTTCCCTAGTTGCTGTGATCATTGTCCCAACATCCCGTCTTGCTTATTTCTTCCTTTGAGCAGTATTATTTTATTCTTCCCACAACTTTTCCAATTTAGCTTGGAGTTTACCCAACAACTCCTCCTTGGGAGTCAAGTTTGTCTGCGAATTCTCCACGGATTGTATGTACCTTGCTTTGACTCTCATGCTTTCACAAGTGAGATGGGCAACTTGAACACACCGCGTCTATATCATTGCAAGTTTTTCTTTCATGGTGGAAATAAACTTTCTTATTGGATCCTGGGCTGCAAGCTTTTATTCTCTCTCTTCAATTTCAAAATTTCTTGGAGTTGCTGTTTTTTCTCCAACTATTTCTTGGTTCTTGGACTTCTCCACTTTAAACTAGTTCCTTCTTTTTCCTTTCCCATGATTTTTCTACAATCAACTGTGTAGCGGTAACTTTGTTGCCAGAGGATCAAAGAATAGAGACGAAAGCACAACGCTTTTATTTGAAAAAAAACTTCTCTTATAGCACCTAGGAAAGAACTGCTCTGTTAACAAAATGATCACTCAGGGCAACCTAAACGAACTCTCTTTTCAATTCCAGCAAGATTATCGGAGTATCACCATGTATCATAGAGTTTAAAGTAACATACAACATTTATTTAACAGAGATACTGAACACTTAAAATAACAAACATAAACCTTAAAAATGCTGAAATCGCTAGAACATAAATCATGCAATGAGAATTTTCCACCATTCCAGAGAGTGGCATTCAAAGTCTGCAGCAGTAATTAGTGCCAGAGCAAAAATTTATCATATATAGGGTCATTTATATATAGGGAATATTTACTTCACTCCATGCTTTCGAGGACCAACCATTCCTGCTAGCTGCAGTATTAGTATGAATCTTGAGAATGGTCTGTCATGCATGAGAATTGTTGCACTCTGACAGCAAAATCAATGTAAACAGGGTTTTTATGGTATCCAAAATAATAAAGAAGCCTCCTTCGTTCATGGGAAATCCTGCATAGCGAAAAACAAATTTTGTTTCCAGTTTAGATTTTGATAGATTCTCCACTAATGTTAGCTGAGCTCAGAATTTTGATTTTGTGATCGGGATTTAGTTATAGAGGTCATACCCGGTATTGAATTCTGGTTTTTTTCAACACTCCCAGGGGTTGCATCACATTTTGACTGGGTTACAATTTATGAGAATATATTATTATAGTACCCAGGTAAGAATATGCATATGCATACTCCATTTTAAATCGGAGCCCTTTTTTTTCTAAAATCAAGCAAGTTTGGAAACAGGCGCTAATTTTTAACAGGTTTCCTAAAAGTTGCTTCACAAAGTGAAGAAGTTATTAAGCAGATTTGATCCTAATATCTATTATTTATGGACTGGCAGTAGTCAATGTACCTCCAGATGCGCACAGCAAAAATTGTGTTGTTCGAAGATTCAAAAGTGGAGAACAATATCAAGGGAAAGGAAAAGAAATCCAAATATCATGAAATTAAAGAAGTAGGATATGAAGGCAAAGATAGGGAAGCAGTTGCAATCATCCAAAGCTAGAAAAGAACTTGCAATCAGCATGTTATTCCACATGTGCAGGGTGCAAGAAAAACATCTATTAAGAAAAACTATGTTAAAGACGAACATACAATCCTTGAAGGAAGAAAGTAAGGAAAGAGAATGGAAGAAATGGCTACATACAGGCAACTGCTAAGAAAGATCCATTTACAGTAGGACAAAATTTAACTAGGCTCGTGACAGTGGAAATTACTAGGTCTTAAGCTTACCTAATCAGTGTAGTCTTTGGAAGGCATAGACCAGCAGAAGCATCTCACAAATTGTCAATAGAAGTTTTAAATAGTTAAGAGAACCATGGCAATAACTGGATCTGGTGAATGACATAAATGGTGATAAAATATATTGATGATGCTAAAATGAATATGTGTATTCGGCCCTCGACATCATGATTCCAGTGAATAAAGCACAATTAGGTACACAAAGATGCCCTTTAGCCTTGTGCCAAAAACTTCAGGAAGAATGTTTTCAGACCAAAAATTTCTTGGAAACAATTCCCAGCACCTACCCTCAGGCATTCATCGACTGTAAGAGGCTCTCCCTCTATAAAGCAACATTACCAGAGCTGCAGGGCTTGAACTGGACTTGGCGCCAGTGAGTTTGACTCACATTGACTTGCAACTACTCCCAGATCGAACTCTAACCTGCAAATATTTGGCAAGCTTTTGATGGGTCAACAAGTTAGACTCAAAAATCTTGCTGTCCCGCATTATATAACCTGCAATTCAGCCTTTGTATTGGCTGAGTTTCTGTGGAGTCTAAGACAAACTCTTAGTTTTTTCCTCAGTAAATTTTTTCGTCAAACTAAGTTTTCCTAGGGGCTTGAATCCATGTTAAACTCTTATTTATTTGCCTCACTGGGTTTTTCACCAAGACAAGTTTTGTAATAATGTTCTGATTCTAGTTTTGGTCGTGTTTTCTGCCCTGGAAGAACCAACATGCAGTGTTTATTGTTTCCAGATGTTTTCTTAGTTATTGAAATTTGATACCTGCTTTGGATTGAAGGTAACACTTTGGTTATTGAAATTTGATACCTGCTTTGGATTTCAGGAAGCACTTAGTTATTGAAATTTGATACCTGCTTTCAATTTCAGGTAACGATGTATAACTTGATAGTTATGATCACTTTGTCTCTCCAAAAATGGTGATATTGGCACACACACACGGACTGCAAAACAGGATGGATCCAAAGCTTGAAGGAGCTAAGAAATATTGTTCACTTGGCCTAATCACATTCCATCTAGGTGAATGTAGGCTGCAAGAGCCCATATCAACCTGATGATGATATTCATAACAAAAAAAATATAGGAGTTTACAATGTTAAAAGTAGTAAGAGATTGGAAGGTAAGCAACCCTACGTAACCTGTAGACAATATATAATAAATGTGTGGTTTGAGAGAAAAGCTGTTATGCCAAATCGCTCGGAACAAGTCACATTTGTGTTAGGGTGGAAGGTGTGGAGGGGACAATTTCTAGGTGCATGTAGGACGCAGGGTTTAGATGGCAATGTGCTAGTTTATTTCTATTTGAAAAGCAAATGGGCATTCCCTAAAATTGAGAGCTTGTGTAGCGGGTTTGACAATAAGCTATTCAATTTTAGGTTGGTATCAAGATCTATTGCCAGTTATATAACAGGTTAAGATGGATTTTTGATGTTTTATTGTTTTGCTTCTAATTCCGATCCATTATAATGACTTAAATTTCATCTGGTTAATTAGTGCCCTATATCACAACCAAGGGTTTAAAGACTTTGATTTGATAAGAGGCTGAGTCTGAACAGAATTTTATCGTCAGAGTACTTCACCATGACATCCGACTTACAAAATCTCACTCAACAAACTGCAGCTGTAGCTACAGTTATGATGAATCTGGTAAAATTCTTTTTTCAATGGATACTTCATAACTATTTTATCGGCAGGTATGCCGTCTCCATCGCGACCTTGTTTCAAAAATGGTTAAGCAACCATACAACTAACAGTTGGAAGTTAACACGGATTATATTATTCTGGTTAAAGATGGATGAAGAATATCTTAAATATGCACCCACGCAATTTGTTCAAACTTTTTAACATTTATCAATGACATACGAATAAACCGAAAAATGTAAGAGATATCAAAAGTGTACAGAGTGAACTGTAAGTTCAAAGTTGGAGAAGACGCTTCGTTTTATTTAACGCGTAACTATAAATTATAAAGAAATAAGAGAGAGAGGATGTTAATATAATTGGCAGAGTACAATATTATTTATAGCGTAAATGTAATGAATTTTTTTATATGTATAATTAGCTCTCTAAATTGTATTTATTTCAGGTGATTGATAGAATTGATTGCTATCTTCTCTATCTAGGTTCAATTCTGATATGTTGAGCTTATGATTATGAGCCTTGTAGAATATCTTATCTATGAAATATTTTACCCCTTGCTTATGAGCTGAAGGGTGAGATGCTTTATCTACCAGCTAAAGGGTGGGGTGCTTTGTTACATAGAAAAATATCTTGTACCTAAAATTCTTGTTTTTCATCCAGTAAATGAATATTCTCTCACTTACATCCAATAGTATTGAATTTGAGCATTGTGGAACAAATACAAACTCCCATCACCATAAAGGGTAGGAAGCTCAAAATAATGTCCATTCATGACTTGTCATATGTATTTTCAAATAATATACATTTTATGCCAATTTTGTTAGTTTGTGAAGCATACTACCTCCAACTAAAAAAGGAAAAGAACTTGAACCTATGTATTTTCAAATAATATGTATTTTATATCAATTTTGTTAGTTTGTAAAGCAAATTTACTTTATTCATTATAGTGTATGAATTGTCTGATCCTAAGAGTATTCTCGATAATATATAAATGAACCAATATGTGGGTAAGAATTTTTTCAAGTAGGCACAATCTAGTTATAAGAATAATAGAATAATAAAGAATAATAGAGGAGTTTCTCTTTTTATTTTCTTATTCATATTTTGTATCAAAATTTGTCATATGATAATTTTAATATAATGCAAATTTACAATTTAATTTTCTATATATGAAAATATATATGAACAAGGGATTGCGGGGCAGCAAGTCCCTGCCTTGAATGAGAATTCAATTGTGTTAGCAAAGAGGGCTCGTGGATGACCAATGAATTTAGGGAGAGCTATTTTGCTTAGTGGATGAGCTCTGCCCAAAACTTTGTTCTGAAACACTAGGAAAACTCTTGTATCAAATATGCAGTTACGACAAAGAACGGTAGAAGAGAAGCACACCTGAAGGTCAAATTGTCACTACATGGTAACTGGTTTGTTAAGGTCTGGTTCTTCCAATACAATCTTTGGTTTTTGGTCGGTTCTGATTTGGGAGACTTTGTTTAGTAGTTCTGCTGTTAGAGCAGGCTCCCTTTCAACCTTCTTTATTTATTTATTGTTGCAGACAGAGGAAGTAAGAAACCCATATCAGATCTATATGTTAGAAGGAATTTAAAGTTTAGTTTCAGCATTCTCTATTAGAATGTTTAGTCAATATAACTAGAGGGGATGGTTTTTCTTGGTAGTTGCTTGCAGAATCAAATATAAAGGCAACCTATGAAGTTGGTATTTCTATGTTTTAACTGGACGAAGAGAAGCAATTTGCTCTAGAGTCCAGATGTTTATTATTTTGTATGTCTCTTCAAGTGTAATCCTCCTATTCCTCTAGGAGCCTAGATTTTGGTGTTTGCCCTGTTTTAATTGGGATAGATAGATTAAATCACCTGCTATATAACTCCACGTGGGAGAGATGTTCCTTCATGACTATATTATCAAAGAAAGTGTGGATCCAGTAAAATGTAAACTGGATCTATTTGGAGAGGCATGGAATTGAGTTTTTTAAAGAAATTTTTCCAATATCATGAATATAAATCTGTTGGGTCTATTCTATTGCATTTTGAGGTCAGATAGAGCAATAATTACAGCATAGAATAGTAGAAAATTTATAACACAGTGAATGGCTGCAGGGAAACCATGATGGAATTTGGCAAAGAGATCACCAAATTTGCAGAGACACTGCTAGAATTACTCAGTGAAAATTTGGGTTTGGAGAAAGGGTAACTCAAGAGGACCCTGGCAGGAGGTGATGGCCCTGATGACAAGGCTTTCTTTGGCACCAAAATCAGCAACTATCCACCATGTCCAAAACAAGACCTCGGCGAAGGTCTGTGCACGCACACTGATGCAGGTGGCCTCATTCTGCTGTTCTAAGATGACGAGGTGGGAGGCCTTCAGGTTCTTGACAACATTGGTCGTTGGATCGAAGCACCACCAATGAAAGACATGTTGGTTATTGACGTTGGTGATCGATTGGAAGCCATCAGCAACGGGAGATAGAAGAAAGCATGGCATCATGTGTTGGCTACTGACAATGGCAACAGAATGTCAGTGGCATCTTTCTGCAATCCATCGTTTGATGCAGCCATTTCCCCGGCTCCACAGCTTCTTTTGCAGCCCAAGGAAGGCTCAGAGCTATCACTGTACCCAAAGTTTATGTTCGGGGATTATATGAATGTTTATGCTCAGCAGAAATTTCTTCCCAAAGAGCCGTGATTCCAAGTTGTGGCAGCCTTGCAGTACTGAGATCATATAATATTTACAAATCTTATGTTTATAAATAGAGTGTTTCTCGGATTTTCCTAGACGTTTTCTCAAAGTTGTAATAAATTTGTTTAGACATTGTTGTACTGTTAATGCCCAACCGATCACCATGAATGAACCAGGTGTGAGGCTACATTAAGCTATGTCGTCCAATCTAGGTCAAGTTGCTGCATTTCTATGTCTGTATTGGGTAATGTTGTTGCTATTGTATTTTATGCTATGTTGGTTTTCTCAGTCGGCATGGGAAGCATTATCTGTACAAAGAACATTTTGTATTCCCAGGCTGGTTGTGTTCACATGGATTTGGATTTGCTGGTTAGCAATAGAGGATGGAGACATTCCTAGAGTCAATGGTATTATGTGTGATATGTTTTTAGGTTATGAAAAGTCGATTTTTTTAAAGTCTCTCTGCAATTTTTTCGTTGCCATAAATATTCACGAAGTGTATGCAATTTAAGTTTTTTTCAGCCCACATCACATTATTTATGGTTTTTTATGTGCATTATATTTTAAAACCTAACCGTCTGCAAAATTTCAGTCGATATATAGGTATATAATATATCATTTTTCATTAATTTCTCTTTTTATTATGGGTCTAACTGCAATGGAAATTCTGATGAATAAGCGAAATTTGACTGGAAATATATATATATATATATATATATGGATAATTTTTCATTAATTTATATGTCATTAAAGAAACACAGAGGTAGAGCACTGAAGCTAAGCTGAGATTCTAGGGCAGGGTTTGCTAAGAATACTCAGAAGTGTTTCAGCTGCAGAGAGGGGAGTTTAGACAAAAGGGATGGTCTGATCCCAGTGTCTAGAATCAGCGAGAGACAGAGAGCAGCTTCAGAAGGGCGGTGCAGAGAAGCAGGAGCATCAACAGCAAGAGGGCAACAGCTGCGCAGCGTAGGGGTAGATTCAGCGACGCAGGTGTTGCGCAGTCACTTCCAGGGCAATGTAAGGCAACTGGGAACCCTCAGAGGTTATGCATAAACCCTTAGGGGTAGCATAAGGCAACTGGAAACCCTTAGAGGTTACGTAGAGACCCTTAGGGGCAACGTAGGGATTGCGTCACTGTAATATTCCAAAATTAGTATGCAGCTAATTGGAATATTAATTTTTTATTTTGTCATTTAGATAGATGAATAAGTGGGTAGGGAGACCCATAAATCTCTTTAGTAGGAATAAAATCCCTCTTAATGTGAAAAGGGATCATCACGATAGCTGGGTAAAGCACCTCCATGTGTAAACAAGGGCTAAAGCATGTGGACAAGGTCAATGTTAACCAAATCAACAGCGTTGGTATGGAGGGAGTGGATCATCAATGAGAGACAACGCAGTGTTAATGGGAGAAAGTCTCCATGAGAGTAGTGGCTTTAATGAGTGGGACCCAAGGTGAGAAGGCTCACAATGCATATAAGGAAGGGGAAGGTAGCCATAGAGGGGATGTTAGATGATTATTGATTTTGATTTTTTTAGATCTGGATTTGTCAGGTGACATTTCTATGCATGTTTTTGCTGTTTAACAAGGTCTGTTGTACTGTTTAGTACAAGGGTGTTCCTGAGCGGGAATCCCACACTCATCCTCGGGGGACTTCAAGTGCCTACTCAAGAGAGGTATTATTGAGCTGCATAGTCCACATTCCGGCATCAGGCCAAGCTTATGTTTTCAGCTACAACGCAGTTTCTGTTCAGAGTTGTGTTGTGTTGCAGGGTGTTGTAGTGGAGGATTGTTAGGGCCACTTTCAGTGTTTGTTTTTCAGTGGAGAGGCATCCTTTCCATTGGGAGGCCAACAAGGAAGGTCCTTGAGCTTTATTTCATATCTTGGCACTAGGCCAATCTATATTCACTCTCAAATTGCGTTATTTGAGTGAGCATATACAGTGGAGGTTTCAGTGATTTTGTTGGAGGGTTAGATCTTTAGTGTTGGGATAAGCCTTTCACTTGGAGGATCTATTGGAGGAGATCTATACATTTTAGATCATATCAGCCACCTCCTTCCAGTTATTCAGTTGCAGCTGCAATTCAACCCTAGGGTTGCATTTCAACTTTTTTGTATTTTGGGTATTTCCGGAAACTGTTTCTGGGTTGTCTTGGAAATGTGTTTGGGAGTATAGATCTCTATTCTCGGCATTATTTGAGCCATATATTAGCAGATCCATGTATTGACATCTTCCAGCAGCAGTTATATTCACTAAAACTGCGTTGTTTTATCCTTGGGCATTATTGTGTAGTAGTGTTCTTTATATTTCATGTACTTGTTCTATTGAGGCTTGTTTTGCCTAACTTGAATGACTTTGTACACCTTTTTGCTGCTATAATATCAATATGATGGCTATATGATCTGCTTACATTTCATGTGTTGATTTATCACTGCTATTTCCAACATTTTGTTCTATATTCCTATCTTTTCCATTTTGGAATATTACATTGGTATCAGAGCATAATCTTGGCCCAACCTGTGAGTTTCAGCCAATATGCTATCAAGAGAATAAGAAGAAGAAGCAGAAGAAGAAGAAGAATAGATCTACAATGATGGAAGGAATGAGCTTTGCCTCGTATCTTTTCAGATCTATGAAGAACCTCTCCAAGGAGGTCAAGCAGATGAGAGAGGAGAGATGCAATGAGACCTCAAGTGGCTTTCAAGATGACGAAGGTCCATGCACTTCCTATCAGCAGCAAAGAAAACCAGTATTGCATAGAGTTCCAAAGAGATCCACTATGTCCACTTTCTTTGAAGAGGAAGGTGGAAGACATGGATATGGAGGAAACTTAGATCATGAGATTCTAAGTGATTATCTTGCAGAGTATAAGTCTCAATCAAGCGCTTTCAAGGAGAATCTAACTCTCCAACGGTTCATTCAGCTCAAAGAAGAGAGGAGACCTTGCAGCAATAGAAGGAAAAGACAATAGATCTCTATTGTCCACTTTTGATGGGTCATCCACATGCACAACAAGGGCTTGGAGAAGGAAGTTAGATGCATTCTTCCTGCTACATCCAGTAGTAGAAAGAGAAGCTGTTGAGATTGCAACGTTGCACCTTGAGGGTGAATCAAACATTTGGTGGTTCAACCATTTGAGTGATGCAAGAGTGATTGTTTATGCAGATTTTACTCAAAGGTTGATTAAAAAGTTTGATAAGAAGAAACCGGAGGAAAAACAACTTCCACCACCACTTGTTGCAGGAGTATTTGCATCAGGAGAAGGAACACTTGCACCTTTGCAAGATGGTCTTGATCTCTTGACACTTAGATTCCCATGCATTATTTGGGAGATGCATGAGGAGGAGGAGACTTATACCAGCGATGGTGCAGCAGTAGAGGAGCAACCATCATTATCACCAACAGTTGGAGGAGTCTTTACACCGGTAGAAGGAACCCTTGTAGCTGTACAAGAAGTTCCAAAGGATCAGCTTAACCAAGGTATGCAAACATTTCCACTTCCTATTATTTCAGCACATCATATGGAGAGTTATGGGGACATGCCATCAGGGAAATTGCATGACCTAGGGTCAAAGCACACCGCTGATTTGGAGCAGCAGACTATCACTGCGCAGAGGACCCTTGAATGGTTCAAGGAGATGTATAGCCATCATGGTTTCTCATTGTTGAGCTGCACACAACACTTTGGGTTGGAGTTTAGAATTTTGGAGGATAGGATGAGCATAATCCTAATCAATCCAATGCAGAACTGTGTGTTCAACATTGTGCATGATCATGAGACAGCAGAGGCACCATCATGGAGATCAGCTGCGCTGTCATTGAGCAGCAGTGATGAGTTGGGGGCCCAACTATTATTGGAGCATTCCAATGACCATTCTACATTTGTAGTAGTGGATAGGCAAATGGTTGATGGAAGACATCTTATGATGGATGACATCTCCCATTACTATGATGGGTCCTTCTTGATGGGCACTTCACAGCTCAATGAGAAGTTTTTACCTACAACATATTTGGATCCTTATGGGTTCAACTTGGTCATTGATGAGTGGTATCTTTGTAGGGATCTCCAGGAGGTTGCACTTCAACATCCCATGAAGTGCAAAGATAGTGATCAGATTTGGGAGGATGGTATTCTCCATTGGAGGGGTACCAATTGGGAGCATGGTAGGAGACACCCACATTTGGATGAATGAGTGTGGATGGTGAGCAAGAGGTTGGTTGGCCACTTGCAAATCTATGACACCGGGCAGGAGGAGGCATCGCTGCGCTGGCTACTCTTGAAAGAGTTTGGCCATCATGTGACATATCCTATTTCAAAAGGTATGTTGTGGTTTGGGGCATTGCATGGCATCCATATGTTATGGAAGCAGAAGATTTGGTTGTATGAGGCATTCTACAAGTCAACTATCATGATATTATTTTATGACTTGTATGATGATGAGATGAGGCGACAAAGGCTATTGTTGCTTTGGTTACTCTTGGGAGAGTATGGGTTGATTTTCTCCCATACTTTGCATGGTGATTCAGGGGTAGAGGATGGCACAATCATGGTGCAAAGGGGCTACTCTTCAGCTTTGGAGGATCAGGAGGTACTTCCACATAAGAAGGGGTCTCCCACATGTAGCAACATTATGATATGTGACTTTGGCATTGGGCATATCAAAGAGGGAAGTCATGAGATGACAGGAGCCTTATTACAGAGGCCAACAACGCTGTCACTTGCGAGTATGTATCTATTGATGGAGTGTTCCAAGGGGAGTGTGTATCACTTCACATTCCAGGCCACTATGGGGAGATTCTCAAGGGAGGGCTCATCCATGGACCTCATTTTCAGCCTACTCATAATGTATGGTAAGAGTTGTATTTTTGTACTTATTGATCATCTAACAAAGTATTTGCATTCTCTTGCCATCTATATACAGTGCATTGCTCCACAAGAGGGCAAGTCTATATTTGGGCTTCATGGTCTTCCTAAGACCAATATCAGTGACGGAGATAGCCATTTCCTATATGGCTTTTGGCAAGTATTGTACTATTCTTGGTATGCTCAGTTGATACACCATGCCATTTACCACTTCCCAGTAGATGAGAAAACATACACAACTAGCAAATGGTTGGGAGATAGCTTGCCATATTATGTTCCGAAACAACAGTTAGCAAAACTACGCTGTAACCACTTGGGAAACTGTTGGTACCACTCAGCATTACACATAACCTTCAGTATATTTCTCATTTGGATTCCATATTGTGATGATGTTCTACTCACTTTATATGGGATGGTTTGGGCAAGAACTAAAGAGGGGGTCTTTGAGGATTCAGTTGCCTTTTCGCCTCTTGAGGGAAACATTATTGCAGCCCAAAAACAACAGCAGCTCTACACTTATCATAAGTGGAGAGAGAGAGACAACGTGGGATAGACAATTTATTCTATCATGTTCAGCGATGCAGTGCACCTACATTGCAGAAGCCAAAGGTGGAAGAGTTTTTTTATGAATTACCATTTTGGACTGTGATTCATTTTGCGTGGATGATAGCTTGGGGTTTGGAGCTTTACATGGGAACGAAGGTTCCCAATATTTTTCAGATTCCATGCCTCCATGGATATCCCACAACTTCATGATGAGAGCCATTTGGGTTTATCACCAAAGGTTAACTTGTACACTTGGGAGGAGCAACTAGGGGACATATTGATGAGAGAGCATCTTGTTCAATGGAGAAGCTTATCATATGAGGATGCTACAGGAGGAGGAGAGGAGGCTCTTCAGTTATATCCTTGCAGTTGCTTGAGGACAAGCAACACTTGGGAGGGGAGGACTGTAATATTCCAAAATTAGCATGCAGCTAATTGGAATATTGATTTTTGATTTTTTCATTTAGATAGATGAATAAGTGGGTAGGGAGACCCATAAATCTTTTTAGTAGGAATAAAATCCCTCTTAATGTGAAAATGGATCATCATGATAGCTAGGTAAAGCACCTCCATGTGTGAATAGAGGCTAAAGCATGTGGACAAGGTCAATGTTGACCAAATCAACAACGCTGGTATGGAGAGAATGGATCATCAATGAGAGATAGCGCAATGTTAATAGAAGAAAGTCTCCATGAGAGTAGTGGCTTTAATGAGTGTGACCCAAGGTGAGAAGGCTCACAATGCGTATAAAGAAGGGGAAGGCGGCCATAGAGGGGATGTTAGATGATTATTGATTTTGATCTTTTTAGATCTGGATTTGTCAGGTGACATTTCTATGCATGTTTTTGTTGTTTAGCAGGGTTTGCTGTATTGTTTAGTACAAGGGTGTTTGAGTGCCTACTCAAGAGAGGTATTATTGCGCTGCATAGTCCACATTCCGACATTAGGCCAAGCTTCACTCTTCAGCTACAACACAGTTTTTGTTCAGAGTTGTGTTGTGTTGCAGGGTGTTGCAGTGGAGGATTGTTAGGGCCACTTTCAGTGGTTTTTTTTTCAGTGGAGAGGCATCCTTTCCATTGGGAGGCCAGCAAGGAAGGTCCTTGAGATTTATTTCATATCTTGGGACTAGGCCAATCTATTTCCACCTTCTACAATGCAGTTTCACTCTCAAATTGCGTTATTTGAGTGAGCATATACAGTGGAGGTTTCGGTGATTCAGTTGGAGGGTTAGATATTTAGTGTTGGGATCAACCTTTCACTTGGAGGATCTATTGGAGGAGATCTATACATTTCATATCAGTTCAACCACCTCCTTCCAGTGATTCAGTTGCAGCTGCAATTCAGCCCTAGGGCTGCTTTCTGACATTTTTTGTATTTTGGGTATTTTCGGAAACCCTTTCTGGGTTGTCTTGGAAATGTGTTTGGGAGTATAGATCTCTATTCCCGACATTATTTGAGCCATATATCAGCAGATCCATGTACTGACATATTCCAACAGCAGTGATATTCACTAAAACTGCGATGTCTTAGCCTTAGGCATTATTGTGTAGCAGTGTTCTTTATATTTCATGTACTTGTTCTCTTGAGGCTTGTTTTGCCTAACTTGAGTGACTTTGTACACCTTTTTGCTGCTATAATATCAATATGATGGCTATATGATTTGCTTACATTTCATGTGTTGATTTATCACTGCTATTTCTAGCATTTTGTTCTATATTGGTGTCTTTTCCAGTCTAGGGTTACACAACCCTTTCCAGGCCAGCGCTGAGGGACGCAGAGGCTGCAGAGGTTGACGCAGGGGCTTTAGGGGCAGCGCTGGGGTTTCTAGGGCCTAATTTTGGCTGAGTCCTGTAAATCTCGTTTGAGGGTGTGGATCAGTCAATATTTTGGCTTCAGAACAGCCGGTGAATTGCAGATCTATATTTTATTTGTCGGGTTGTCCAGATCTGGAACCCATATTTGCTGTATTAAAAAATACTCTTAATAATAAACCCTCCAACAACCAGCAGACCAACTTTCCCGCATTGGGTTTTTCCGGGGACTATTTGTCCAGAAAATCACTGTGTCACTTTGTCTATGTGTGCATGTACTTTTTCTAGATCTGAATTGGTGAAAGTCTGTTATGTGTTTTGTTTCGATATTGATTTGAATTTTCAGCTTAATAACTTAATTAGGTAGGAGGAGCATAACCAAATCTAACAGTAGATTTCTACATAAGTAACATTCCGAATTTTTCACATGGTATCAGAGAAATTGCAGATCTAGGAGGGTCACTAGCAGAACACTAAAGTATCTTACTGCAGAAAGCAGCAGGAAGTGTAGCAGTAGTAGCAGAAGGGCAGATTTGAAGGGACAACACAATTTTCAGAGAAGCAGAGTTACGCAGAGAGCAGGGTGACGCAATCTTACGCTGCCTCCCAGCAGGCCCATGCACTTACTTTGCAGAGGCAGCATTGGGATTGTTTGAAGCCGGCTAGGGTGACGCAGATATGAAGCTGTCAGATCCAGAAGTGCTTGAAGCAGAGCTGCAGAACTTCAGAAGGTGCTGGTGGGGTTAAATTTCTGAAGTTTTCAGAATTTTAGCCTCAGCACTAGTGACAAAGAGCGGGTGGAGATAAGCTTCTCAAAGAGTTTCTAGCCAAAGAAACTTGCAGATCAATTAGAGGATCGAAGGGAGTTGAATCATTGTTGATTTGGAAAATTTCCAAGAAGGGAAATCAGTTGTCAGAGGGAGTAGAAGGTACCTGTTTCGCCAAGGACCTTAGATCCAGATCTCTAGCAGAGAGAAGAGGAGCTTCGAAATATTTCTGAGCAGATGGCTCCTCATGGACTGCGTGATCAGGACAGATTGGATGGCCTATCCAAATTTTCAGTTTGGAAGGCTAGAATCCTGATAGTCCTAGAGGCATATCATCTAAGAGACCATGCAGAACAAGTTCTGGCCATGTCGACCGATATAGATCTCTTGAGGAAGCATAATGAAGCTGCTGGGCATGCCAAGCGGCTAATTATGGATGGAATTAAGGACCATATTGTCCCACACATAGCTGAGAAGAAAACAACTAATGAGATGTGGAAGACCTTAACAACCCTATATGAGGGCAAGTCCGTCCAGAGGAAGATGCTTTTGGAGGCTTAGATGTGGTCATTCATGATGACCAAGGGGGAAGACATGGAACATTTTCTCTTCAAATTACAGTCGATCAGAGACCAGTTGACTGCCACAGGTGCTAAGGTGGAGGATGATGTGATGGTTAGGATTGCTCTCAATGCGGTCACAGATAAATGGGAAACCTTTGTCCAAAGTATCTTGTGCAGAGCAGACCTTCCAGATTGGGACAACTTGTGGGCAATCTTGCGTCAAGAAGAACTCCGCAGATTCACCAAGAAGCAGCACAAGACAAGATCGAGTAAGGTGAAGAAGGAAGATGAAGAAGATGCAACCTCGACATCAAAGAGGCAACAGGGAAAGAAGAAGAAGGATTTTTCAAAGATAAGTGCTTCTAGTGTGGCGAACTAGGGCATTTCGCCAGCAATTGTCCTTAGAAGAAAAATGACAAGGAAGCTTCTTCTTCCAAGGCTGTTATGGCAGATGATGGGTCAGAAGATGATGCAGCCATGAGCACTCATGAACCATGAAAGTGGGGCGACATGGATTTGTAGATCAGCTACAAAATGAGGGCGAGATCCTTGAGCAGCTCATCTCTTGGATCACATCCGAGCTACGGGAGCCTTAAGACAGTAGTGAGACAGCTGGAGCAGTGGGTGCATAGATCACGAATGAAACAGAGGCAGATCTGAAGGCTGGAAGAAGCAACGCAGTGTAGATGTAGCAATAGTGTAGAGGCAGCAACAATGTAGGCGCTGATGTGACATCAGCAACACAGAGCAGAGATTCTTATGCAGAGCAGAGCTGCAGCAGCGTAGAAGGCTTCAGGAGGACAACATAGTGCAACAACGACGTGAGATATTTTAGCACAAGGGGTTGATGTGACTTCAACAGTGCAGAGGGAGTCTGCTTATGCAGTGTAGAGCTGTAGTTGTGCATCATTCTCCAGATTACAGCACATATCAGCAACCGATGGAGCTTCAGTGATGAGGTTGCAGCGCAACTGACTTGTCTGTCAAAGATTGGGCAGGAGATTTAGTTGCTTCTCTCAGCAACTAAAGTTGCAGTGCAACAGTTAGCAGTGGCAGTGTTATGGGCAGCATAGATGTAACAGATTGAGAGGGAGTTGCAGTACAAATGTCACAGTGGCGGTGACAGCGTCATGGGCAACAGTACAGAATGGTAGCAACAGTGCAAAGTTGAGTGGCAGCAGGCCAAGCATCAACAACACAAAAACCATTGCTCAAAATCTTGTGACACATGGTGTAATGTATTGCTAGAGCACACTCCGTGCTAAGAGGGAGTGTTGAGATTTTGTGTAGTGGGGATAGCATCGGATATGCTCTAGCTCCCAAATTTTGTGGAGAGACTAGAGTACACCTGATCTACAAGACCCAGAAAGGGATTTGGGAAATTTCATCTGGTTTGGGAAATATTTAACTAATTAATTATTTTAATGTATTTCCTAAGTCTAAACTTAGGAAAATGAAATAATTAAATTTAATTAAATTAAACATGTGATGAAATTGTCTTAAGTCACACGGATCAAACTTTCTTTTAATCTTAGCCATTGACTTGAGATCTGATCATGGTCGTTGGTTTTCCAACGAGAAAAGTATAAAGGAAAGGCTTGGGGTCATTTATAAAGAAACATGGAGGCAGAGCACTGAAGCTAAGCTGAGATTCTAGGGTAGGGTTTGTTAAGAATATTCAGAAATGTTTCAACTGCAAAGAGGGGAGTTTAGACAAAGGGGATGGTCTGATCCCAGTGTCTAGAATCAGCAAGAGACAGAGAGCAGCTTCAGAAGGTCAGCGCAGAGAAGCAGGAGCATCAACAACAAGAGGGCAGCAACTACGTAGCGTAGGGGTAGCTTCAGCTACGCAGTCACTCCCAGGGCAGCGTAAGGCAGCTGGAAACCCTCAAAGGTTACGCAGAGACCCTTAGGGGCAGCGTAGGGACTGCGTCACCCAGTTTGGGGTTACGCAGCCCTTTCCAGGCCAACGGTGAGGGATGCAGAGGCTGCAGAGGCTGACGTAGGGGCTTCAGGGGCAGCGCTGGGGTTTCTAGGGCCTAATTTTGGCTGAGTCCTATAAATCCCGTTTAAGGGTGTGGATCAGTCAATGTTTTGGATTCAGAAAAGCCGATGAGTTGCAGATCTATATTTTCTCTGTTTGATTTTCCAGATCTGGAACCCAGATCTGCTGTATTCAGAAATACTCTTAATAATAAAACCCTCCAGCAGCCAGTAGACTGGTTTTCTCGCATTGGGTTTTTTCGGGGACTATTTGTCCAGAAAATCATTGTCACTTTGTCTGTGTGTGCATGTACTTTTTCTAAATCTCAATTGGTGAAAGTCTGTTATGTGTTTTGCATCGATATTGATTTGAATTTTCAGCTTAATAACTTAATTAAGTAGGAGGAGCATAACCAGATCTAAAAAATAAATTTCTGCATAAGTAACATTCAAAATTTTTCACATAATGTTTTGTTTATAACTAATAAACATAATAGATAGATCAATTTATAAAAGAGTAGTCTATACCTGTGAAGAAATAGTTGTCTATACCTATGAAGAAACAGAGTGATGTGACCCAACCTCCGGTGTTCAAGTCCCTTATCTAAACTCTAACACTTTCCCCAACATTTGACTTCGTCTCCTCCTCCAGTTAGGCCCCACCCTCCAACGCCTCTTCGCGTTGTGGCTCCATGTATGTATCATAAAAGGATGCGTATGATTCATTTTACGATATGTCCATGACCCGGAGTTTTGCAAGCAATCCACGGTTTAGAGGCACTTAATAAGGTGGTGATAAGATGTAGAGGAGTGTGCAATCAATGCCACTCCGCACCCAGTTTCAAACACAATAGTCGCATGATGGAGGGAATTAGCTGAAAATTTAAAATTTGAAACGCTTGACTGCCTTTACTTGAAGAAATTTTTATATGATGGACATAACGGTTGTCCTAAAACTCATCTCTATGGATCTATGTGTTTCTTTTTTTCACATCTATGATCTTCTAGGTTATGGGCCCGAAGATTTTACGGAGCCGAAGCATCATTCTTTGATTCGATCCACAATAGCCATCTTACAACACACCCTGGTTTTTGTTGGTGGGAATTATTGTTTGCATTGGAGGTCTTGCGTTCGAGTCCAGTTGTCCGCTCCTTCAAGCCTATGCAAGCTTCCCATTTAAAAACCTATCATCCTGGGGATTCACCTATGGTGTGTCGTGTTGATCGAAAAGAAACAAAGATCGTAAGAGGAGTTTCTCCATCTCAGAATGATCTAGGCACTCATTCAAACCATTTGGATAGGTTTAGACAGTTTCGGGAAGGTTCATATCTTGTATTACCAGTGAATTTTTCAAGCCTTTCCCAGTGTTTTGGGGATCCAGATCACAAGGAAATGGATTTTATTATTTTCCGTGTTATAGAGCTCATTGAAAGCTTTACAACGATGTATTTGTAACACCTCACCGTGCATGCAGACACAATGCAAGAATTTTAGTTGTCTAGGATAACAAGTGTCATTATTGTTAATGGATGATTGACTCTTCCCTGATTATTCATAGCCATTGCTTACAAGTGTCATCCTCCATGGATAATGGTTGAATTTTTCCTTCGTCACTAATTGTTGATGAATCATACCTTGGTGATAGGTAACGTGTTCCCTTTCAGTGAGTGTTCTTAGGCTTAGTATTATATCATGGCTACACTCTAGCTAGACTTTGGGTGATTTCTATTGTTAGTTGAATTTTTGTTGGATATTTACTTGTCAACAACATAGATGTCACTGGATGGATATATACCTGATGGATTTTGATGAGTAATCCTTATTTGATATGATGTTTATACGATAAAGGTGTCATGATTTGTTGATGCTTTGATCTAAATAATAAGAGACAATGTTCTGGACTCACCATCCCCTTGTGATTGCATTTAATAATGATTGACTATGATGAGCCAAGACGCCTATGTGATTGGCTAGATTGTGATGAGTTTTGATATTTCTTGATGATGACATTACATATTTTTGATAATGACTATGAAGCATTGATATTCTTATTGGTGACTATGATGACCTTTGATGATGATTTAAAGTGATTTTTTCTTGTTATGATAAGACTGATGATGTGTACTTGAATTGGATACCTTTCTATTGATATCGTTCATCTTATGATTTATGATATATGCATATGTCGGATGCCTTGTTATAATGTATACATGTACAGGATGCCTTGTCATTAATACATTTCATATTATGGTGAGATTGATTATGATATGATGTTGTATATACATTGGTATATTGGATGGATTGACATAGATGGACAATAAGGAAATTCCCTCAAGAGAAGGGCTCTTGCCTCAATGATAATGAGTGCCGTATATTAGGGCTTAGGAAGCTTGGGAAATGCAAAAATTTCTATGAAAATGACCTCCAAAGTTAACTTGGTTAAATGGATAGAAGGGAATGGGTTATATTTTAATTTTACCGACTTTTGGACACTTGTACATTCACCCTCAAGCCCAAATTAGCCCATGCATGAGTAGGGGAAAAACCAAGAGACAAATATTAGGAGGGTGTTACTTTATTTGACATTACTAAATCAATTTCATGCCTATTGTTAGAGTCTGGATCATGGGGAGTTGGTTCTACGAGTTTAGTATCGTGACTACTTGTGTTACGATATTAATGAGCCAGGTAGAATTGTCTTTGTGCCAACTAGGTATGTGTGAATCCAGGGGTTAGGAGTATACATGCAACATGAGGGGATACTAAAGATCTATATGTCTGGCTCCTTGCACTCTTTTTCTTTGGGCCCAAATTGCAAACCACCAATGTTGTGGTTATAATCAACGAATTGTGATAGTAAGATCTTTGCAGAGCAGAACACCACTATCATTGTGATTGTGATCGCTAGATGAAGGTCGCAGTAAGATCCTTGCTCTAGGGGGGGTACGAACACTATCATGGTTAAAATCACCAACTGAAGGTAGTATTAAGATCCCTTCATGTCATGATCTCATGGGATTTGGAGGTGCTACAAGTTAGGGAGCCTCTCCACTAAACCCAGATTGTATTGTTGTAGGCCTATTTAATTCATTCTTGAGTACATTAGGTTGGATTTCTCAAGGGTTACAATGAGTTTATGATTTCCCTTAACTCACTAGGCTTAAAAGCTGCTAGAAGAGCAACACCTATGAAGGTAGTTGCAGTGTTGCACGACTTGTACTCATATAAGACTCTTCTAGCTATTGACTTGGTGACCCATATAAGACTCAGGAATAACCCATATAAGATTGGGCAAAATACAAATATATGAGTTTAATGCAGGTCTTCACGGGTATGGTAAGAACCATGGGTTCTATGCGAGTGACCTGCCTCACTAGAAGACCCATCAAGATCCGCAGGTACTCGCGGGTCTTATAAGAGTCGTGCTTGATAGGGTAGTTGCATTTTTTGGATGGATAATTGACCTTTGGTGCACTTTCCCCTCATTTCATTAAACACCGGTTCATGGAGCGAGGTGCACAACTAGCTTAGCACCTAAACTTCTACGAGCTAAAGGTTACAAGTCTTTTACATTTGAGTATTTAATTGTGTATTGTCGTTTATTTGGATTGATGGTATAGTTTCCACTTCTTTATGGGCCTTTGGCAAGCCGTTCTCTAGTGTACTTGCTGGCTTATATGTGTGTGCTTGAAGATTCTATATCTTGTTTGCTTTGATGTTTATGGTTTTAGGAAAACATTATTTTCTTAAAGTAACACTTTGATGGGATGTTACAATATCATGTTCCCCAATCAGAGTTTGAAGAAAATTGTTACAGTCCTGGAAAGTCGAGTGTCACTTCTCCACCCTTGGGCACTCAACTCTTGGCTTTCCAACCTTTAGGTTTTGGGTTTTCGAGTTTTCTTTTCTACACTTTGAAATAAGACAGATGTATTTTACCTCTTACACACTTCTTTATGAGAGAAGCATACAACTCTTCCACTCATAGAGATTGCTACGATCATTCTACAAAACCACTTTATGAATAACATTTGAGACCATTAATTCTAGTGTTTTATTTCTACATTGGCTTTGCTTCAATTTTGCTATTATATGCTTTAATTTCTGAAAATTAGTGTGTCCACTAGATTCTCTCCATAATCCGGATCACTAACCCCTGAGACAAATCCAGTATCATTGGATAAAACCAATTGTTTCCTGGCCCAAATATGTGTTCTGCTCAAATCCAAATCTGATTTAGTGTATATTTGTGACCCCCATGAAACGGGATTCAGTGTATCCATGACTCCCCTATGACAAATACAGAATCATAGGATAAAACCAACTGGTTGAACCATTACATGTCTTAATAGGCCTTAACCGTGTGAGTGTAACACTATCAGTTGAAGGCCAGACACCAATTACAACTACATGATACCCCATATCAAAATCACATCATAGAAAGCAAGATGAAATGTGTTTGAAACTTTGATATGATTAGGTAGAAACTGGCAATAAATTATCTGTATTTGAATTCCATAAAACCATCACAAGGTCCCGAGGAACGGTGCTCGCAGCAGGGTCCAAGGTACAAAATGAAATATCATATTCTGTATGATATTCCAGCTCACCAGTCATGACAACTCTATGTAAGTGAAAAAAAGGCATTAGTGGGAAAACCGTGAGAATTTGCATTTGACACCATAGGTACTTGTAATTGAACCATCCAAACAAGTAAAGAACAATGTCGCACAATAAATTATTCTAATAGAGCATGATGATCAAAATTTTGTAAGCGACCAGTATGAAATTCGCAAGGCATGGTGAGAACATGGGTGCCTAAAAAACATGGAGTAAGGTATGAGCCTTGAACTTCACTAGCAAGCTCGAGAAAAAAAAACAAAAATAATCATTCTCAATACATCCCTGGTACACCCAAACTCCTACCCAACATTCCTGTGTGGCCCTGGAAGTTCCCAGCTATACCTTGTGAATTGGTAGATGATCCGAGTCATGAATACAAACATCCACTAAAAAAGTCTTCAAGAAGAAAAAGGAAAAAGTCGATTTAGGATTAAATGTCATTTTCCATAAACCCTGGAAACAAATTATACATATGTATGACCTATTTAATTCGCCTTAATACTTATGTGTCAATATTTCACTTGTGTCCTCCAGAGAGCTGTGAGCAGTCTGTGGGAAAAATTTTCCACAATTTGAAGCATTTTTCATGTGTAGGACAACGATATTTAGCTTTATCACAATGGTTTTTAATATTCTGAATTTTATTTTATTTCAATTTCCTTTTGCTTAATGCATCCAAAATAGATACATAGATATAACAGATAGAAACAACTGGTTTTGACCTAATTGTTAATGGGTAACAAATCAATTAATTGGTGTCCACAAACAGACATAAACCGAACATATTAAGCAAGTGACTTCCGTCACTGTAAACCCTTTAATATAGTGGAATTTAACTCGTTGTTAAGGGGAAATGCAACATAGGCTAATTAGTTGGTCACGATTTCAAATCCCATATATAGCAGGTAACCAAATATATAAGCATAAACAGGGCAATTTAGTATCCATATACAGAACTGATGAAAAACCTCCAGATCCTCTTAATTTTGATAAACCTCCAGATCCTCTTAATTTTGATCAGGAAAATGCAGAAAGAAAACCCAAATGTGAACTACGATAAATGGATTAAGATACTTACGAACACCAGGTCTTGGAGTAAACGACAGCAAGATTCTCATTGATTTGGGTCTGGATAGATTCTTCAATCTGTGATCTAGACAATCTAGCCGCGACCTTTATTGCTCACTGCCATAACTAGTACTGTTGGCAAGATGCCTCAGTACAAATGATCGAGGAATTGTAAGAGGCAGAGCACCATAATTGAGAAAGTTGGAAACAAACGGCAATGTCTGCCGTGTGGAGGAGAACAAAGGGCAAGGCAAGTGGGGATTAATATTGGAGAAACTTGTCGATTGTGCCATGGATGATCCTTGGAAGTTATGCTACTCCTTTGAAGTTATGCTACACCTTCGTACTCTCCTCAAATTATCTTAGTCGTGTTATGTCTTGTTCATATGTATAACAGAGTAGCTCTGAGAAAGCTTATGGGGAGAAAATATTTATAATGAGAGGATCAATCCGAGCAGTTCAATTGGTTCAAAATTTAAACTGTGATATGTTTTGGTGTTGTGCTTTTTCATTAGGTTAGATGGGTAGGGGAGGGACGCCAATACTTGGGCGCCCTCCGTTCCACGTCGGCAAACCACATGGCCAACACATGGATGGTTGTACGACACATGCCATGTGGCTTCCGCCATGTGTTTCGGTTGGTGAGCGACTTAAATTACCCCATCTTCTGTACGCCTAGGGTTTCAAACTGCAGGTTATGCAGCATGCGTCGTTTATGTTGTGCATTTCTGTTCAGGGCAGGATGTTGCTCGGAGAGCTCCGTCGGTGGTTGTGCGTTGTGTCGCTAGTTCTTGTGCATGTCCGCCTTCGCTGTTAACCAGGTGTTCGCCGTTGCTGTTGCTGTTGGGATGGTTTGTTGGTTTGTCTTGGTTTCATTGATGTTGCTCCTGCGCCCTGTTGTGGACTTGTTCGGCTCCCGCGACCGCCATAGCTTTCTCCTCCACTATCAAACTGCCCTCCTCGACTGCTCAATGCTACGTGGAGTTGTCGACGGCTTTGTCCTCTTTGCTGGTTTGTAGAAGTACCATGGTTTTGAAGGTATTTTTTTGTTTTACAGGTTAAGAAGTTGTTTTTCTTGCAGTTTCGAGAGATTTTGTCTAATTTGTGCTATTTTCTATTGTGTTGCAGGTATTGCCGAACTGTGGCGGGGTCTGGCTATCAGTTAGCTCCTGCATTGACGTTTTCCTGTGCATTTGGCGTGGCGTCTTCACCTCCCGGTAGGAAAATAATTCCTACTAGCCCACTGTTGTGTTTTTCAACACTTGAAAACATGTGTTTATGAACACTTCTAATCTATTTCGGTTCAATTTAGCTCTTCTTCGGACTGTTTGTTCTTCTTTGAATGGCACTGGTTTTGGCACTGTTTTTCTTGTTTGATTTGGCACTGGTTTTAGGGCTATACCCATGTCTTGTTTGTTTTAGGGTTGTATGTTCAGCGTGGCTGTAAGAAAATGTTTTAGGGCTATATTCCTTACTGGTTAAACCCTGAGTTGGGACAATATTTCCTATGTAGTTTAGGGTTTAGGATTTGGTTTCTGAAATTCCTCTTGTCCTTTGCGGCTCTGTGATTATTTGTGGTCATTATGGATTGCTCGACGATTTTCTCAGCTGAAGGACACATTGGGTACTAAAGGTAAACATTTGTATTTCTCTAGTGGAGGCCGTGAGCCCATTATTCATGCTACTGGTGTGTTTGAAGATGGCTGCCAAGAATATGCAAATGCACATACAAACAGTTGAAAAGTTGAATAAGATAGAGGTTGCTGAGTTTGTTAAAAAATGTATGGATGCATCGCTGGAGTTTGAGCACAGGGTGATAGAGAAAATTCAAGAAAATGTTTCAAGGTACTGAGCACGTCATAGCCATTGTTTACATCTGTTTATTTTGGCATTTCCCATTACTTGATTTTTTTTTTCTTTTCTCACTTAGGGTCAACCTTTAAATTTGGGCTACAACGCAAACTATGTTGAGCTTGTCTTCACCACTGTAGGTGAAAGGAATTGCAGGGAAAGCCCTTTTTTAAAATTTTGCATGTCCTGTATGAGAACATGATAGCCTTTATCATAACTTCCTACTAGACTATTTTAGGTTACATTAGGTAGCTATGAGTAACTAGTAGGCCAGTAGTTTTGCTTTAAATAGCATTATAGATGTGTGCTTGTTGATAGATTTTGTGACTACTAAGAAAATCTTGCTTTCTTATCGATTCAAGCATTGGTTTATCACTATGTAGACAGTTGAGGTATCCATATGACTTCTGAAGTCTGTTAGACAATCAAGGGGTGCATACAAATTTTAAAGGCTGCTATGAATTTGTCCATGTTGTACTTCTGATGATTAGATCACACATGTTGCCTTTGTGAATGTGTCTGGAAAGTTATGAGACATTGAGAACCAGGCGGTTCTGTGCTGTTTTAGGCCTATATTGGTCTGGACTGGTGGTATGAATTAGTTTTAGATTGTCCATTACTTCATTTTTTTCTTTTCTCACTCAGGGTCAACCTTTAAATTTGGGCTACAACGCAAACTATGTTGAGATTGTCTTCACCACTGCAGGTGAAAGGCATTGCAAGGAAAGCCCTTTTTTAAAATTTTGCATGTCTTGTATGAGAACATGATAACCTTTATCATAACTTCCTACTAGACTATTTCAGGTTACATCAGGTTAGGTATGAGTAAATAGTAGGCCAGTAGTTTTGCTTTAAATAGCGTTATAGATGTGTGTTTGTTGATAGATTTTGTGACTACTAAGAAAATCTTTCTTTTTTATCGATTCAAGTATTGGTTTATCACTATGTAGACAATTGAGGTATCCATATGACTTCTGAAGTCTGTTAGACAATCAAGGGGTGCATACAACTCTTAAAGGCTGCTATGAATTTTGTCCATGCTGTACTTCTGATGATTAGATCACACATGTTGCCTTTGTGAATGTGTCTTGAAAGTTATGAGACATTGAGAACCAGGCAGTTTTGTGCTGTTTTAGGCCTATATTGGTATGGACTGGTGGTATGAATTGGTTTTAGATTACAGTTAGTAAGAGTTGCAGTTCTTTTGCTCTGCAAACCCTCCCTTGCAATGAGCTTGGTCCATCAGTGATATCTTTAAATGTCCGTGGAAAGTTAACAAAATGACAATTCCCTAGACAGATGGGGTTGTGTCAAATATGGTTGGTAGTTGGAGTGCTATTATTTGCATACAACTTACTTTGTGTCATATTTGTGTATACAACTTACTTTGTGTCATTGTGATGTTATACTATGTATAAAAAATAGTTTTTATTTTGATTGTAGAGTGTAATCTGCATTTTATTTGTAACTTAATTTAATGTTATCATACATTTTATGGATTTGCATGTTTTTATGTAGAGCTGATTTATTTGGGTGATTTGTTTTCTAGAAAGAGTTGAGGCCAGAAGGTGTTTTAAATTATATTGATTTTTTGGTTGTGTACAGTGTCAAATATGGTTGGTAATTGGAGTGCTGTTAGTGGACATTTCACTTTAACCTTAGTGGGAAGTGTATACCACCTCTCAATTTGCAATTGAATAAATCATATTTGCATATAGCTTACTTTGTGTCATATTTGTGTATACAACTTACTTTGTGTCATTGTGATGTTATACTATGTATAACAAATAGTTTTTATTTTGATTGTAGAGTGTAATCTGCATTTTATTTGTAACTTAATTTAATGTTATCATACATTTTATGGATTTGCATGTTTTTATGTAGAGTTGATTTATTTGGGTGATTTGTTTTCTAGAAAGAGTTGAGGCCAGAAGGTGTTTTAAATTATATTGATTTTTTGGTTGTGTACAGTCTCAAATATGGTTGGTAATTGGAGTGCTGTTAGTGGACATTTCACTTTAACCTTAGTGGGAAGTGTATACCACCTCTCAATTTGCAATTGAATAAATCATATTTGCATATAGCTTACTTTGTGTCATATTTGTGTATACAACTTACTTTGTGTCATTGTGATGTTATACTATGTATAACAAATAGTTTTTATTTTGATTGTAGAGTGTAATCTGCATTTTATTTGTAACTTAATTTAATGTTATCATACATTTTATGGATTTGCATGTTTTTATGTAGAGCTGATTTATTTGAGTGATTTGTTTTCTAGAAAGAGTTGAGGCTAGAAGGTGTTTTAAATTATATTGATTTTATGGTTGTGTACAGTCTCAAATATGGTTGGTAATTGGAGTGTTGTTAGTGGACATTTCACTTTAACCTTAGTGGGAAGTGTATAGCACCTCTCAATTTTGCAATTGAATAAATCATATTTTCATACAGCTTACTTTGTGTCATATTTGTGTATACAACTTACTTTGTGTCATTGTGATGTTATACTATGTATAACAAATAGTTTTTATTTTGATTGTAGAGTGTAATCTGCATTTTATTTGTAACTTAATTTAATGTTATCATACATTTTATGGATTTGCATGTTTTTATGTAGAGCTGATTTATTTGAGTGATTTGTTTTCTAGAAAGAGTTGAGGCTAGAAGGTGTTTTAAATTATATTGATTTTCTAGTTGTGTATAGTCTCAAATATGGTTGGTAATTGGAATGCTGTTAGTGGACATTTCACTTTAACCTTAGTGGGTAGTGTATACCACCACTCAATTTTGCAGTATACAATATACAAAATTTACAGTGTAAAAAAAAATAACACATCTAACATCATTGTCATGTCATTATGTCAGAATGTAACATTTTAATATACTATAGATGTTCCTTCCTTACAATGCCGCATACAGTATGGAAAAAATCAACGTTCATGTGACAAGAAAAATATACAACCCATCCAAAATCCACATCATAATGTGGTTACAACCAAAAACAGATAACACCCCTATCCTTTATGGCCTTGAGAATTTTCAGTGCCAAACCCTGAGTTTCTTGATTGAGCCAAGTAGGTTGGCCTCCCTAAGAAGGGTTGGTTAGGTTGTGGTTGATTGCTGCCATATAATGGAGACCAATTTTTCCCATCCAACCATAGAGGAATTGAGTACCCATACCTCACACTTGTGCTAATTGGAGGTGTGTGATGAGCATACATTAAATTCACACCTCCTGTGGTAGGAATAAGGCAAGTGGGTAAACCCCCATTTTGATAGTGAGGCACTTGAATGTTTATGAGGTCTTGGAATAATGTTGTATTATTTGCAATATTGTCCAATGTGTTGGACATGTCCCTGGTTTCGTTCTCATCAACTGTGCTTGTATTTATGTCAACCATATCAGTCATCCCTTGTTCCCTTTCAAGCATTTGTTTAGCCTTCTTTGCTTCCTTTTCCTGTCTTGACATTTGTTTTTGTTGCTCCTTCTCTTGCATTTATCTCTCTCTTTCAAGCCTTTCAGCTGCTCGACGTTGTGCTGCAATAGCCCTTGATGCCTTCTTCTCCTTAGCTTGATCTTTTTTTTTTTTTTTTTTAAATTCCTGAATTTCCATTTTTTTATTTTCTGACTCAACTAGGAGTTTTATATAGTCTTCTGAGGTGAGTAAATGTGAACTTCGCCCCAAACGAAGACTACCGGGTGTTCCTTGCTTCTTTTTCATTGACACTCTTTCCACTGGTAGCTTTAGGAACCATCCAAGTAACTTCTCCCCCCTCCCACTTGCATGTCATTGCTTGGAACTTCAATATCCGTGGCACTTG
The DNA here is from genome assembly GCA_034641835.2 of Pinus albicaulis. Classification (NCBI taxonomy): domain Eukaryota; kingdom Viridiplantae; phylum Streptophyta; class Pinopsida; order Pinales; family Pinaceae; genus Pinus; species Pinus albicaulis. The sequence continues at coordinate 973,998,608 of CM076570.1, forward strand.
ATTGAACTATATTGTTTTCATCATCTGGTGCCTCATTACGTGCTGCATCTTCTTCCATTGATCTATTGTCCACAAAAAAATGAACAATTTCACTGTTCAATTTAGCCAGTTGTGAAGGCATGTTCATGCTTTGTTCATTGGTTCTTGAGACACTGTGTTCGTTCAAATTAATCATGGATTCTGCCAGCCATGATTGTGGGTTTACTTGGCTTGGCAGTGTCAACTGGTCATTTTCAATGTCATTAACAATATCAACAATTTCATTTTCAACTACATCTGCATTAACAATATCAGCAATTTCATTTTCAAATACATTTGCATTGTCAACTTCATGTTCAACACTGTCATTAACACTATCAGCAACAAGAGTTCCATATTCTTGAGTTGGTAGAACAACTTCCATGTTGCTATCAATTTGTTGATGAATATACTGTGTTTCTCATACCTGCTCATCATCATCAACATATAACTATCCTTGAGAGAGGGAAATTATATTACCAGCTGCAACCACATCAGCATGATCATGTACTTCTTCTTCCTGACCATCCACATAAAAAGCTTGGCTACAAGCAGTATCATGCATAAGAGCATCATAATTCAGTGGCCATATTCCTGTCCTCCTAAAGCCAACCTTGATATTTGATGGTGTCAGAGCCCTTTTAAAAGCCTTACTTGCAAGCTCTGCTAACTCGAATCTTTTCACCTCAACCCCTGGATTCTTTTCCATCCATGCAGTATGCTCTGACTTGAAATAGTTCTTGAAAGGGCCAAACACACTAACATCAAGGGGTTGCAATCTGTGAGTGGTATGAGCGAGCAATGTTAAAAGGTCAATGCTTAAATTGTTTGCTTCCTCAATTGTTTGTACAGCCATGTGGCTTCCATGGCCATCTAATATCAATAGGTGTCTGTTATTAGGTGAGACACCACCTGGCACAGATGCAGCAAAGTGGCAAAGCCAATTTAAAAAAAGTTTTTTAGTCATCCATGCATGGGGATGTGAAACCATGCATGCTCCTGGTTCACAGTTTTGTATGCAAATTTTCAATTGATTTTTACCTTTGAATAGATAAAATCCCGGGATTGAAGCATCAATTGCATTGACACAACATAAAATGGTTATCTACTCCATGCTCTTAGGCAAAATCTTTGGCATGTTTCGGCTGCCTCTCTTGGCAATTACCCTCATGCCACAATTCCTTCCTGCCTGTAAACCTGTTTCATCACAATTCCATATATGGTCTGCTGCATAAGAATGTTTATCGTATGCACTAGAAAGAGTGTCATAGAACTTACATACAACTGCAAGGCACAAATTTAATGCTCTATCTCTATCAAGGTCCTCAGATGTACACAATACACGGTATGGATGTTTTTTTTAAAACCCAAACTACCATGATTTATCAGGAAACCCATCTTTGAGTGGGTTTGGCCTCCCTTGACAGATTTGAGCAGCTGTGGATTTGAGTTGTATCAAATCTAGCCCATGTCCCAATTGGGCCATTTCTTTACACCACTCAACCACCTTAGCCTCCTCTTCTTCAGTCATAACTGTAACAGGCTCTTTACGTTTGGTGTGAGTGAGCCCATTTATCCAATAATGTATTGATGAGGGGGGAATAATATGTTTCTTTGCAGATGCCCGAACATAATATCCATTGAACTTTATGTCGTCAATTGCAGCTAACATTTCTTCTTTTGTCCAACCTCTTATAGCACTAATATTTTTAGTTGAAGTTGTGCCTTGTACTGTGGTTGACGGTGGCTCTGTGACTGATGGTGTCACAACATTAGCTTCAGCCACATGGTCATCCTCAATAACATTGCTTGGAACATTTTTGACATTGAGATCACCTGTTCTTTCTTCATCTCATGAAGTGCATCGCAGTTGGGCACCCCTGATCACTCTTCTGCCACTTTTCCTTGTACGAGCTACATAACTCACTCTTGCCATGGATGCAACTACTTGTAGAATTATTGCATGCATTTAGTTAAGAATAATCGAAAATAATGCTTTCATACAAGCCAAACATCATTTGGTAACATATATCTTCCCATTTATAATAATTTATAACAGTTTACAATTAGGCATACAAATAGATCCTCGTTTACGAGATACCTTTCCTTGTTATAGTTTTCTTATTTTCTGTATTTTCGTCTTTGATTCCTATCATCGACTAATGCTTTCCCGGCTACTCATGCTCAGATATTTTCCACGGGATTCTATGCACAGCTACTCATGTTTTGTTTTTGGTTATTTGTTTCCGGCTTCTATGCTCAGTAGGGTTCTGCCGGTTGTTTTACTTGGCCTATGATTCCTATGATCAGCTAATGCTCAGCTACTTATGCTCAGCTATTCTCCACAGGCTTCTACGCTCATCTACTCATGTTTTGTTTTTGGTTATTTTTTTCCAGCTTCTATGCTCAACAACTTTTTCCAGTTGTTTTACTTGGCCTACGATTCCTATGATCAGCTAATGCTCAGCTACTCATGCTCAGCTATTTTCCATGGGCTTCTATGTTCAGCTACTCATGTTTTGTTTTTTGTTATGTTTTGTTTTTGGTTATTTGTTTCAGGACTTCTATGCTCATTAGGTTTGCTAGTTGTTTTACTGAGCTTTCTGAGGGTTTGATTGGATTTTTTACACTGAGGGATTTAGCCTATTGGATTAGCGAGCTTGAATGAATTCCAGTCTGGTATTTTTTTTTCATTTGAAGTCATTTTCTACCCTGAAGCTAAATTCATTTTCTTATCATTTGAAGTCATTGTCATGTCATTTTGTAAATTCAGAATGTTGTTTTGTACTCTCCTTGTTTTCAATAGCTTGGAGATTGCAGGCCCGGCAACGGCAAATCTATTTTTTGTGACCTACATCAAATCTGTTTTTGTCTTGTCTTGAATATTTTCAGAGACTAATGAAAATTACATTTCAAAAAGGAATTTAAATATGGGATTTTGATAAAACAAATTGTTCTTGACCGGTGGCATGCATTCTGTAAATTCAGAATGTTGTTTTGTACTCTCCTTGTTTTCAATAGCCGTGAGATTGCTTAGATACCTACAGCAAATATGTTTTTGTGACCTACATCAAATCCATTTTTGTGACCTACATCAGCTTAGAGACTTGCAGCTTAGAGACCTGCAGCAAATCTGTTTTTGTGACCTAAATCAAATCTGTTTTTGTCATCTGAATATTTTTAGAGACTACCCAAAATACATTTCAAAAGGTGAAATATGGGATTTTGATAAAAGAAATTGTTCTTGACCGGTAGCATACATTCTGTAAATTCAGAATGTTGTTTTGTACTCTCCTTGTTTTCGATAGCTATGAGATTGCACTGTCCATTTTTCTACTAAGTGGAGGGGATTAAAATTTAATTTAAATGTTCCAGCTGAATTGAATATTTTGATTGGACCTAGCAACCCTAAAGTTTCTCTAAGAATGTATGCAGGATCTATCAAAACAACTATTTTAGATAACATTTGATTGGACCTAGCAACTTTGAAGTTTGTCTAAGAATGTATGCAGGATCCATCAAAATAGCTATTTTAGATAACATGTCCGAAATCATGTTATATTCTCTGAAAATATGTTGGAAAATTCTAAATGACAAATTCTCTTGTTGAAAACTTCTAAATGACAAATTCTTTGGTCTGGTTTTCCCGTGTGTGTATTAAAAAGTCTAATTGGTTTCTAATAGAAGAATGAACCTTAATTGAGAAATATTTCTGTCACACTCTACTATATATATTCTCTGAAAATATGTTGAAAACTTCTAAATGACAAATTCTCTGGTCTAGTTTTCCCGTGTGTGTATTAAAAAGTCTAATTTGTTTCTAGTAGAAGAACTACAACTAGAACTACCATCAAACTATTAATCACTAGAGAAAAAATCCTCTAACTAATGGAATCTTCATCAAACCCTGACATTAATAGCCCTGAACTGAGCTATGGTAGAAATACCTTTGGCTCGACTTTGTATTTACGTCACTCAGTGTATTCTATTCAGGGATCCATTTCAAGTTATAGGATCTGGATACTGTCATTTAGGTTTTTTGAATCCTAAGTTAGAAACATATAAACATAAAAATAAACATAGAAACATGTTCAAATGTTCAAACATTGATTGAATCAATCTCTCATTGGGATGAATCTATTTTCAACTATAAAACTCTGGTAGAAAAATAGAAAAAAAATATACAATTTCATGAAAATTAAACTTTGAGAAAACTGAAATAAAGGCTCAGAAATGAAAATAAAAGTGTAAGAATTAGAAATAAATACTTAGAAATTAAAATAAAATTGTGTTGTAATTGAGAAAACTATCCTGATTATTCTGTGAAATATTTTGGGGTGTGTTCTGTGCTGGTTTGTCTCCAGGACTGGTGAATAGTTTGAATGTTCAGCAGTGGTTGAACATCTTTTATAGTTTTTTGCAATTGAATTTAATTGGTGACAATGATGGACATGGATTGCAATGGCCTCATTTTGCATGTGTGATCAGGATTGAATTTGATGTGATCCAATGGCTGTGAATTTGTTTTTTTGATCCACATGCTTTGATTTGTTTTGATCTGTTTTAATGGGAAATCATTTATTGAATTTATTGGGTGGGTGTCATTTATTGTACACAGTGGGTTTAAATGTTGTTATTGGGTGGGTGCCATTTATTGAACACAATGTGTTTAAATTTTGAATAACACAGCAGTTATGGCTGACAAAAATTTCTTTTTATTATGTGCAGGTATTGATATTTACTTCTCTAACACAGCATCAGGGCTGATCAAATGGGCTGAAGTGACTGGATTTTTGTACTTGTTGACTTGATCATTTTGGAAGGAAAAATGGTTTTATGAGTTTTTTAGTTGATATGATATGATTTATAATCTTGATACTTATTAAACTATTTATGGACAGTTGTGGGCTATTTATGGACATCTGTGGTCCCAGTCAATGACTTGGGAAATTTTGGACTTAATTTAATATATATTTGCACTTGAAGTTATTTTTTTATGTTTAATTATTGGATGCATATATATATCTATTTTTGGTGGGTTGATGGGACTAGTACTATAACAATCACTGGTCCCTGCACAACATTAGACATCTCTCCCCTAACCATCCCCAAATATTTATTTTGAAATACGTTTGACAATATTGTTCAAACTAACAAATTAATAAATAATACTGCAAAGGTTTAATTTCAGCGAGAATTTAATTAAATATTATAATTTGTATATAAATTCCCTTTGTTTTTATTTGATTTTTGAATTTTTAAAATTTATTAATTAAAAAAAATCATACCATCATGTTTCTTTTGAATTAGTTGAAATTTAAATTGAAAAACTCATCAAACTTGAAAGGTTGATATATATATATATATATATATATATATATATATATATATATATATTAAAAAATATTGTTTATTAAATTTTAAAAAATATGTCCTCACATAAGGTGTGATGTGGGTAGGAGGGAGTGGGTGGTGTTGGAGTCATCTCATGCATAACTCCTAGTGATCATAGTATAACAAATTAATTCACCATGTGGCTACTAACATGAACTAGCCCCTACACTAATTCTGGTCATTCACTCCAAGGTCATGCCATTACAACTAAAATTGTTATTTTAAGGGATATTGTAGGGTTGGACCTGCATAGATGTTTAAGTCTCGTATGAGAAAATATGGAAGGCCTTAGGCATATGAGGAGTCATGTCCACATTGGTAATGAAGCCATGGTTTTTAAGGCATACAATAGCCAAGCCTGATGCATTTCATAATGATCCCATCAGTTATTTCTACTCTATTATGTGGTTTGTAAGCTTCTGCTACCATTCTTCAAGGGGTTATTTCATTGGTTTGTTCCCAACTATGTAGTTCTAGAGGATAATTGGTAGCTCTTATATCGAACATTAACAAAACCTCTCTGTAGTTCTAGGGTGGATATGGATGTAGCCACTATTTCCATAACATATCATATCTCCACTTCCTTGGAGTAGCAACGATGTGTTTAGTAGCTGGAGAAACAAACCAAGGTAGCAAGGAAGATGATAGCAAAAGGCCAGATGTAAGGAGAAATCATGGAATTTGTTAAGGATCTAGGAATTTCAAGCTTATGGGACACTAGGAATTTCATAATTGAAAACTATTTCTCCTAAATAAAATCTACCCAAGAATAAAGAACCACTTTGATTAGGTAAAAGCATAAATTTAAAGATAAAAGGGGTTAAGATATCCCTTGCATACATCTAAGAAGGTGTACATGAAAGAAGGGTTTGAGACTCTAAAATGAACATGATCTAAAAACCCTAGTCCTGCAACCCTTGGGGCAATGCCATTGGCCATTAGTCTAACATATCGACTAATCAACCCAAAAAATTCCATCGCTAAGCAATTCCCTTGATCAAAATAGTAAAAAGTGAGCCTTACTTGGAAGCTCTAAAAGGGAGAAACCTTAGAAAAGATGATTATGAACCACTTCTGGATCAACATTCCAATGTGCCATTGAATATGGGTGAAATCCTAGGAAAAACTCTAGAAAAACCTCGAAGAAATTAGGCAATCCAAAGAGGCAAGTTCACACCTGCTCTGATACCATGTTGAGATTACAAGAGATAAAAAAGGATTGAATGTAAACAGCCAACAAACCATAAATCAACAAAAAACATAAACACTAAGAGGAGAGAAGATGAACCCATGAACATGAGAAACATGAGATGTAGGTTCCCATAAGCTAAAGAATCACATAAGACAACACTTAGCTCATGAAAAAACAATTTGTGATGAAAATAATGATGACAAAACTAGTACTAAGGACGCCACACAAGCCCAAGAAGATTCTAGAATGTTAATAGTTAGGACATATTGAAAAATTGAGGATAGATGTAGAGAAGGCTAGTGGGGTACTAGCGCCAAGGAAGCTGACTATGTTGGCCTTAGCCTAAAATAGTATATATTGAAAAAATACAATAAAATGTTGCGACTGCACATGTGTAGACTTATAGCCTTGATTACATGTAAGGTTGGCATGAGGCCACAAGTGAATATTACACCATCACTTGAATATTTTATAGGTATTGCAAGTCTCATGGTATTCACAGTGAAAGAAATGTTGCATAGGAAGGATAGATGTAGAGATGGTGAGGAGAATACTAAAAGGTAAAATCTATCAAATATTTTTTAAGTTGAAGAACTTAGTACAATAGTGTATTTTGTTGATATAAGTTCAACGAAAATTGCAAGTAAGTTACACCTAAAGAAGCATGAAGTGATGAGAAACCATGGGAGAGTAATCCCAAAGTGTTTCTTTACAATGCATGTGTACTTGTTTCTTAAAAAAGTGCATAAGCATGAGGATAAAGGTTAGAAGTATTTTTTGATAGGGTACAATGAAGAGTCTATGCAATATCATATTTTTTATTTGGAAAAATATACACTCAGCAGAGATGTTATATTTGAGGACGACTATATCAAGGGAAATTCAGATGAAATTGAAGTGCCATGGCCTATTGAAGACATAGATAAAAAGGTAGCAGAAAAAATAAGTCCAAGTCAGGAACAAAGGATCAGTCAATAATCCAGTGATAATGAAGTCAATGATGACAAAGCTAGTACTAAGGACATCACCAAAGCCCAAGAATGTTCTGGAATGTTAGCAATGAGGACATCATCAAAGACCAAGAATATTATGGAATGCTAGCATTGAGCGCATCATCAATTCCCAAGAATATTTTGAAACAACATTTGTGAACATTAGATGGCTCAAAGCTACAAGAACTACCTGAAAGCAGTAAAGGAAGCAGGAAATCAATAATATTTTAGCAGTCGGCTTTACAATAGTTATATATGGCATTGATCACCAATTCACCACAATTCTGGTGGAATGTGATTCAATGCACATGGAAAGAATAATGGGACAAAGTAACAGAGGTGGAATGTGATTCCATACAGAGAAATGAAACACTAGAACTTGAGGATTTTCCTAAAGGAAAAAGTGCAAATGCGTAAATGGGATTTCAGGGAAAATTGCGAAGAAGATGGTTCACTTGACAAGCACAAAGGAAGACAGTGACAATAGCAATTATTTTCCCTGCTATTGAGGTGATAGTGAAATCACCAGTCCTCAAAGATCATAAAATATTTCCTATTCTTGCTCTTGTCATTTGTCCCACTAGGGAACTTACAAGTCAAGATGTTGCAATGTACTCATATTATCCTACTATGTATTGACTCAATGAGACATCGCATCATCTAAGTAATTAATGAATCCACTCTTTCTCATTGTACTTTGTATTCATGTCCACGTACATGTGTGCAAAAGAATTACATTTTAGAAATGAAAGTGTAGATTTGTGCAGACTGTTTCTAGAGAAAGTATGGATACTCATTTATGCTGAGTGTAGTGATTCTTATAGTATTTTAATATTTTCACTCCAACCAGAAGACGTCATTTCTGTAACTAGTGATGGAGATGTTCATCAATGGACTCATGTTGTACCAAATCTTGCGCTTCAAGTATATAATGTGCGAGATACCCCATTGTATGGACATGGTCCTTGCATTCCACATGGTGATAAGTTGAGGCGAGTATTGGAATTGGGGTTGGTATGTGTGCTAGAATTGCAGATGGTGGTCGAGTGAATACTTGAAGGACTGCGATAAAGGGTGGGCTTATAGGCATGGTAGTTCCAGATAAGGAAGATTTGACACCACTTGGCCATGAGGAAAGCCACAAGGATACTGCAATTGTTAATCTAGGTTTGTACCTTGGTTTCTGCAAAGCAAAATCTCTGTATTAGAATTATTGGTTTTGTATTTTTATTGGTTTAGATTTTTGATGTATGTATACATGTTGTTATACTCTTTGAAGGAAGTGTAAATACTAAAATTTTTTTGATTACCATTATCTCTGTGGGATAGTATAGATGAAATATGTTGGCTTCATTGCAACTATGTTTTCTATGTACTAGGGGTTTAGATAACAAGAATATTCATTCTATTGTAGGTCTCAGGACTTCCACGAAAGTAATATGTGTAGCAAGATCCTTGATAGTAGTTGTCAAGAAGAAAACCAGAGGTCGAATGGAACCAAGGAAGAAACTGGTGGTGCATCATCCTGGGGTTCCGATTTTTTCTTGTACTCCAGAGATAAAACCTTTGGAGAAGACTCAATCTTCTATCTGAGAAAGAAAAACAAATTAATGAATATCTCTTTAAAAGGGAATAATTATGAGAAAAGTTCACTAGATATTTGGAAATAATAAACAAAATGCAACTTCGATGTCTTCAATAAATTGTATAGTTTCTTAAGGTAGATGCCCATACCAAATCCCTACAGAATGATGATGCTCTTGGGGCATCTCTAACATACTCTTTAATTGCAGAAATGAATGATGTGGGCAGTTGCTCATTCAGTGATTTGATTCACAACAAATAAAGTAAGTATAACAATGCATGTTTGTAATGCCCAACAACATAACGTTACACTAGAAAATGGCACTGAATATGATGACAAAGTTCAAAAATTATCTTTACCTATTCAAGTGTAGGAAATTTTAAACCATGTCCAAGGTCAAGACCTTTGAAAACTTCATAAAAGTTTGAAAATATTTCAGCCTATCATACAATTGGAACAAATACTTTCAAAAGTGACACAAAATGCTACTAAGAGAAATGTTGGCAAAAAATTTGTTTCCGCAAACTAAACATTTGGAAATGAATAGGAAAGTATGTATATGCATAATGAGAGGAAGTAAATAATGATAAAAAAATTCAAACATGTTTAGAGGGAATGCCACTGAAGAATTTGTTTTTGGAAAAAAATTAATGTTGGATCACAATCATCCTTGAAAAAAAAAGTACAGGTATATGCACTATTTTGACAGGGTTTGAAACTGAAGACATCAATTACAACACTTTTGGAACAATATATTTCCAACTATACCTGTTTACCAGATCGCCTATAGATATTAAGAACATTAATAGGATAATGGTGTTGCATTTCAAAGAATTGCAGGCAAACAGTTGCAACCATCTGTAGCGACATATCAGGGATGATTAAGATGCTAATTGAACATACTAAACCATACCATTCTCTACCTTTTCAACAAGGTTGATGGTGGCATCATTAATTGCATTATAAATTTTAATGCTCTCCCTTTAAACCTGCAACATTCTACAAAAGACAATTAAGTATCCCCATCATCAAGTACAATGTCAACTTTAACAAGTGAAACGTTTTTCTTCATGCAAGACAACAAAGGAATTTTAACCACCAAAGAGTGAAAATTCTACAAACCGCTGTGAGTGCATACTGTATCACATGATTGGATATAGCTGCTCCTTCCGCTTGCACATAATTAGATAATTACATGAGCTCACCCATACATAACATTATGTAGTGATTTCAATCCAAAATCACACTAAAATGACATATAACTCAAAAATTCTAAAGAACCTATAATAAGTAGCAAACCTACAAAATCAGAGTTACTGTTCATTTAACAATGGTGCCTCCTATGTAATACTTGGCACCCCAATAGAAGATAAAGATATTGCTGCAAAGGTGTAAATTGTTCTAGCAATTCAGGAGTGTCCAATTCTGTGGTTCTCTGCAATATGACTATTGATTGGAATTTTCCATTTTTCGTCCATAACATGTTGAGAATAAGGTTTAATATAACCAAATACAATAACTACAAGTATTGGGTGCCTAAAAAGAAAATTCAAACAATGTATGTAGTAGAGAATATAAACTAGTTGATCTAAGAAAACAATTCGCCCAGATTTACACATACAAAACAAAGGTACACTAGAATTAGAATATCTTGTCCATGTAATACTAGTAGGAAAACATCAATTTGAAGCCTCTGTACCATTTGTCTAAGATATTAGGAAACATTTTTAGTGCACTCCAAAGGAAATGAGAAGGAAATAGATTACTGCACTTAATATGCAAGTTTGACCCACTAAGTCCTCTTGCCACAAAAACCATATCAAACCAAGAATTTTTTCAATTGTCTTCAAAATAAATGGAGCCTTAGAAATAAAGGTCATATTTAGAACTCAGGCACATTATAACTTAGAGATATAATAATGTCTCACTAATAAAGAAATGTAATGATGAGGCATTTAATATAGTATTTAATGTAGTGATTATTACTTGGGTATTTGGGAATTACAATGTACTCCTCTCCTACTACGTAGTGACACATTGCATCTAATGAAGGAATGGACCCACATTTTCTCATTCAAAATTTTCATTCATGTCCACTGTGTGTGTAAAAATAGCATGGTATCAGAGACTTGTTGCAGAGAAGTAATGAATTTGGTGAAGGATCCAAGGGAATGTTATGGCTAGTAAAGGCACTGAGGGGGCAGATATAACAACTCGAATTGGAAAAAAGATAACAAAATCAAGCCATCCTAGAGTGAGTCATAGGGACTGTGTATATGTATGCAATCAAACATTGATAACCGTGGGAATTCGTAGCACAAGGAAAAACCCACAAAAATATTGCAGAACGCAAGCCAAAGGATCATATAATTGATGCTATCAAATCAATTTCTTGACTCATGAAGTGACAATAAGTGTAACAAATTTGTAGGTTTTCTTTTTGTGAATTATGTCATCACATGGGTAGATATTACCTATTGAATAATCAAATAATCAAGTCATATATGTCACGAGTGAGTGGGCATCTACCAATAGAGATGTCAAACGGTATAGCTTATTTTCATGGTAGAGCCACTGGATCAAATTGATTAGGCCAACCTATAGTAGAGGATAACGAAGAGTATTGATAACTGTCATACAAATTTTATCTAGTCACCACCTTGAAAATTTGTTAAATTGAGTTGCGAAACCTTCCAAATAGAAGATGTCCTTATGAGGCATTTAATATAGTATTAAATGTTGTTGCTATTAGTTAGGTATTTGGGAGATATGCAATGTACTCCTCTTCTCCTACTATGTACTGACTCAATGAGACATCACATAATCTACTGAATTAATGAATCTACCCTTTCTCATTCTACTGTGTATTCATGTCCGCGTACATGTGTGCAAACAAAATACATTTTAGAAATGAAAGTGTGGATTTGTGCATATTATTTCAAGAGAAAGGATGGATACCCATTTATGTTGAGTGCAGTGATTCTTATAATATTTTAATATTTTCACTCCCACCAGAAGACTCCATTGCTTTAACTAGTGATGGAGATGTTCATCAGTGGACTCATGTTGTACCAAATCTTGTGGTTATATAATGTGCCGACTACCCCATTGTATGGACATGGTCCTTGCATTTGACATGGTGATAAGGTTAGGTAGGTATATATTGGGGCTGGTATGTGTGATGGAATGACAGATGGTGGTCGACTGCATACTTGTAGGACTGTGATGAAGGGTGGGCTTATAAGCATGGTAGTTCTAGATAAGGAAGCTTTGACACCACTTGGCCATGAGGAAAGCCACAAAGATACTGCGATTGTTATTGTAGGTTTGTACCTTGGCTTCTGCAAAGCACAATCTCTATATTAGATTTATTGGTTTTGTATTTTTATTGGTTTATATTTTTGATGTCTGTATAATTTCTATTATACTCTCTGAAGGAAGTGTAAATACTAGGAGGTTTTTTTCTTACCATTATCTTTATGGTAGATATTAAATATGTTGGCTTCCTTGCAACTGTGTTTTATATGTACTAGGGTTTAGATAACAAGAATATTCATTCTGGGTCAGTTCTCAGGACTGCCACGAAAGTAATGTATAGCAGGATCCTTAATAGTAGTTGTCAAGAAGAAAACCAGAGGTCGAATGGGACCAAGGAAGAAACCAGTGGTGCATCATCCCGGGGTTCTTATTTTTTCTTGTACTCCAGAGATAAAACCTTTAGAGCAGACTCAGTATTCTATTCGAGAAACAACAACATATTAATGAATATTTCTTTTAAAAGGAATAATTATTAGAAACGTTCCTTAGATCTTTGTAAATAACAAACAAAATGAAACTTCGATGCCTTCAATAAATTGTATATTCTCTTAAGGTAGATGTTCATATAGACTCCCTACGGATTGATGATGCTCTTGGGGCATCTCTAACATACTCTTCTATTGCAGAAATGAATGATTTCGGTGGTTGTTAATTCAGTAATTTGATTCACAACAAAAAAGTAAGTATAGCAACGCATGTCTGTAATGCCCAAAAATATAATTTTACACTAGAAAATAGCAATGAATATGATGACAAAGTTGACAAATAATATTTACCTGTTCAAATGTAGGAAATTTAAAACCACGTCCAAGGTCAAGACCTTGGAAAAATTCATAAAATTATGATAATTTTTTAGCCTACTATACAAGTGGAACAAATAATTTCAAAAGTGACACAAAATGCTACTCAGAGAAATGTTGCCAGAAAATTAGTTTTCTTAAACTAAACATTTGGAAATGAATAGGAAAGCATGTATATGAAACATGAGAGGAAGTAAATAATGATAAAAACTTCAAACATGTTTAGAGGGAATGCCACTAAATAGTTTTTTTTGGAAAAAAGTAATTCTAGATCACAATCATCCTTAAAAAACAAAAAAGTACATGTATATGCACTATTTTGATAGGGTTTGAAACTGAAGACATCAATTAACACACTTATGGAACAATATATTTCCAAATAAACCTATTTACCAGCTCGCCTATAGATATCAAGAGCCTTAATAGCATCATGGCATTGCATTTCAAATATTTGCAGGTAAACAATTGCATTCATTAGTAGCTACATATCGGGGATGATTAAGATGCTAATTGAACATACTAAACCATAACATTATCTACCTTGTCAACAAGGTTGATGGTGGCATCATTAATTGTAGTATAAAGTATAATGCTCTCCCTTGAAACCTGCAGCATTTTACAAAAGACAAATAAGTATCCCCATCATAAAGTACAACATCAACTTCAACAACTAAAACCTCTTTCTTCATGCAAGAAAACAAAGGAATTTTAACCACAGAAGAGTGAAGATTCTACAAATCATTGTGAGTGAATACTGTATCACATGATTGGATATAGTTCTATTTTCTAGCTACACATAATATGATAATTACATGAGATCACCCATACACAACATTATGTAGTGCTTTCAATCCAAAATCACACTAAAAATGACATATAACTCAAAAATTCTAAAGAACATATAATAAGTAGCCAACCTACAAAATCACAGTTACTGTTCATTTAAAAATGTTGGCTCCTATGTAATACCTGACACCCCATTAGACGATAATGATATTGCTCCAAAGCTCGCAATTGTTCTAGCAATTCAAGAGTGTCTAATTATGTGGTTCTCTACAAAAAAAATTTGTCTATTGATTGGAATTTCATATTTTTTGTCCATAACATGTTGAACATAAGGTTTAATATACACAAAGGAAATAACTAAAGCCATCGGGTGCCCAAAAAGAAAATTCAAACAATGTATGTACCTGAGAATATAAACTAGTTGATCTAAGAAAACAATTCGCCATGATTTACACATACGAAAAAAAGGTACACTAGAATCATAATGACTTGTCTGTGTAATACTAGTAAGAAAGCCTCTCCACCATTTGTCTAAGATATTACGAAAAATTTTTAGTGCACTCCAAGCAAAATGAGAAGGAAATAGATCATTGCACTTAATAGGAAAGTTTGACCCACTGAGTCCTTTGTCCACAAAAACCATATCAAACCTAGAAATTTTTCAAATGTCTTCAAAATAAATGGATCCTTTTGTTATAAATAATGGTCATATTTAGAACTTAGGCGCATTAGAACTTAGAAATATAATAAAGTCTCACTAATAAAGGAATGTAATAACGAGGAATTTAATATAGTAATTAATGTAGTGATTATTACTTGGGTATTTTGGAATTATAGTGTATTCCTCTCCTACTACATAGTGACACATTGCATCTAATGAAGGAATGAACCCACATTTTCTCATTTAAAACGCGCATTCCTGCCCAAACATGTGTGTGTAAAAATAACATGTTATCAGAGAATTATTGGGGAGAAGCAATGAAGTTGGCAAAGGAGCCAAGCGAATGCTATGCTTAGTGAAGGCACTTAGGTGCAAATATAGAAGCTCAAATTGGACAAAAGATAACAAAGGAAAGCCATATTTGAGTTAGTCAAAAGGACTATGTATATGTATGTAATCAAACTGTGAGAACCGTGGGAATTCATAGCACCAGGAAAAATGCACAAAAATATTGCAGAAGGAAAGCCAAAGAATCATAGAATTCATGATATCAAATCAATTTCTTGACTCCTGGAGTGACACTAAATGTAGGAACTTTGTAGGTTTTCCTTTTGTGAAGCCTGTCATCACATGGATAGATATAATTTGCTGAATAACCAAAGAATCAAGTCAGACATGTTGTGAGTGAGTGGGTAGCTTCCAACAGATATGTCAAAAGGTATATCTTTTGTTCATGGTAGAGCCTCTGAATCAAAGTGATTAAGCCACCAAAAGAGAAGACAACCTGTATTAGAGGATAACGAAGAGCATTGATAACTGCTATACAAATTTTAACTAGTCACCACCTAGAAAATTTGTTAAATTGAGCTGCCAAAGCTGCCAAATAGTAGATGCAATTACGAGCCATTTAATATAGTATTAAATGTGGTTGCTATTAGTTAGGTATTTGGGAGATATGCAATGTACTCCTCTTCTCCTACTATGTAATGAATCAACTAGACATCGCATCATATAATTAAATAATGAAACCACTCTTTCTCATTCTACTGTGTATTCATGTCCACGTACATATGTGCAAAAAAAATACATTTTAGAAATGGAAGTGTGGATTTGTGTAGATTGTTTCTAGAGAAAGGATGGATACTCATTTATGTCGAGTGCAGTGATTCTTATAATATTTTAATATTTTCACTCCCACCAGAAGAATTCATTGCTTGAACTAGTGATGAAGATGTTCATTAGTGGACTCATGTTGTACCAAATCATGTGGCAGGAGTATATAATCTGTCAGCTACCCCATTGCATGGACACGGTCCTTGCATTCCACATGGTTATAAGTTGAGGTAGGTATATATTGGGGCTGGTATGTGTGATATAATTACAGATGGTGGTCGAGTGCATACTTGGAGGACTGCGATGAAGGGTGGGCTTATAGGCATGGTAGTTCCAAAGAAGGAAGATTTGATGCCACTTGGCCATGAGGAAATCCACAAGGATACTGCGATTGTTAATCTAAGTTTGTACCTTGCTTTCTAAAAAGAAAAATCTCTGTATTAGAATTATTGGTTTTGTATTTTTATTGGTTTATATTTTTTATGTATGTATACTTGTTTTTATACTCTCTGAAGGAAGTGTAAATACTAAGAGGTTTTTTATTACCATTATCTCTGTGGCATAGTACATATGAAAGATGTTGGCTTCGTTGCAACTTTGTTTTCTATGTACTAGGGGTTTAGATAACAATAATATTCATTTTTTTTTCAGGTCTCAGGACTGCCACTAAAGTAATATGTGTAGCAGGATCCTTAATAGTAGTTGTCAAGAAGAAAACCAGAGGTCGAATGGGACCAAGGAAGAAACCAATGGTGCATCATCCTAGGGTTTTGATTTTTTCTTGTACTCCAAAGATAAAACCTTTGGAGAAGACTCAGTATTATATTCGAGAAACAACAGCATATTAATGAATATTTATTTAAAAAGGAATAATTATTAGAAAATTTCACTAGAGCTTTGGAAATAACAAACAAAATGCAACTTCGATGTCTTCAATAAATTGTATAGTCTCTTAAGGTAGATTCTCATACCAAATCCCTACGGACTGATGATGCTCTTGGGGCATCTCTAACATACTCTTCAATTGTAGAAATGAATGATGCAGGTGTTTTTTCATTCAATAATTTGATTCAAAAAAAAAAAGTAAGTAGAACAACGCATGTCTGTAATGCCCAACAACATAACATTACACTAGAAAATGGAACTAAATATGATGACAAAGTTCACAAATTATCTTTAACTATTCAAGTGTAGGAAATTTTAAACCACGTCCAAGGTTAAGACCTTTGCAAACTTCATAAAGAACTGATAATCTTTCAGCCTACCATACAAGTGGAACAAATAATTTCAAAAGTGACACAAAATTCTACTAAGAGAAATGTTGCCAGAAAATTTGTTTCCGAAAACTAAACATTTGGAAATGAATAGGAAAGTATGTATATGCATCATGAGAGGAACTAAATAATGATAAAAACTTCAAACATGTTTAGAGGGAAAGCCACTGAAGCAATTTTTTTGGAAAAAAGTAATGCTGGATCACAATCATCCTCAAAAAATAAAAAAGTATAGGTGTATGCACTGTTTTCACAGGGTTTGAAACTGAAGACATCAAGTACAACACTTCTGGAATAGTATATTTCCAACTATACTTCTTTACCATCTCACCTATATATATTAAGAGCCTTAATAAAATCATGGCATTGCATTTCAAATAATTGCAGGTAAACAATTGTAGTCATCAATAGCTACAGATCAGGGATGATTAAGATGCTAACTGAACACACTAAACCATAACATTCTCTACCTTATCAAAAAGGTTGATGGTGGCATCATTAATTGCAGTATAACGTTTAATGATCTCCCTTGAAACCTAAAACATTGTACAAAAGACAAATAAGTATTGTAGTGTCAAGATTCTACAAACTGCTGAGAGAGCATACTATATCACATAATTGGATATAGCTGCCCCTTCCAAATGCACATAATTATATAACTACGTAAGCTCACCCATACACAACATTATGTAGTGCTTTCAATCCAAAATCACACTAAAATGACATTTAACTCAAAAAGTATAAAGAACATATAATAAGTAGCCAACCTACAAAATCAGAGTTGTTGTTCATTTAATAGTGGTGGCTCCTATGTAATACCTAACACCCCAATAGAAGATAAAGATATTACTGCAAGGCTGGCAATTGTTCTAGCAATTCAGGAGTGTCTAATTCTGTGGTTCTCTGCAACAGAAATATGACTATCGATTGTAATTTTCCATTTTTTATCCATAAACATATTGAGCGTAAGGTTTAAAATAAGAAAAGGAAATAAATAAAACTATTGGATGCCCAAAAAAAAAATGAAAACAATGTTTGTGCCAGAGAATATAAACTAGTTGATCTAAGAAAACAATTCGCCAAGATTTACACATACAAAACAAAGGTACACTAGAATCATAATGACTTGTCTATGTAATACTAGTAATAAAGCATCAATTTGAAGCCTTTGTACCATTTGTCTAAGATATTAGGAAACATTTTTAGTGCACTCCAAGAAAAATGAGAAGGAAATAGATCACTGCACTTAATAGGCAAGTTTGACCCACTAAGTCCTTTGTCCATAAAAACCATAACAAACCTAGAAAATTTTCAATTGTCTCCAAAATAAATGGAGCCTTTTGTCAGAAATAAAGGTCATATTTAGAACTTAGGCACATTAGAACTTAGACATATAATAAAGTCTCACTAATAAAGGAATGTAATAATGAGGCATTTAATATAGTAATTAATGTAGTGATTATTACTTGGGTATTTGGGAATTACAGTGTACTCCTCTCCTACTACGTAGTAACACATTGCATCTAATGAAGGAATGAACCCACATTTTCTCATTCAAAATTTTCATTCTTGTCCACTGTGTGTGTAAAAATAACATGGTATCAGAGACTTGTTGGGAAGAAGCAATGAAGTTGGTGAAGGAGCCAAGGGAATGTTATGCCTAGTAAATGCACTGAGGGGCAAATATAACAACTCAAATTGGAAAAAAGATAACAAGGCAAGCCATCCTGGAGTGAGTCAAAGGGACTGTGTATATATATGTAATCAAACTGTGAGAACCATGGGAATACATAGTAAAAGGAAAAACCTACAAAAATATTGCAGAAGGCAGGTCAAAGAATCATATAATTGATGGTATCAAATCAATTTCTCGACTCATGGAGTGAAACTAAGTGTAGGAACTTTTTAGGTTTTACTTTTGTGATTTTTGTCATCACATGGGTAGATATTATCTGTTGAATAACCAAAGAATCAAGTCAGATATGTCATGAGTCAGTGAGTAGCTACCAACAGAGATGTCAAAAAGTATAACTTATGTTCATTGTAGAGCCGCTAAATCAAATTGATTAAGCCAACCTGTAGTAGAGGATAACGAAGAGTATTGATAGCTTTCATACAAATTTTAAATAGTCACCACCTTGAAAATTTGTTAAATTGAGCTGCCAAAGCTGTTAAATAGAAGATGTACTTATGAGGCATTTAATATAGTATTAAATGTTGTTGCTATTACTTAGGTATTTGGGAGATATGCAATGTACTCCTCTTCTCCTACTATTTACTAACTCAACGAGACATCGCATAATCTAATGAATTAATGAATCCTCTCTTTCTCATTCTACTGTATATTAATTTCCATGTACATGTGTGAAAACAAAATATATTTTAGAAATGCAAGTGTGGATTTGTGCATATTGTTTCTAGAGAAAGGATGGATAGCCATTTATGTTGAGTGCGGCGATTCTTATAATATTTTAATATTTTCACTCCCACCAGAAGACTCCATTGCTCTAACTAGTGATGAACATGTTCATCATTGGACTCATGTTGTACCAAATCCTGGGGTTGGAGTATATAATGTGCCAGTGACCCCATTGTATGGACATGGTCCTTGCATTCCATATGGTGATAAGGTTAGGCAGGTATATATTGCGGCTGGTATGTGTACTATAATTACAGATGCTCGTCGGTTGCATACTTGTAGGACTACGATGATGGGTGGGATTATAGGCATGGTAGTTCCAGAGAAGGAAGCTTTGACAACACTTGGCCAGGAGGAAATCCACAAGGATACTACAATTGTTAATCTAGGATTGTACCTTGGTTTCTGCAAAGCACAATCTTTGTATTAGAATTATTGGTTTTGTATTTTTATTGGTTTATATTTTTAATATTTGTTTACTTTCCATTATACTCTTTGAAGAAAGTGTAAATACTAAGAGGTTTTTTTCTTACCATTATCTTTGTGGGGTAGTAGAAATTAAAGATGTTGGCTTCATTGAAACTGTGTTTTATACGCACTAGGGGTTTAGGTAACAAGAATATTCATTCTATTGCAGGTCTCAGGACTGCCACAAAAGTAATTTGTGTAGTAGGATACTTGATAGCAGTTGTCAAGAAGAGAACCAGAGGTCGAATGGGACCAAGGAAGAAACCAGTGGTGCATCATCCCGGGGTTCTTATTTTTTCTTGTACTCCAGAGATAAAACCTTTAGAGCAGACTCAGTATTCTATTCGAGAAACAACAACATATTAATGAATATTTATTTTAAAAGGAATAATTATTAGAAACGTTCCTTAGATCTTTGTAAATAACAAACAAAATGAAACTTCGATGCCTTCAATAAATTGTATATTCTCTTAAGGCAGATGTTCATATAGACTCCCTACGGATTGATGATGCTCTTGGGGCATCTCTAACATACTCTTCTATTGTAGAAATGAATGATGTCGGTGGTTGTTAATTCAGTAATTTGATTCACAACAAAAAAGTAAGTATAGCAACGCATGTCTGTAATGCCCAAAAATATAATTTTACACTAGAAAATGGCAATGAATATGATGACAAAGTTGACAAATAATATTTACCTGTTCAATGTAGGAAATTTAAAACCACGTCCAAGGTCAAGACCTTGGAAAAATTCATAAAATTATGATAATGTTTTAGCCTACCATACAAGTGGAACAAATAATTTCAAAAGTGACACAAAATGCTACTCAGAGAAATGCTGCCAGAAAATTAGTTTTCTTAAACTAAACATTTGGAAATGAATAGGAAAGCATGTATATGAAACATGAGAGGAAGTAAATAATGATAAATACTTCAAACATGTTTAGAGGGAATGCCACTAAATAGTTTTTTTTGGAAAAATGTAATTCTAGATCACAATCATCCTTAAAAAACAAAAAAGTACATGTATATGCACTGTTTTGATAGGGTTTGAAACTGAAGACATCAATTAACACACTTATGGAACAACATATTTCCAAATAAACCTGTTTACCAGCTCGCCTATAGATATCAAGAGCCTTAATAGCATCATGGCATTGCATTTCAAATATTTGCAGGTAAACAATTGCATTCATTAGTAGCTACATATCGAGGATGATTAAGATGCTAATTGAACATACTAAACCATAACATTATCTACCTTGTCAACAAGGTTGATGGTGGCATCATTAATTGTAGTATAAAGTATAATGCTCTCCCTTGAAACCTGCAGCATTTTACAAAAGACAAATAAGTATCCCCATCATAAAGTACAACATCAACTTCAACAACTGAAACCTCTTTCTTCATGCAAGAAAACAAAGGAATTTTAACCACAGAAGAGTGAATATTCTACAAATCATTGTGAGTGAATACTGTATCACATGATTGGATATAGTTCTATTTTCTAGCTACACATAATTTGATAATTACATGAGATCACCCATACACAACATTATGTAGTGCTTTCAATCCAAAATCACACTAAAAATGACATATAACTCAAAAAGTCTAAAGAACATATAATAAGTAGCCAACCTACACAATCACAGTTACTGTTCATTTAAAAATGTTGGCTCCTATGTAATACCTGACACCCCATTAGACGATAATGATATTGCTCCAAAGCTCACAATTGTTCTAGCAATTCAAGAGTGTCTAATTATGTGGTTCTCTACAAAAAAAATCTGTCTATTGATTGGAATTTCATATTTTTTGTCCATAACATGTTGAACATAAGGTTTAATATATGCAAAGGAAATAACTAAAGCCATCGGGTGCCCAAAAAGAAAATTCAAACAATGTATGTACCTGAGAATATAAACTAGTTGATCTAAGAAAACAATTCGCCAAGATTTACACATACGAAAAAAAGGTACACTAGAATCATAATGACTTGTCTGTGTAATACTAGTAAGAAAGCCTCTCCACCATTTGTCTAAGATATTACGAAAATTTTTTAGTGCACTCCAAGCAAAATGAGAAGGAAATAGATCATTGCACTTAATAGGCAAGTTTGACCCACTGAGTCCTTTGTCCACAAAAACCATATCAAACCTAGAAATTTTTCAAATGTCTTCAAAATAAATGGATCCTTTTGTTATAAATAATGGTCATATTTAGAACTTAGAAATATAATAAAGTCTCACTAATAAAGGAATGTAATAACGAGGAATTTAATATAGTAATTAATGTAGTGATTATTACTTGGGTATTTTGGAATTACAGTGTATTCCTCTCCTACTACATAGTGACACATTGCATCTAATGAAGGAATGAACCCACATTTTCTCATTTAAAACGCGCATTCCTGCCCAAACATGTGTGTGTAAAAATAACATGTTATCAGAGAATTATTGGGGAGAAGCAATGAAGTTGGCAAAGGAGCCAAGGGAATGCTATGCCTAGTGAAGGCACTTAGGTGCAAATATAGAAGCTCAAATTGGACAAAAGATAACAAAGGAAAGCCATATTTGAGTTAGTCAAAAGGACTATGTATATGTATGTAATCAAACTGTGAGAACCGTGGGAATTCATAGCACCAGGAAAAATGCACAAAAATATTGCAGAAGGAAAGCCAAAGAATCATAGAATTCATGATATCAAATAAATTTCTCGACTCATGGAGTGACACTAAATGTAGGAACTTTGTAGGTTTTCCTTTTGTGAAGCCTATCATCACATGGATAGATATAATCTGCTGAATAACCAAAGAATCAAGTCAGACATGTTGTGAGTGAGTGGGTAGCTTCCAACAGATATGTCAAAAGGTATATCTTTTGTTCATGGTAGAGCCTCTGAATCAAAGTGATTAAGCCACCAAAAGAGAAGACAACCTGTAGTAGAGGATAACGAAGAGCATTGATAACTGCTATACAAATTTTAACTAGTCACCACCTAGAAAATTTGTTAAATTGAGCTGCCAAAGCTGCCAAATAGTAGATGCACTTACGAGCCATTCAATATAGTATTAAATGTGGTTGCTATTAGTTAGGTATTTGGGAGATATGCAATGTACTCCTCTTCTCCTACTATGTAATGAATCAACTAGACATCGCATCATATAATTAAATAATGAAACCACTCTTTCTCATTCTACTGTGTATTCATGTCCACGTACTTATGTGCAAAAAAAATACATTTTAGAAATGGAAGTGTGGATTTGTGTAGATTGTTTCTAGAGAAAGGATGGATACTCATTTATGTCGAGTGCAGTGATTCTTATAATATTTTAATATTTTCACTCCCACCATAAGAATTCATTGCTTGAACTAGTGATGAAGATGTTCATTAGTGGAATCATGTTGTACCAAATCATGTGGCTGGAGTATATAATCTGTCAGCTACCCCATATCATGGACATGGTCCTTGCATTCCACATGGTTATAAGTTGAGGTAGGTATATATTGGGGCTGGTATGTGTGATATAATTACAGATGGTGGTCGAGTGCATACTTGGAGGACTGCGATGAAGGGTGGGCTTATAGGCATGGTAGTTCCAAAGAAGGAAGATTTGATGCCACTTAGCCATGAGGAAATCCATAAGGATACTGCGATTGTTAATCTAGGTTTGTACCTTGCTTTCTAAAAAGAAAAATCTCTGTATTAGAATTATTGGTTTTGTATTTTTATTGGTTTATATTTTTTATGTATGTATACTTGTTGTTATACTCTCTGAAGGAAGTGTAAATACTAAGAGGTTTTTTATTACCATTATCTCTGTGGCATAGTACATATGAAAGATGTTGGCTTCGTTGCAACTTTGTTTTCTATGTACTAGGGGTTTAGATAACAATAATATTCATTTTTTTACAGGTCTCAGGACTGCCACTAAAGTAATATGTGTAGCAGGATCCTTAATAGTAGTTGTCAAGAAGAAAACCAGAGGTCGAATGGGACCAAGGAAGAAACCAATGGTGCATCATCCTAGGGTTTTGATTTTTTCTTGTACTCCAAAGATAAAACCTTTGGAGAAGACTCAGTATTATATTCGAGAAACAACAACATATTAATGAATATTTATTTAAAAAGGAATAATTATTAGAAAATTTCACTAGAGCTTTGGAAATAACAAACAAAATGCAACTTCGATGTCTTCAATAAATTGTATGGTCTTTTAAGGTAGATTCTCATACCAAATCCCTACGGACTGATGATGCTCTTGGGGCATCTCTAACATACTCTTCAATTGTTGAAATGAATGATGCAGGTGTTTGTTCATTCAATAATTTGATTCAAAAAAAAAAGTAAGTAGAACAACGCCTGTCTGTAATGCCCAACAACATAACATTACACTAGAAAATGGCACTAAATATGATGACAAAGTTCACAAATTATCTTTAACTATTCAAGTGTAGGAAATTTTAAACCACGTCCAAGGTTAAGACCTTTGCAAAATTCATAAAGAACTGATAATCTTTTAGCCTACCATACAAGTGGAACAAATAATTTCAAAAGTGACACAAAATTCTACTAAGAGAAATGTTGCTAGAAATTTTTTTCCGAAAACTAAACATTTGGAAATGAATAGGAAAGTATGTATATGCATCATGAGAGGAACTAAATAATGATAAAAAATTCAAACATGTTTAGAGGGAACATTAAAAAAAGAAAAAAGAACAAGTATATGCACTATTTTGATAGGGTTTGAAACTGAAGAAATCAACTAAAACACTTTTGGAACATTATATTTCAAAGTACACATGTTTACCAGCTCACCTATAGATATGAAGAGCCTTAATAGAATCATGGAATTTTATTTCAAAGAACTGCAGGTAAACAATTGCAGTCATTAGTAGCTTCAGATAAGAGATTATTAAGATGCTAATTGAACATACTAAACCATAACATTATATACCTTGTCAACAAGCTTGATGGTGGCATCATTAATTGCAACACAAATTTTAATGATCTCCCTTGAAACCTTCAACATTGTACAAAAGACAAATAAGTATCCCCATGATAAAGTACAACATCATCTTCAACAACTGAAACCTCTTTCTTCATGCAAGATAACAAAGGGATTTTAACCACCGAAGAGTGAAGATTCTACAAACCACTATGAGTGTATACTGTATCACATGATTGGATATATTTGCCCTTTTTGGCTGCAAATAATTAGATAATTACATGAGCACGCCCATACACAACTTTATGTAGTGCTTTCAATCCAAAATCACACTAAAATGACATATAATAAGTCTAAAGAACATATAACAAGTAGCCAACCTACAAAATCAGAGTTACTGTTCATTTAATAATGATGGATCCTATGTAATACCTGACACCCCATTAGACGATAAAGATATTTCTCCAAAGCTAGAAATTGTTCTAGCAATTCAGGAGCGTCCAATTTCGTGGTTCTCTGCAACAAAAATATGTATATCGATTGGAATTTTATATTTTTCGTCCATAACATGTTGAACATAAGGTTTAATATAAGAAACATAAATAATTAAAGCTATCGGGTGCCCAAAAATAAAATTCAAACAATGTATGTACTAGAGAATATAAACTAGTTGATCTAGGAAAACAATTAGCCCAGATTTAGACATACAAAACTAATGTACACTAGAATTAGAATGACTTGTCCATGTAATACTAGGAAGAAAGCATCAATTTTAAGCCTCTCCACCATTTTTCTAAGATATTACGAAACATTTTTAGTGCACTCCAATCAAAATGAGAAGGAAATAGATCATTGCACTTAATAGGAAAGTTTGACCCACTAATTCCTCTATCCACAAAAACCATATCAAACCTAGAAAATTTTCAATTGTCTTCAAAATAAATGGATCCTTTTGTTAGAAATAATGGTCATATTTAGAACTTAGGCAGATTATAACTTAGACATATAATAAAGTCTCACTAATAAAGGAATGTAATAATGAGGCATTTAATATAGTAATTAATGTAGTGATTATTACATGGGTATTTTGGAATTATAATGTATTCCTACTACGTAGTGACACATTGCATATAATGAAGGAATGAGCCCACATTTTCTCATTTAAAATGTGCATTCCTGCCCAAACATGTGTGTGTAAAAATAACATGGTATCAGAGAATTATTGGGGAGAAGCAATGAAGTTGGTGAAGGAGCCAAGGGAATGCTATGCCTAGTGAAGGCACTTAGGTGCATATATAACAACTTAAATTGGAAAAAAGATAACAAAGGCTAGCCATATTGGAGTTAGTCAAAGGGAATGTGTATATGTATGCAATCAAATTATGAGAACCGTGGGAATTCATAGCACAAGGAAAAACGCACAAAATTATTGCAGAATGCATGCCAAAGAATCATAGAATTGATGATATCAAATCAAATTCTCGACTGATGGAGTGACACTAAGTGTGGGAAATTTGTAGCTTTTCCTTTTGTGAAGCCTGTCATCACATGGGTAGATATTATCTGCAGAATAACCAAAGAATCAAGTCAGAGATTTCGTGAGTGAGTGGGTAGCTTCCAGTAGATATGTCAAAAGGTATAGCTTATGTTCATGGTAGAGCCTCTGAATCAAAGTGATTAAGCCACCAAAAGAGAAGCCGACCTGTAGCAGAGGATAACGAAGATAATTGATAGCTGTCATACAGATTTTAACTAGTCACCACCTAGAAAATTTGTTAAATTGAGTTGCCAAAGCTGCCAAATAGAAGATGCACTTATGAGACATTTAATATAGTATTAAATGTGGTTTCTATTAGTTAGGTATTTGGGAGATATGCAATGTACTCATATTCTCCTACTATGTAATGACTGAATGAGACATCGCATAATCTAATGAATTAATGAATCCACTCTTTGTTGAGATTCAACAAGAAAAATTTCATCACCCACGCCTAGTGCATTAAGCACCTGCACTAGGGTGGGGCCCACAATGCTATTTTTGGGTGCATGTCTATTTTAGTTATCCCCTAATTAAGATGGACAATAAATTGTAATCTATTCTCAATGATGACTTGAAATAATTATATGAGAGTGCTAAACTTAGTTAGCTAGTGGATTTTGTGTTAGATGTAGTTGGTGAGGCATGCAAGGTAATTCTAGTTGTAACAGAGTTCGAAGTGCCGTGGTGCATTAGTTAATGCATGTTGTAATCCGTTTAACTCAGTTAAGTGAGTTAAAATCAGTTTTTCTAGTTGTAACTAAAGATACACTAGTGAGAGATCAAGTGAATTAAATATTAATTAATCCACAATCAGTGATATCACATGCAACTGAGGATTTACTATTATTAGTTGCATGCATGTCAGATCCAGTGGAGACCCAGTTGAGTTCTAGGTGAAATGTAAGTTGAGTATCAGTTGTAGGATTATTAGGTTGCACACATGCAACCAATCACCCAATGGAGTGCCCATGATACTTGCACAGTCAAGGAAGGCCAAAATTCCTATATTTTAGGGATTGCATTCATCAGGGATCGCGCAAGCAAGGCAAGCTATCTAGAGGCTGAGAATCGGCTATGTGTTGGTCAGTTTTGTTCATAAAAGTGTGAGACAATTAACTGAATACTAGAGGGCTCTTGTGAGAAGAGTTTTGTATGTAATTGTTTCATGATCCATGCTTAATATACAAGAGAAGATAGTGGGGTTTTTAGCTGTAAGCTTTCCTAGGGAGATTATTTGTGTTGTGGTTGATTTGATTCTTCTTCATGTTCATGTGATTAGCGATTGTGTTTTTAATTCCGCAAAAAAATTGTAGAAGTGATTCATTATTTAAATTTAGTACATTGTTAGATCAGGTGAATCCAAGACACACATGCATGTTGTATAATTTCTACATGGTATCGAAGCACAGGAAATTGCAAAAGTGAAGCAGGAGCTGAGTTTGTGACTGGATAGAATTCGAATTTGCAGAAAGACTTTCTTGGTGCTACAACTAATTCAATATTGAAATGGATTTCAGTGGCTTGAGGTTGGAGTATGCACTCGAGGGAAGCTCAATCTATATTTCTCGAAAGGAAAGGATGGAGGTAGTACTCGTAGATAATGGCTTGAAGGAATTCATTGACAATGATGTTCCTAAACCTGTTGTGGCAGATGCTGCAAATCTTGATGCATGGCAAAAGAAAGTGGCAAAGGCAAGGAGGATCCTGTTGGAGGGAGTACGAGACCACATTGTCTTAAGCCTCCATGGGAAAGGCATAACATATGAAATGTGGAAGGCTTTGCCAGATCTATTCCAAAGCAACAACGACCATAGGAAATTGGCGCTCAAAGGTAAACTCAGGAAGATCAAGATGGAAAAGGGCGACACCATTCCAAAATATCTAACGAAGTTTGTGCAATTTCTGATGAACTGGGGAGAATTGGAATAACAGTCGCTGATGATGATTTGGTGAACTTGGCTCTCCTAAGACTTCCTAAGAGTTGGCACAATTATCAAGGCTCTGTCAATGGAAGGGAAAAATTTCTAGATTGGGAACAATTGTGGTTGGATTTGGTGCAGGAGGAGTTCAGAGGGAACACCAGAGATGGATATTCATATAAGAATGAGGATGAAGATGATTGTGGTTTGGCTTCCAAGGCGAGGAAGGGGAAGGGGAAGAAATTCCATTCTAAATCCGAGTCCAAGAATGGCAAGAAGCATGACATGTCCAAGGTGAAGTGTTGTAACTATCACGAGCATGGGCATTTTGCTACTAACTATCCACAAAAGAAGAAGAACAAGAAGGTTGGAGGATTTACAACTGGTGAGGCCCTTGCCTCACAATTTGAGCTTGAATTCTCATTGGTCGCATGCATGGTGTCCAGTGCATTGGGATCTATGTGGTATTTTGATAGTGGTGCTTCCTTTCACATGACGGGAGATAAGGAACTTTTTAGTGACTTGGAGGAGAAGGATCTCTAGATGCATATTGAAATGGGTGATGACAGGCAGTACAATGCTACCAGGATTGGTACCATTACCTTCCAGAGGTAGTTAGGTAAACCCTTTCAAATAAAATATGTAATGCATGTACGAGGTCCGAAGAAAAATTTAGTCTCAGTCGCAATGTTGGAGGATAGAGGCTATGGTTTTGTTTTTAGTGAAGGAAAATATTTCCTACGACATAAAACAACATGAAAAGCCAAGAGGATGAGGGTTCGATTTAAGAATCTCTACAAGCGAGAGGTAGATGGATGTGCAGCAATGATGGGCAAGGCAAATCAAGTGGTGAGCCGGGATGAGGGTGAATGATGGCATAAGAGATTGGGCCATCTTCATCATGGAGCCTTGAAAGTCATGCAGGATATTTATACTGGTCTTCCTAGGGGTACACTTGCACATTCAAACACATAGAAGGGATTTACCATAGGAAAATATGTAAAGGCCACCTTTCATGAGAAGGAAAACCGAGCTTTGGGGATCCTTGAGAGATTTCACACAGGCATGTGTGCTCCTTTCTCTGTTGCTTCAACAACAAAACATAAGTACTATGTAATCTTTGTTGATGAATTTTCTTGTAAGTGCTGGATCTTCTTCATGTAGAAGAAAGATCACACATTCTCTAAGTTCTATGAGTTTAAGGCACTGGTGGAGAAAGAATTGGGGAAGCAAGTGAAGGCTATTAGGAGCGATAGTGGTGGAGAATACATCTCTAATGAATTCAATAACTTTTGCAGAAAAGAAGGAATTCAAAGAGAACTCATAGCGCCTCATAACCCACACCAGAATGGGGTCGTGGAGAGGAAGACAAAACTATTGTGGGTGCAGCATGAGCAATGTTGCATGATCAAGACCTACTAATGCATCTGTGGGTGGAAGAATGCAACACAACGATACATGTGCAAAATAATTGTCCTCATCGAGTACTTGGCATGAGTACACCTGAAGAGGCTTTCACTGGTAAGAAACCTGATGTTTCACACATTAAGATTTTTGGCTCATCTATTTATGTGCATGTGACCAAGGATGCCAGGAAGAAGTTGGAACCAACAACTGAGGTTGGGATTTTTGCGGGGTACACTAAAACACCCCAGAATTATCGTGTGTATTTGCAAAACAACAGAATGACTGTTGTGCAGCGGGTTATAAAATTTGATGAGGAGAAAGCCATGCGGTTGTCCCTTGAGAGGGAGTTGGACTAGCATGCAGAGGAGGAACTGTTGGTTCCCAAGGATGAGTCTCAAGATGTGGATCAACCACATGAGGAGGTTCATGGAGTGGAGGAAAACACTCATGTAGAGCCATCCATCAGAAATGGCAGAAGACGGACAACAGAAGATGATAGATTAAGACTTGATGTTGAGAGAATGTAGAAGCCCCTACTTCACAACACAGATAAAGACAGTCTCTTGACCGATTTACTGGATACATGGCTCTTATGATAAAATGTATTGTGATTGAACCATCTTCCTTTCAGGAAGCAGTGCAACAACCAACTTGGGTTGATGCAATGGTGGAGGAGTATGACTCCATTGTCAAGAACAGTGCACGGGATATGGTCCCAAGACCGGTCAACAAATCAGTGGTTGGATCGAGATGGATCTACAAGGTAAAGAAAGATGCTAGTGGGAATGTGGATAAATACAAGGCCAAATTTTTGGCCCAGGGATTCTCACTGATTGAGGGGATAGATCATGATGAGACTTTTGCACATGTTGCAAGGTACTCTTCCATAAGATCCATCCTTGCACTCTCAGCGCAGATGGGCTGGCGCATTCATCAGATGGATGTGAAAACTGTGTTTCTCAACGGGATTGTTAACACTGGAAAATTGTACAACATAAGATGACATTAATTAATGTCATGCCAAAGGTTTACAGGGGTTGGAAACATTACATGATCTCAAAGTATTTAAAAATCTCAAAGGCTGGATGAAAATCAAATTTGAACTAGTCTAAAATTCTGATTGCGCGCATTATCCTTCGAGAAGAGCGCCTTCTGCACGCCTTTTTACTCGATAAGCGCGCATTCCTAAAAGTGGAAAAATGTCACTTTCCAGGACCACACAAGGTAAGGACAAGTTACTCCTTTTGTGAAGTCGCCTAAGGATAGCCACCAGCGCCTCCTTAGACATTATGTGAGCACAAAATGGAATATTTGGAGCACGCAATGGAATCATACCTCTCCCTTGGGTCACCATCCACAATGTACCAAGGGAGGGAAGGAGGATTTGAAATCCCCTATATAAAGCCACCATGAGATGAAGAATGGGTGATCACATTGTTATGTTGGCCATAATTTCCCAAGCAATACCAGTAGTGTGTGACCCAGAACTGGATCTAGAGGGGACTCGATTGTTGGCCACCCAACAATCTTATTCCATCACAACAAAGAGAGAGGGAGACTGCACGGACGCAGAGCTTCAAAAACAACATCCTTGCATCGGTACCTAGAACCATTTTCTAGGGGCCCTTTGGCAAGTGGGTAAAATTTATTCTCCATATCAAACGTTTAATAAGAAGAGGCCTAGAGCCATCGTTTTCATTATTATCGTTTGACTCTCTTTAATAGTTTCGGTATATTTTTGTCTTAGTTTTAGTTTAATTTGAGTATACATTTGCATGCTTTTTCCTCTAGAATGTATGCTTTTGAACACCACCACTTTCTGCTTGTTACCAATAGTTTAAAGGGGTAGACCACACCCCTTAAACTGGTGCGATTTCGTACACTCGTGTGGCAAATCCACCACAACAGGATTGGCGACTCCACTAACGTTTTACCAAGTTTATGTGGTTATGCCATCTTTTGCAGGAGACCTTTGTCTATGCTGGAGAGTGGAGCTGATAGTCCTCTGATCCATATTTCAATCCCTAGATTCACTTTGAGTGACGGACTGAAGAAGGGAAAATCCTATTTTTTTTTCACTTGCAAGACTTTGCACGCATTTGTTCCTCATAGACGTGCAGGGTGCGCGTTCAGCACTGACCTGCACATAGGAAGGCGCACCTGTCAAAGCTTTTTGTGCGCAATTTGCAGAACGAGATTTTTCTCCCAGGATTTTGCATTTTTCTGCTTGTAAGGTGCTTTCCAGCCCCTAAAGTATCTGCCATCACTTGTTTTGATACCCCACAGCTTCTAAGAACTCATTTATAGCTGCTTTCTGTAGGCTTAAAGTTAGTTTTGTGTCAAGTTGGTTTTTTGCAAAAATCTTCACATAGTTTAAGTAGGGGGAAAATTGACCATTGCATTCCGAAGAATTTATGTTTTGGAAAGTTTGGTATTCACACTTTAGATAACTAGTCCAAGTAAGTGGCCTAGGACCACGCATGGATAGCTAGTTTTATTTTTTCTAATGTATAAATTGTTTAGTTTACTTCAATTTTTTGCATTAGGAATTGCGGGACTAGGATTGAATCGTCGATTAGAGCAGAAAGTAATCTCTTCTACCTTTGCACCCTCCGATGATCCTAGGTAAGCATATGAACGCTCTATATTCGCGATTCGCCATCTCCCTTTAGTTAGTCACATAGATTAACTAGGAAAATTTGTAAGCGGTCCATTATCCACACATGTTTTCCATTTGAGCCAGGAACAATATAACACAATTTAACTAGGGTATTTTGTAACGGATCAACGATATCCACACGTTCAAACTATGTGCTTGTTTACCTTATGCTCACACACACTCACCCACTAAGCAAAGGAAGACACCTAAAAATAACTTAACCAAACTCACTAAATTCTCCCCACAGGGGCCACAAAAGAATTTATAGCTTAAGTTAAGATCAAGGGGGTAGGCATCCAATAAACCACCTTGATCATACTTCATATTGAAACATGGAAATTGTGTATTTAGGGAGCTTCAAATCCACCTATCAGCCCACGATAAAGAAAACCCGAGCGCGACAGAGACCTGATTCAGAGGGGGTTAGGCTTAGGCACAGTGTGTGTGGTATCAGTTGGGGCTACCTGACCCGACTGATACTCGGTACTGTTAGCTGACTACAAAGAAGCCCAAGACTTGAACACTCACGTGGGACGGTGGTTCTTAGTGGCCAAAAAATAGGGCATCCTTTACCCTATAGGTGATGGTGCAGGCAAGTGCCAGACCCTCTACCCTTACCTTGGTGGATTCTCTTCAGCTGATTGGAGGTGTCGCAAACTCTTACGGGACATTCTGCCAGCACTCGCAATAAATATTCTCAAGGCCTGGTTACTTTTGAGTGTGTGAGGACAAAATTAGTCTTCTAGGATTTTGAGTATCATGTGCAAACAAACAAAAACCATTTTTTTTCTTGAGTGATCACATAGATTAATTTAAAGGGAAATTTATTTTATTTTTGCTTTGTTTTATGTATGTGGCCATAAATTTTCTTTGATCATAGACTCTATCCTCTCAAATTTTTCCAAAACCTAACTTGGTCGACACCCAAATGGTCCCAACGGAACCTTGTTGATCTAGATGTCTTTTGGACCTACTCTCATTACCAGGAGGGGTTCTAGGTCTTTCGTCGTTCAGGCGTCAAAGAAGGAACACTGCCACCGTCATTCGTTCGTCCTTTATTGGAGAAACCATAGTTGGGAACCTTAGATGGTCTCCCAACACCACACCACACACCACTCCTCCCTCGACCCCTAGGGGGCAAAGGAGTGCGTCCCATTCGGGAAGCCAACTAATTCACAGCAGGGTACGTCGCAGACTAACCCTCGTTCTAACCAGAACTTTGTGTCTTCACAAATCGGAATGGCGTCAACCTCCCAGTCACCTTTCTTAGCTTCGTTTAATCTACCCGATAACAAATGACCCCATAGCACACGACCCCAATTGGCCTCCCATGCCCACAAAGCTCCCTTCGGAAATACCAAAACTAGAAGGTAAGCAAGCGAAAGACCCAGGTAATCATGTAATAAACTTTCAACTGTGGTGCTCATCAAATAACATCATTGACGACACTATTCGATTGAGGCTATTTCAATGCACTCTTAAGGGAGTAGCTGTGAAGTGGTACGTGGAGCAACCTCTTGCTTCGCATGGAACCTTTAGCGCCCTCGCTACTGTGTTCCTCACATACTTTCAGATACCCATTCACCATGATTCGAGAATGGAGTTATTGACTCATTTCAGACAATCCCTCGCTATCCATATCTCAGACCATCTCCATGAATGGAGGCGGCATCACAGTTTATGTAAAGCTAAACTCGACGATCGAGTCCTCTTAGATTTATTATTGAAAACTCTGACGGCGGAGATTTCAAAGGATGTGGCGCAATGCAATCCCACATCCGAAGAGGATCCAATCAGTAAAGCCCAACATCTTGAATTGATTTATACGCAGTTAGGATACACCTACAACATCTTGCCTAATGCCTTGGGCCTGCAAACTTATCAAGAATTTCCAGGTGCGTCAAAATCTACAGACAGACTAATTGGGTCAATGACCCAAGGATACCTAGGCAACAACAGTCAATACCCCGATTACACACATATTTCTACCCAGAACATGTCTCAACCCAGATTTCAAAGTCATCATATGCCTCAGCAAAATTTGACTAATAGGGCGCAAGCGTATCACCAAGGAGGACGTTACCCTCCGGTTGAGGGGACCCAGTACGCAGAAAGAAACACTGACAAAAGAGCTCCCCTCCAACGGCCAGGTGCAAACACGAGACAACCTTATGCTCAGTCCCCAGCACATGACCCACCTATGCAAACCAACGCACAAGTGAACTTTGTGCAACTATCCCAAAACCAACCACACTAGTATAACCAGGAGAACTATCCTCCTAACATGGTAAAGAAAAAGTCAAAAAACAAGCCAAAATGGAACCTTGGACAGGGGGGAAACAACCAACAACGCCCACCGCGATCCCAGGCTAGAGGTAACTCCAACCAGAATCAGAACCATGAGCCAAGTAATGCCCAACGGCAAGGCAAAAGGCCACCTCTATGAAAAAACCATTCTTGTTCAATATGTGGTGAGTACAAACACTATACTCACCACTATCCCGAACTCCTTGAGCTAAAAAATCTACAGAGTAACCGAGGACAAGGAGGATCTTCCCAACAAACTGTTGTGATGAAAGAACCTTTCCCCCACCAAGGGATGGTCAGCATTCAGCAGCAAAATCCAGACGACTCCGGGAAAAGCGGCCATGAGATCTACATGATTGGGGAAGAGATGTTTTTCTAAACACAGAATCACAACTACGACACCCCACTAAACACCAATGCGGCGAGGGTTAGTACCAGTGTACCGACTGCACCTTTGACTATTCCAAAGATTCCTATAGAACCATTGCCATAGATGGCGAAAGGACCCAATAGGCGAGCAGGAAATTACTCCAAAGCGGTCCATAATTATAGCATCGTGAACAATTTAGCACAATCTCCCACTGCTATGTCAGCTTTGGAAGTACTGCAGTCATGTCCAAAACAACGGAAAGCCCTACTTTCCGCATTAGGCGTTATCGATCCTGTGGATACACGCTTAATGGATTTTTGACCTAGACAAAGCCACCCCCAGGCTCCCTTCCATGGTTGCCTTCCAAATACTAGTATCGGTCCAGAATATCACTATTCACCGATGTGTCATAGACGAGGGTGCATCCACATGCATCATGTCAAAAAATGTTTGGCAGAAGTTAGGGTCTCCCAAACTCAAACTCTTAGTCATCACGCTCAGAGCATATGACGGTCGTCCCTCGACTCCCGCCGGCCTCTACCAAAACGTATTGGTCTGCTTAGCGAAGTCTTGGACACTCACTTAGACTATAATATACTCCTTGGGTGGAGTTATATGTATGCCATGTCTACGATAGCCTCCTCCATCTTCCGCATTATGATGTTCCCCCATGAGGATCTAATCATTACTGTAGACCAGCTGATGCACAGTGAGAAGCGTCCCCTAACAAACACCGATGTGATTCTATCTTATGTAGATACAGTCTCGGATGGTCTTTCACGGTACCAAGAATATGGCCTTGGCCAATTCAAACCTTCGTCCATTCTAGGGTCATTCCTAGGAGATCCTCCCATCATCCCTGAGTCATCACTGGATGTCGCAGGAGCCCCGGTATGCATGATGCCGACATAAAGCACTGAGGCTAGTCAGGACATAGACTCAAGCAGTATCGACACCGAGGCATTGGCCACGACGGCCTCTCTAGCCTACACTGCCTCCCAAACCCCTTTCCTCTACCCCCTTAGTTGGCTTCGTCTCCCAGCAGGTTTTGGAAACACTGGTATTACCCAACATATCGTTGGAATTCCCACTTTGGTACCTCATTCCGCCCACAGGAATAGGCACCACCCACGTTACTGCCATAGGGTTGAAGCCCCTCAGTCCTGAGGAGCCCCCACCCATCCAAGAAATGGTTGAGACTACCCCTGCGAAGGAAGTTACCATTGCAAAGCCGGTAATCACAACCAAGAAAACCAAAAAGAGAGGAAAGAAGATGGTGACCCCCGCCATTCAAAGGGAATCACCAGTTTTCACCATATGTGACATCATAGGTCACCCTACTCATATATGTCCAGAGTTGGATGGATTAAAACCACTCCTTGGATCTGAGACAAACATCTTGATGCCATGTTCCTGTAAAAAGGAACCTACCGCCAAAGGTAAAGGCAAAGCGCTGCATACCAGTCATGCATGTGTGCTCTGTAGAAACTATGGGCACTATACCCACCATTGCCCAGAGATCCTGTGATATAGGGATGCCCTGCATGCCATTGAGTTATCTTATCAAGAAGATCCCTCCACCCAGTCTGTCGGCGATGAACCTCATATCGTCCTATACTTGCAAGAAGAACGAAGGGTTGTATAAAGACCCCCAGTCATGCTCATTATAAGTTGCATGCTATGCGATGAACGTGGTCACTACCTCAAAGAGTGCGTAGCCCTGGAACTCATCCATAGATGGCATCCAATCAAAAGGGTGTACTACATTGGAATGCGGGTTGCGCAATTCACCTGTCCTTATGCGCCGACAATCACTTTTTGGAGAATTGTCACTACATACCCTGATTCCAGCTATCCCTTGTTAGCCTTCGCTCCGCCATAGTCCGCCTCTCCCAAGAAGACGACATGGACGCAGAGTCCACAGGCAGCTCAATGACCCAAGATGATGAGATGAGCAGATCCATCATGTTATTAAAAGCCGAAGAGCAACCAAATAAGGGACCCCTAGTTACATCGAAATGCTCTCTACAAAACAAACCTGCATGCACTTTATGCAAAGCGACCAATCATGCGATTGTCCATTGCCCTGATTTAGCAGCACTGCGACATTGGTTCCCCGCCAGACCTCAGACTAAGCATGATGGAACCACCGTATTAAGGATATTTTGCCTTATCTGCCAAGGCAAGCATTATGAACGGAACTGTACTTATGCCCAGAAACTGCGTCACACCATTGACACAATTCATATCATAGAGGAAAGGCAGAACGACCTCCAAGAATGGCATAAAATATACATCGCCGACTCAACCTCTGCACCCCCATAATGGCGCAATAGACAAACTAAGACCACACACCAACCACGCATGACCCAAGCTAAGCCTAGGATAAAATGCGGCTTATGTGATCTAAGCGACCACTGAGTCAACCAATGCAGAGAACTGAAACCCGTTGCAAACTGTCTCTACATCATCTCTTCTCTCTGTTAGAAACTTCTCTTAAACCAAGAGAAGATCACGTGCACCTATTGTCGAATTTGTTCACAATTTCACCATACGATTAAGTGTGTACATCTCCCCAGGCTGAGAATGGCAAGGGTCGCATTGAGTCTACACTTCCCCAAAGAGGTAGACACACCTAGGCCAACAACTCAGAAATGGAAGCAAAAGACAACCTCTTCTACAACCGATCCTTTCCAAGCATCCACATCAGGAACAACGAGTAGTATAGAATATCATACTATCTACTCCGTCAGCTCTATGATACCATGCACCATTTGCACTGGCCAAGATCACGCAACAGAGGTATGCCCACTAATGGAAGCATTCATGCACCTCCGTGATAAGAACAAATTCCACCTAGCAGAAATCAACCATTCTGGTAGGAAGCTCGACCTGGTGCTCATACAGAACTCCATTACCAAGATTCTTCCCCCACCGCACGTCGACGACACAATTCACCATATACGATTTGTATCATCGCATGCCCATGATAGGATTAAAACCGTCCCCTCGTCACAGGATTTCCACCTTATTCTTGTCACAAAAGACCAAGGTACCTTGCGCTGTTGCATTGATTTCGGCAAGATCCCAAACCTACACGCTGCCATCGAACTCCTTGATGACACCCAACCTCTAGAACAATGCCTAGTACAACTAGAGCTCGTTGAAGAAAGTCGACGACAGTCGCTGCAACACAATGAGGCCCATAAGAAAAGGGTGAAAGCATCATTTGATCGCCACATCACCCCTCGCTCGTTCACCGAGGGATAAGTAGTCCTTCGCTATGGTGTCGCAAAAGAGGCCTTAGGGCCAGGAAAGTTCGAAAACTTGTGGAAAGGACCCTACATCATCAAACGTTGTCTCCGATAGGGGGTATACATCTTGACGGAACTGGACGGGACATATCTCAGCAACCCCATCAATGGCCTTTACCTTAATAAGTTTCACCCATAAGGGCCACAACGACCCTTCCCTAGAATGAAAGTACACAAAACCCAACCACCAAAATATTTTTTGACCTGAATACTTATTTAAAAAACACGCTCAAAGTGCCACCATGGATCACAAACTTGAACCCTATTTCAGATTTGCTGATGGAGCATCGCGATGGTATCAAAACTTAGCTACAACTGCCTGGGTCATTGACCACCCCGATCGATCACCACTATGTTCAAACGATGTGTGAATTGGATCAGCAACAAACAATCAGACAGAATATGATGTCGTCATCAGACTTATGTGTGAGGCCCTCCAATAGGTCATACGCAATATGCATGTCTACCTATATTCCCAGTTAGTAGTATTGTAGTTGAACCAAACATTTGAAACAAGAGATATGCATCTATTTAGAAAATATTTGCGTGCAAAAAGATTAAGCAGACAATTTGACTACATCACATTTACACATGTACCAAGGAGTCAAAACCAAATAGCTGATCGCATCGCCAACAATATCCTAGACTAAAATGCATCTCGAATAAACCATCATCCATAAAAAAAAATTTAGATATCCATCAGCATAACAAAATACATAAACCAAAATAAAAGACACACCATGTAGAGCCGCAAAAAAGATCTCTCATATATATATCACAATATGTCTGAGTACAAAAAATTGTGTCGCCAGCCCAGGGGCCAGCCCAAAGACACAAAAGTCATCAAAAATAAGGGAAGCATCCTCATAAAGGGTAATTTCCCTGTGTACAAATAAAATCTAGGGTGGTGCTCCCTCAGGAGGAGCACCTGGACCCACCATTGCTCCTGGTACCACCACCAGAGCTGCAGTCGTGAAAAAGATCGTCACTCGACGTAGAACATGACGATGGTCCCTCTTGGGGGTCATCAAAATCTCTAACCAAACCTCATCGAGATCATCCATAAAATCTCGAGCAAGCATCCCCTGTGTCAAGTGGTCCACCCGACCCCGGAAGTCCTCAAGAACCGACACCTGAGCTGTCAGTTCTATAAGGCGCGCCTCTGCCGCATCGGCTCGAGCTTGCTCAGCCACAACCTCTGTAGCAGCTGAGCTGCTACCCTCACCTGAGGGGCCAACACCATCCCCACCAGGCCCACCAGCACCACCACCTGGTCCACCTGCAACAACTCCTCCTTGACCACCTCGAGGTTGTCGCGGAGGATCGTGGCCCACTAGTCGGGCCACGGGGCGACCCACCTCGCCAACATCTGCATGAGTAACCAAAATAATGTCAGTGTCACAAAAAGCACATAAGTACATATATACTCAAAACAAATGCATAAAAAATAGATAAAACATACCTGCTGGACCCAAAACATAACCATAAGGGAGACCCATGTCCGGATCACACTAAAAGTGCATCCCCGCGTATGGGAATGGAAATAACATCTGTGGATTGGCCCCAAACTGGGCCTCTGTTGCGGT
This sequence comes from Pinus albicaulis, assembly GCA_034641835.2. Taxonomy (NCBI): domain Eukaryota; kingdom Viridiplantae; phylum Streptophyta; class Pinopsida; order Pinales; family Pinaceae; genus Pinus; species Pinus albicaulis. The sequence continues at coordinate 974,038,678 of CM076570.1, forward strand.
GTTCCAATAACTCCCCACCATGCCACCACAACCTCACGGCATCACAGGAGCCCACCTTTTCATACGTGGCTCCCGTGGCCCCCTAATAGGCACCGCCACCACCGGCCTCAGCAACACCGCCCTCTCGTACATAATGCTGCATAGGATACTAGCGTACACAAATGACTTAGATCCACGTTGGAACTTGTTCAATTATGACACCATACCATAAAAAAAAAAGCAGGCGAAATCGAAAAATTGCCCGCCCCTCAATCGGCGCAAAACTCCAACCTGCGGGTTGGAAGCCCGATGCGGAGCAACCAACCCTGCCAGTCACACAATAATCTCTAGAGCACACCGCTCTCCCACATCTGTCACTGATGCAATGTTGATGCATCCCTCAATAAGAGGCGCACCACCGCAATGCCGCCTCCGGAATCTATCTAGGTTCACTCTCCTAGTGAGGAGTGGGTACCTCAGCACCTCACCTTGAGGCAGTAACCCGGTCACAAAACATATATCCGTCTCAAGACAGATGATCAGGTTCGTTCCCCGCAACACGAACATGTTGCGCCTCCTGCGCCAGTGCTATATAATGTAATGCAGTAGTTGGTCCTGAGACCAAAGGAACTCATTTTCAGAAAATTTCATAAGGTCCCATATGGCGAACTGACATCGCGCCATAGCATCACCAGCTAGAGCGGTCTAGATCTCGGGCCAGTCCTGCTCCCTCCACAACAACCTGTCAAACAGGTACCCATCAGTACAGAGAAAAAATAAAAAAAATAGACAAAAAACCAAAATTTTTTCCACCTCAGCCTTTGCGCGTTTGTCGCTTAAACATGCACGCTTAGTGCACTCCTGTATTTCACACAGGCGCACCCAATGCGAGCTAAAGTGAGGGAACATAGCGCCTGTCCCTCAAAATTGCGCGTCATAAAGGCGCCCTTTTTCCCAGATCGCCCGCGCAATCTAGGGAAAAAGTTACTAAGAATCCGTACAAACCCAATTTGTATAGGCCCCGACACCATCAAGTTGTAAAAAATTAAATGCAGGATGTCATGGAAGTTACCTTGGCATAGTATCGCTAGTCCCTGGTGCACGAGTTGACCGCAATGGCAAGAAATGCGACGCAAATAGCTCTGCTCTCTCAAAACTCAGCAAGTCAAAATGAGCACGATTAGGGCCATAATCACTTATTTATCGCCCTTTCCTCAAAATTTAGAGGACCATAATGGGAGATCAGAAGGTCCATTTTTCAAACCGTGAGTTGCACCACTGTCAGCGCTCCATGATGGTTAGAGGCGATACCACAAAATCACACTCCCAAAAAATTAATTTTTCAGCGCCAACAGGTATGCCCTCTCTCATCTTCTTTTTTAAGCTCATGACTTTCAAATAATGTTTTGATAAAGAAGATTCTTTCACTTGAGATAGTTGTTTTTGCAGGAAAAACCCGTGAACCTCTCACGACATTGCCTAATGAAAGTGCCAGAGCAGGTATCATTCTAACCCTAGCATGATAGAGTCCCAGTCAACTCTGCATATCCTGACATCATTTCTCCATCAAAAATAAACCATAGGGTCCTCTGATCCTACCTTGTTTATCATCACCTCACCCTGCACATGATAAAAAACCTTGTTGGTCAATAGAGCCTACCCTCCATGGCGCTTGTCACCCACAGTAGACCATTTCACAACAAAAGGGACGCCATGGCCATACCACTCTAGTCCGGGAAACACCTCATTCCCATCCATTCGCTATGCATAAGGTTGATTTTACCATCCAAGCTGTAACCCCCTTCCCGGACAACCAAGTTGTACGAGCAGATCGAAAGCGCACCACCGCGCATCACATTTAGCCTACCATACCTCCATCAACATAAACCCATTTGTGATATTATTTTCATCCGCTTCATCAACGCCACACATGAGACCATCCAATGGGTCCCCCACCCCCAACAAAACATCCCCCTCACACCATCAGTGAGCGAACACTTTCATGTTTTGGGGTACCCGTCTCTGTGTTTTGTACAAACCAAACCCCATTTTTTTATTCTTTTGGTAAGTGTAAAAAGACCGCAAATGATGCACTTTGCCCCTTCACCATCATATTTCATCTTTTATCCCATGGCAACAGTCCCTCATTCCCCTTGGTCGGGGCATTTCACCCCCAACGCACGCACAATCATGAGATTCATAGCCGGTTTTACACCCTCCCTGGAAGTCCTACCGACTCCAGGGATTTCCCCACTAGAAATAACTATGATTACCGCCAAGCTTCTCAGTATACTTTGACCTTGAGCCACTGATTCCCCCACCATAAGTTATTAACCATTTCTCGCTAAACATGCCTATGTTAAACCCATAACATCCAGGTCCCTGACCCTATAGGTCGGCAACCCCTCGTCCGATTGATGCTTCCTTTTTGTCGACACCAACACCTTTATTCCTTTTTGTCGACACCAACACCTTTATTCCAACACCTTTGTTGACACCAACACCTTTATGCTCAATATAAGGGGCATCCACAGGTGGCACTGTGGGAGACATCATTGTCCACAGATGTCATCGATCCTCCTGAAATTCGACTACGACAAAAGCTTTCATGTCAAGATGGTATCGTACTTTACAACCATTGCACTTTGAACAAATTCGTTGAAGACCCGTGACTCTATAAGCGTCTTTGCCAACAATGCTTACACGGGAAGGTCCCAGCCAGCACATATGCGTACATTGCGTAGCTATATGCCATACTAGGTTTATGCATATGGGTACCACATTCCACCTATTGTCAAAGAAAAAATGCCCCTAAGGGTGTCAGTAGTTGTCAACAATTGCCAGTACCAACACCATAATAGCGGCACCAACATAACATATATCTGTCAATTTTTGTTTAACTAGCCATAGCATCGCGAGCATGGGAAATGCCCGCCTCGTTGAAATTTTGTATATATGTTGTAAATTATTTTCTTGCAGGGATCCCCTAGGCCATGGTCGTCTTGGAAACGGTGCGGGGTGTTGTCAATTCCAAGCTTCACGAAGACCTCCCTCTCTCTCTATGTATGATACAGAAAAGAAACTATAATGTATTTCGGCTATACAGTACTTCCTAGACCTCACACATTAGGGGAAAAATATTAACACTAGAAAACCATATAGCAGAAGATGACATTAACTAATGTCATGCCAAAGGTTTACAGGGGTTGGAAACATTACAGGATGTCAAAGTATTTAAAAATCTCAAAGGCTGGATGAAAATCAAATTTGAACTAGTCTAAAATGCTGATTGCGCACATTATCCTTTGAGAAGAGCGCCTTCTATGTGCCTTTTTACCCGATAAGCGCATTCCTGAAAGTGGAAAAATGTCACTTTCCGGGACCACACAAGGCAAGGACAAGTTACTCCTTTTGTGAAGCCACTTAAGGACAGCCACCAATGCCTCCTTAGACACTATGTGAGCACACAATGGAATATTTGGAGCACACAATGGAATCATACCTCTCCCTTGGGTCACCATACACAATGTGCCAAGGGAGGGAAGGAGGATTTGAAATCCCCTATATAAAGCCACCATGAGATGAAGAATGGGTGATCACATTGTTATGCTGGCCAGAATTTCCCAAGAAATACCAACAGTGTGTGATCTGGAGCTAGAGCTAGAGGGGACTCGATTGTTGGCCACCCAACAATATTAGTCCATCATAGCAGAGAGAGAGGGAGACTACATGGAGGCAGAGCTTTGAAAACAAAATCCTTGCATCGGGATGTAGAACCATTGTCTAGGGACCCTTTGGAAAGTGGGTAAAATTTCTTCTCCATATCAAACGTTTAATAAGAAGAGGCCTAGAGCCATCGTTTGCATTATTATCGTTTGACTCTCTTTAATAGATTTTGTATATTTTTGTTTTAGTTTTAGTTTAATTTGAGTATACATTTGCATGATTTTTCCTCTAGATTGTATGCTTTTGAACTCCACCACTTTTTTCCTGTTACCAATAGGTTAAAGGGGTAGACCACACCCCTTAAACTGGTGTGATTTCATACACTCGTGCATCAAATCCACCACAATAGGGATCATTGAGGAAGAGGTGTACATAGAGTGGCCTGAAGGTTTCTAAATCTTCAACAGTGAGTCGCATGTGTGCAAAATCAGAAGAGGACGGTATTGGTTGAAGCAAGCACCTCGTGCTTGGTACGCTTGGATAAACATCTATTTCACTGGACTGGGCTTCACCAAAAGTGAAGCAGATGCAAACCTGTACCAGATTGTTGTTGAGGGTAAGCTATTGATCATTTTTCTTTATGTTGATGATCTAATTTTGACTAGTGATGAGAAGCTGATACACTCATGCAAGGAGGATCTTGCAAGGGATTTTGAAATGAAGGACATTGGGACTCCTTCATTATTTCCTTGGATTGGAAATATAGTAGTGGGATGGTGAACTTTTTATGTCTCAAGGCAAGTATGCAAAGGATATACTGGGTAAGTTTAATAGGGAGAGCTGCAAACCCATGGATACTCATCTTCCAGGAAATTGGAGGAAAGATGATGCTACTTTTGGAGAGGTAGTGGATGCTACTGTCTATAGGCAGTTAGTGGGTTCACTAATGTATTTGGTGAACATGAGATCATAAATTTTCTACGTAGTTAGCCACCTGAGTCAAGCTATGGTTAAGCCTACCAAGCTCTTTTGGAAGGTGGAGAAGCATGTCCTGAGATACCTGAGTGTCACATCAGAGTATGGTCTATGGTACATACAGACAGAGGGAGTGAAGCTTCAAGGCTTCGCAGATGCAGATTGGGTGGACGGTCCATCAGATAGAAAGAGCACATTAGGAGGGATCTTTAGCATAGGATCGACAACAGTTTCCTATTACATCATGAAACAACGATTTGTGGCACTTAGTTCAATGAAGGTGGAATACATGGCAACAAGTCAAGCTGCATGTGAGGCTATCTAGATGATCCGACAATGATTCATTGTGATAATCAGAGTTGCATTAAACTCTCGATTAATCCTGTGTTTCATGATAGGTCCAAGCATATACATATATGGTACCATCATCTCAGAGATTGTGTGTAGAGAAGGATAATGTTGCTTCAGTACATTCCCATGGAAGATCAAGATGTAGATGTTGTGATGAAGGCGCTCACCAGGAGAAAATTTGAATACCATAGAGATAGGATTGGGGTGAAGGATAATCCCTTTCTTGCTGAGAGGGAGTGTTGAGATTCAACAAGAAAAATTTCATCACCCACGGCTAGTGCATTAAGCATCTACACTAGGGTGGGGCCCATAATGCTATTTTTGGGTGCATGTCTATTTTAGTTATCCCTTAAATAAGATGGACAATAAATGGTAATCTATTCTCAATGATCACTTGAAATAGTTAATTGATAGCAATAAACTCAGTTAGCTAGTGGACTTCAAGTTAGAGGTAGTTGGTGAGGCATTCACAATAATTCTATTTGTAACAAATTTCAAAGTGCAGTGGTGCATTAGTTAATGCAGGCTACAATCAGTTTAACTCAGTTAAGGGAGTTCAACTTAGTTGTGCTAGTTGTAACTAAAGATACACTAGTGAGAGATCAAGTGAAATAAATATTAATTAATTCACAATCAGTGATCTCACTTGCAACCGAGGATTTACTATTATTAGCTGCATGCATATCAGACCCAGTGGAGACCCAGTTGAGTTCTAGGTGAAAGGGAAGTTGACTATCAATTGTAGGATTATTGGGTTGCACACATGCAACCAAACACCCATTGGAGTGTCCATGATACTTGCACAGTTAAGGAAGGCAAAATTTCCTATATTCTAGGGATTTCATTAATCAGGGATTGCACAAGCAAGGCAGGCAGTCTAGAGGCTTAGAATTGGCTATGTGTTGGTCAATTTTGTTCATGATAGTGTGAGATAATTAGATGAGTACTGGAGGGCTCTTGTGAAAAGAGTTTTGTATGTAATTGTTTCATTATCCATGATTAATATACAATAGAAGATAGTGGGGTTTTTAGATGTAAGATTTCCCCGGGAAATTATCTATGTTGTGGTTGATTTGATTCTTCTTCATGTTCATGTGATTAGCGATTGTGTTTTTAATTCCGCAAAAGATTTGTAGAAGCGATTCAGTATTTAACTTTAGTACATTGTTAGATCAGTTTAATCCAAGATATACATGCATGTTGTATAATTTCTACACTCTTTCTCATTCTATCATGTATTCATGTCCACATTCATCTGTGAAAAAAAAATACATTTTAGAAATCCAACTATGGATTTGTGCAGACTGTTTCTAGAGAAAGGATCGATAGTCATTTATTTTGAGTGCAATGATTTTTGTGATTTTTTAAATATTTTCACTCCCACCAGAATACTTCATTGCTTTAACTAGTGATGGAGATGTTCATCAGTGGACTAATGTTGTACCGAATTCTGTGGTTGGAGTATATAATGTGCCAGCTACCCTAGTGTATGGACATGGCCCTTGGATTCCACATGAGGACAAGTTGTGGTAGGTATATATTGGGGCTGGTATGTGTGCTAGAATTACAGATCGTGGTTGAGTGATTACTTGGAAGACTGTGATGAGGGGTGGGATTATAGGCATGGTAGTTCCAGAGAAGGAATCTTTGACACCACTTGGCCACGAATAAAGCCATAAGGATACTGCGATTGTTAATCTAGGTTTGCACCTTGGTTTCTGCAAAGCACAATCTCTATATTAGATTTATTAGTTTATATTTTTAATTTATGTATACTTGTTGTTATACTGTCTGAAGGATGTGTAAATACTAAGAGGTTTTTTCTTATGATTATCTCTGTGGGGTAGTAGACATGAAATATGTTAGTTTCGCTGAAACTATGTTTTCTATGTACTAGGGGTTCAGATAACAAGAATATTCATTCTATTGTAGGTCTCAAGACTGCCATGAAAGTAATATGTGTAGCAGGATCATCGACAGTAGTTGTCAAGAAGAAAACTAGAGATCAAAGGGGACCAAGGAAGAAACCAATGGTGCATCATCCCAGGGTTCTGATTTTTTCTTGTACTCTAGAGATAAAACCTTTGGAGTAGACTTAGTCTTCTATTCGAGAAACAAGAACATATTAATCAATATTTCTTTAAAAATGAATAACTATTATAAACATTCACTAATGATTTGGAAATAACAAACCAAATTCAACTTCGATTTCTTCAATAAACTGTATAGCCTCTTAAGGTAGATGTTCATAGTGACTCCCTACGCACTGATGATGCTCTTGGGGCATCTCTAACATTCTTTTCCATTGCAAAAATGAATGATGCATGTAGTTGTTCATTCACTAATTTGATTCAAACCCTCTGCCTCAAGCCAAGCCAAACCCTTCAAACCCTGTTGTACCATAGATTCATTAAGCCATAGGGACAAATCCACCAATCCATTGTTCTCCTATAGAACTCTGGACAAAAACCCTCAAAAATTCAGCAAAGTCAATCTCATTTTACTTCAAAAACCAAAGATACGGATAAAATGGCGCCAAATCCCCCAGAATGCGTGGAGTTTTTATGCCATATATTTACATTGACATGTAAAATGTCCTCCCCTCTTTCAGTTTGGTTTCTTTTCGACTTGGTGTTGGTTTCCAATAATCGAATTATGTGGCGGTGAGAGAAAAAGGCATTTGGAAATTTTTTATGGAAATATACCAATTATATTTCATTTTTTACGCTTTTCTTTAATTTTTCCCTCCACCACTTTGATTTGGGTTTAGATATTGAATAGTTTTTAACTTTTTAAATATTTATGAAGTTGTCAATTTGAAGAGATTTATTTTATTTTTATTGAAAAATATGAAAAAAATATGTTTTTTTTTTAATATGAAAATTAAAAAATAGATTAATTCATTTTTTAAGTTATTTTTAATATTTATAATGTTTGTGTAAGTTTTTTAGAAGTTTTTAACCTTTCTTTTAAGTGGATAATATTATGATTACATTTTTAAAAATTCTTTTCATTGAAGAGATTTTTAAACCTACACTTTTATATCAAATCATAAGAACATATAGAAATATATTTATAATTAATTTGTGATTAAGTTGGTTATAATTATTTTTGACATATATTCAAAAACGTGGAAAAATATCTCTTGAGTATTTTCGCATGGAAAACAAGGGTAGATAAACAATTTTTTATTAGTGTTGATGGATATTTGACTAGTTTTACACTATCAAATGCCTAGATCAAACCTCTTGAGTAAGGTGCGCCAATCCACACTAAAACTTTAATATCAAAATTGCAATGTTCCATTTCTGGAGTGACACAATTAAAAATGACTAGCATAAATTACTAAATCATATACTTCTTGTACTTGCTAGTTGGTCATATTTTTATTCTTCGACTACAGTTTTAATTTACGTTAATCATTTTTAATTTTGTCACTTATTATCTAGTCATATATTTTAGTCATGGACTAAATTAGTCATTTTTAGTTGGGTCACTTATTATCTAATCATTTATTTTATCCCTAGAATAAATTAGTCGTTTAAGTTAAGTCATTTTTAGTTGGGTCCCTTATTATCTAGTTGTTTATTTTATCCCTAGACTAACTTAGTCGTTTTTAGTTGGGTCACTTAAAACTGTTCAAATTGAGTAGTAATTCACTTGAAATAGTTGTGGTGACTAAATTTTTTAGTCACCTAGTCACTAATTTCATCATTTTCTACTAGTTTTGAGTGACTCTGATGTTATATTCATAATGTTAATGTTGCATGGCACAAATCCACTTAAACTTGGGTTCCTCTAATACGATATGCAAAGCCTTGAAGATGCATCGAATTGAGGGTGAGGTCATCCATTAACCCTGTATTTGTGTGGTGTATGTACATGTAAGAATGAATTGAATCTGGATGGTGTATTAGTGGAATTGAATGGGGACGCTAGCACAAACCCATTTAATCTCTGGTTAAATTTGGTTATTTTGATGGTGGCTTTCATATGAGTTTCACACCAAGTTTGTGAATCTTGTGGATGCATAACTTGAATTTACAAATGGATGACCTATCAAACTATGGAACTTGAGATGTGAAAAATCAAAATACCATACTGTCATACTCAGTTTTAGATAGGTTTTTGATACTAATAAACCTATAAGATACCAAGTAAACAACAAAATGAAGATATATCACTTCCAAGCCAAAGTCGGACAAATATTTCTCCTTGTGTAAATTTGTTACTTAAACAAAGAAAATGTTAAACAATTTTTTTAATCTTATATGTGTAGGGAATAAGGAACATGTCACTTTGAGGAGTCTTTCCAGAGATACCATTTTTCCTAATGTGAAAAATATAAATATGAGGGAGGTCTGTAAGAGTTGTCGATATGGTCCCAAAAAATGAGTTTAAGTTGAGGTATAGCCTTGTCGGCGAGGTCATCTCTGACAGTGATGGTAGCATTGCATCGTTTAAATGATTGTCACTGCAGGGTAAGAACATTGAGCTTCTTCAGGGACCCCAATTCCATAGGTATAAACCATATTAACTTATTTAAACACAACTAGAGTTATTCAAATGCAAATATGTGTTTGTTTCAATCTTAGTTAGCCCAAAAAAACAAATTATTTACTTCTTGTTTCTGTTAAAAAACAACAAATATAGAATTTGAGTGTTTGAGGTAGAGCGTATACCTTGCAAGTTGGACATGGCTCCCAACTCCTTAGAAATGGGGCTAGAGAGCATATTGGCATTAAGATAAATGCCCCAAAACTCAATGAAGTTATAAATCTCTCTAGGTATCTCCCCTCCAAAGTTGTTGTAATGAAAATACAGTCTAGATAAGCACTTGAGCTTGCCAACTACTAAGGGTATTGGGCCTGATAATGCATTTCCTTGTAGAGAAACATTAGCAATTATGAATCTGCACTTTTTTAAAAGGAATAATGAATTAAGTTGACATATGGGGCAATACTAGCAACATGGATATATATGGGGCAATGTTATAAACATGAAGGAATGTCTAAATTAGCATTTAGATTTGTTTCATCTGGTTCCCACAAGAAAACAAGAAATAAGATTGGGCCTTTGAGAGTCTTGTATTTTTTCAAGAACCATTTCACTGGATATCACCTTATATAAGTTCTCAACCGATGGAAGGAATAAACTTCCCATGAACTGAAAATTTAAGGTTTGATCCCTCTCGTAGGGTCTTTACGAATCCCCTGATGACTAGGGCATAATGGATGGAAAAAGGTAAGGTCAGGTATGCTTCCCTCCCACTCACAAAATAGCATCCTTTTCGCACAATCATTTGGTTTCAAAGAGAATGAATCAAACCTCATAATTTCACAAAGAAGCTCTCCCAAATATCTGAACATTTCCTGCAATAAAATATGCAAGCATGTGACTTTTTCAAGAAGGGTTTGTTATTGATGTATGAACAATAGGCATATGTGTGAAGAATAATTACAACCTGTAGGAGCTAGGTAAGTGCAGGCACATTGGGCATCCACGGTTGAAAAATATTCGTTTTTAGGGACTAAATGCAAGGATTTGATAAATTATCTCATCCAGATACAAGCTCTGTGGTGTCTAGATATTCCCTTGGAATCAACACGTGTAATACATGCGCCATGATCCAGATATTCTCTTGGAATGAGCACATGTAATACATGCACCATGCTCCACATGTAATGCATGCATCATGCTTTGTTATTGGTGATAAAAAATAATTAATCAAAAATTTATATAATTTAATTTAATTAAATAAAATAAATTTCACGCTCCATCTCTTGACCAGTTGTCCAATCTACCTTAAGATCTACATGCATGTTCGACAAGGTGCATGCTTCCCCTTGCATGGTTAATATTATAATTAAAAAAATATTGGAACAATTTAATTATTAATTCTCTTCTTATAAAGTATTATTCAACCGAAGAAAATCCTTTTGACTACATGGAATTAGAACCCATACCTGGGGCTAACCAGGGCTATCCCGAAGCATTGGGAATTTGGGACATATGAGAGGAATTTTAATTAAGCTCAGGTGGATAATAAAATTATTTAAGATAATGTTGAAGCTTAAATGAATGCTTGCTAGATATGTTTCTCATTCCACTAGTGGGTTGACACACGATTCAAATTATTCCTGATTATGTTTCAATCGAGCGAGAAGTGTAAAAGGCATAACCCAAATGTCATATATGAGGAGGTTGGAATGTTTGTTGATGAAGTATGGGTGAAATTTGGATTGATGAGGTCCGGGGAACTAATATAAACATTTGGGAGAAGGCCCTCTTTCGTCAAGTAAGAGGCTCTCTTGGACCTAGGCAACCTCATTAAGTAATTCTCTAAGGCTCTAATCTTCTTTGAATGCATACATTTATGGACAAAAATATTGGTTTATGTTTCATTTTGTTTGGTAAAGTTTCTTGCAAGAGGTGAGTTGGCTTAAGAACAAAGTTTGAATTTAACTGTTGAACTTATGGAAGGATTACATCATACAAAAGTACTAGTTCTGCAAATGCATAATAATAGATATAGACATAGCCATAACAAAAGTTGGAGTGATGGTCCTCACACAAGTAGGCTTGAAAATAATTGAACAAACTGTACTGGTTGAAATGGAAAGCCGCAGAGTTGGGAAAGTCTTGTATGATTATCAATTTCAAGATCTTGAAATAGAAATTTACTCAAGAATGACTTGTCTATATGATTTTCTTTTAGTACATAGAAATTAGCATATGGATAAATTTATAACTAGATCATAGATACGAATAGAACAAGGTCTATAAAAATAAGGATGCCATAAAAAGAAGCTAAAATGGTTGTTACAAGTGCATATACTCAATTACTTTACATGGTTGAGAATCATGTTATATCTATGATTGACAGAGATTTCCCTGGTTCCTTGGATTAGTATCCTCCAACAACTAGGCATATGCAACATACACAACAAAACCTTGATGGAACAACTGTTACAGCAGAAGCGACCTTGATCCTGTGTAGGCAACATAAGGGCACATCGGATCTGACTGAACACATCACAAATGTTCTTGAAAACGGTGGAGAGTTATGTAGGAGAGAGTGAGTGATAACACATGTATGGTAGAATTATATTGTTTTCAGTTCCACTTTGGTTAGCTTTGCTATTTTGATTTTTTTATGTATGCAATTAATATCATTAGTGTAGGGTGCAGATCTCTAGGAAAACTAGGGTGCTTACATGATTGATTGGCGAGTTTGAAGCTTGAGCTATAGAACTATAATTTTTCTTCTTTCGGTAAATAGAAGATAGATGCAGTAATGAATTTTCTGCATTGTATATTTACTATTCATAATTTCCATCAATTTTTTTTTTGTAGATTAACAAAGTTATTTATTGTTGTTTTGATTGAGGCTTTCAGTTTTAAGCAACCTAGTTTTACAATAACTTATTTGAATGCAGAATATTCTTACCATGGTCTGAAATTTTAACACAGGCCACTCCATATCTCACAAGTCAATATATTTAGGACTTTCTTCTAGCCTAGTGCAAGTCTAAGTCTCATGCGAGAGGTTTAAGCTACAACAAGAAAGACACATCCGAGGAGGGTATCTGAAAACAAAATGTCGTGGTGTTATTTATGCCATGGGAATTAGATTATTATAACCATCACAACAAGAAAGTAGGAAGATTGAGCCACTTCTCCATTAGTGTTGTTGAAGTCAATTTCCAGAGTATCAAAGAAAACGTCTCGAGTTATTCACTAGTTTGGCTCGCGAGAAACACTTGGTTAAGGACAGGTGGATTTCAGTAAATGGATTTAACATGAATTGGATAGGAAGATAAAGCTATAGGTTAAGCAACTTTATCTGTTTCCTTTATCAACATATGACCTACTATCACCATATCTATGAAAGGAAGCCAACCTCCCAGAAATCGCCTTGTGCTTTAATATTTTCCTTGACTAATCCAAAGAGATGTACAATGACCAAATTTCCACTCCATTATTAACTATGTTTTCTACATGCTCATGGCCACTTGATCAATAGCTGACAAATGGAACACTACATTGATAGCAGAGAGGAAGGGAAGAAAGAAATTTTTCACAGTTAAAGTAAGCATTTAATGCTAATCAAGTAATGCTAGCATTACCACTTGAGAAAACACTAATGGTGCAAACCATTAAGTCTTAAAGAATATAGAAAGATACCTCTTGAAGAGGCCAAATAAGACCATCAAATTTTCTATTGGTTAAAAAAACTTGTCTAACTATATGTAAAAAAAACTGTGTAACTATGTCGTGATCAATTGTAGTAGATTGACACTAATATGTGTTTTATCTACACGGTTTTTTTCACAATAAATTTTATTCAGGCTGACAATAATTTTATGCTAACAATGAGGGAATAATGAAATTGCAGTCTCGTGTATGGGATATTATAATGAATCGTTTTTTAAATATTATTTTAATTAATTAATTTTTCCAAACTCACATTTTTGGTCCATGTGAAAGTATAAGTTTATAATTAATTGTTTTATGAATGAAATAAAATCATGAATGTAAACAAAATTGTTACCTAATTTGAAGAAAAAAATATAAGAGATTATGTGCTCACTAATAAACGCACAAGTCGATTTGGTTGTGCTCACAATGGACGAATCAGAGTTTTAGAATGTGGTGGGAAGGAAGCCACCATTTTTTCTTTTAGGAAAATCCATCAGCAAGGCCAATGCTACAGTCGTGGTTGGAGGAGCATCATTGCTTGGAAGCCTCGTATGGGTTAAAAAAATGCACAATAATATTTCCATAAAGAATAACAAGTTCATTGATACCTTTATCTAGAGTGTAATCTGAGGAGCCTCGTATGGCTTAAAAAAAATGCAAATTTATCATAATTTACATATCATTGTTTATTAATGAGCTTTTTCACCTTGTCCTAAGGATGAACCACATTAGTTGGTTCGAAACGTTGACCAAATCCTAACAATGTGATTAATCCAAAAGACATTTATCTAATTTATGGATCACAAAAGTATTAGATCTAATATCATTGTTTCTATTTTTTTCATTTGTGATCTAGACAACGAACAAGTGTAAACATTGCATTAAATGATTTATTTTATTCATATATATACTAATTTTTATTTGATTTAAAAATTTTAAATTTTAAATAATTTTAAAACTAAACAAATATATAATTAAATTTAATCCAAATATTTTAATTTTATTTTAACCCATTTTAAACTTATAACATAAAAGCATATATTAAATGTTATTTTTTATTTTAAAATATATTTTTAAAAGTATAATTTATGAATTATTAAATCTACTTAAATACATGCATATTATTCAATTTTCCAGATTTTTAACTATAGCATCCCTACCTATAACAACCCTCTTTTTATGACAAGTGTAGTTTATTTTTTACAACAAGAACTCCATCACAATAGTATATATATATATATATATATATATATACTCCTTGTTGTTATTTTAGGAAAGAAAAAAAAAACAAACATTTTCTTAGATCTAAGACTTTTGTGATCCATAATGTAGATAAATGTCTTTCGGATTAATCACATCATTAGGATTTGGTCAACGTTTCAAACCATCTAATGTCATTCATCCTTAGGACAAGGTGAAGAAGGAAATCGATCTCATTGAATAAATATTAAGGATGCATCATTTCCCGGTGATAACTGTTAAAACTAGCCGTTATTTGACTAGGCTAGTTAATTAGTTAGAATATATTAAATTTTTTAAAGTTTTTACTCATTAACCCCTTTAATAATATTTCTTAAAAACTTAAAAACTTTTAATTTTTATATTATTAACTAACCATATCAAATAACGGCTAGTTTTAACAATTATCACTGGGCAATGGTGCATCCTTACTATTTATTCAATGAGATCAGTTTCCTTCTTCACCTTGTCCTGAGGATGAACCACATTAGATTCTTCGAAACATCGACCAAATCCTAATGATGTGATTAATTGGCTTATTTATCTAAAACATATTCTTTTCTAATTTCTCATTAATATCAATGGCATTTGAAGTATATAAATGGATTATGGGATGTCCATTTTTTTAAAATTAATAAATATGGTATCCATACATTAATAAATGGTTTTCATTTCTTGATATGTAAATCAACCATAATGCTTCATAGTCAATATATTTATTTGGGTTTTATAATATTTAATAGCCAATAGGTGTTTATATATGAACTTTAAGTGGACATGGATGTGTTGAATTTTTATTTAATTGCTAAGATCCATTTTTCAACGAATATTATTCTTTTGAATGAAGAATGCATGAAAGGCGTAATACTACTAGGAGTGCAGAAAAGGTCGGATCCTCTTGTTATTCAGATGGCTAGTGCACGCATTAAGTGGAAGTGAATCGAGTTCATGACTTTTGGCCATTTGTGACCCAAAATTGCGCTTCAAGGTTAATTGTGGCGGGCGAGGTTAAGGTGTTGATGGCGATGAGCTTATCTCGATTGCAAGTTGCTCAACCTTGTTTTTGTGGCTAGTGGGGCCGCATCTGTCTTCGTTGTCGGTTCCATGAATACTTTCAATATTTCAGTAACTAGCCAACTCACCTAATTTACAATGGGTCCACAACTATGAATCCTTGAAGAAATGCAATTGGTGGATAATACATGAACTTAAATGAATTAAATGTGACATCTGCATGATGGATTTCAAATGCCCTGGAACTTGGGGGACTTCAAATTCTCCAACATGTTGTTGAATAGGGATGCGATTGTTCTCTGTTTCATTTTCATATCTCAGATGCTATTTGTAAGAAATGTAATATCTGTACCACCATCTGTATATATGTACCACCATCCTATAGCCAAGGAACTGGAATCATTCATGGAAGACGTTAAAGAGGTTGTGGTTCTCATCGATGCCTTAACTGTTAGTGACTTTCTTCCTCTTCTGGAATGGCTAGATTTGCAGGGCTACGATCAAAGAGTCAAAAGAGTAAGCAAACAAAATGGAGAGATTTTACAGGCTCATTATAGACAACCATAGGCATGACCTAGAAAAATAATCATACGTGAGTATGAGCAAGGATACCAAGGATTTTGTGGGATTCACCATGAGTAAAATATATTAACTAGAGTGATGGTTAACCAAGACTAGTCTAGGCCAAGAGTATTGATCAAGATGATGATGATGATGATAAACTATAGGTTTGGGGAACCGACTATAATTATTATGACTAGTTGATGCAAATGATGTATCATGGGTCATAAGTACTAATCGAGATTATGGTGATAATACAACATAGGTCAGAGGTATCGACCATAATTATGGTAACCAAGTTATGTTGTTGATTTACCATGAGTCAGAGTTGTTGACTAGGATTATGGTAATATATTGATGCTAATGTTTATGATAAATGATGAACCTTTTCTTAGAGAAATTTGTTAATAAGAGAACATCTGGTGTTGGAGGTGTTATATTTTTTTATGTGGACCCAATAATAATTGGGTGTACCCAAGGATGGGGGGCAGACCTAAAGATGGTGGGAGGACCTACCCATGTTTTTGTGCAGGTTTTTTGAGCACCGTGGTTTTTTCCCATGGTATTTGTAGATCTGTTCAAGGAAAATACGAGTATGTTCTAATCTAGGGTTAGTGGATTGGGGTTTATGAATACTCCGACATATATATATATATATATATATATATATATATATATACTCCTTGTTGTTATTTTAGGAAAGAAAAAAAAAACAAACATTTTCTTAGATCTAAGACTTTTGTGATCCATAATGTAGATAAATGTCTTTCGGATTAATCACATCATTAGGATTTGGTCGACGTTTCGAACCATCTAATGTCATTCATCCTTAGGACAAGGTGAAGAAGGAAATCGATCTCATTGAATAAATATTAAGGATGCATCATTTCCCGGTGATAACTGTTAAAACTAGCCGTTATTTGACTAGGCTAGTTAATTAGTTAGAATATATTAAATTTTTTAAAGTTTTTACTCATTAACCCCTTTGAATAATATTTCTTAAAAACTTAAATTTTTTAATATATTCTAACTAATTAACTAACCTAGTCAAATGATGACTAGTTTTTAATGACTAGTTTTAACAACTATCACTAGGCAATGACACATCCTTACTATTTATTCAATGAGATCGATTTCCTTCTTCACCTTGTCTTGAGGATGAACCAAATTAGATAGTTCGAAACGTCGAACAAATTCTAATGTTGTGATTAATTCGAAAGACATTTATCTAAAACATATTCTTTTCTAATTTCTCATTAATATCAATAGTGAAGTATATAAATGGATTATGGGATGTCCATTTTTTAAAATTAATAAATATGAAACATCCCATACATTAATAAATGGTTTGTTCATCAATATGTAAATCAACCATAGTAAACCATGGTCAACCATATTTATTTAGGGTTTATAATATTTATTAGCCAATAGGTGTTTATATATGAACTTTAAGTGGACATGGATGTGTTGAATTTTTATTTAATTGCTAAGATCCATTTTTCAACGAATATTATTCTTTTGAATAGAGAATGCATGACTACTAGGAGTGGAAAGAGTCGGATCCCTCTTGACATTATTCAGATGGCTAGTGCACGCATTAAGTGGAAGTGAATCAGTTCACCAGCTTTTGGCCATTTGTATTCCAAAATTGCGCTTCAAGGTTAATTGTGGCAGCAGGTTCTGAGGTGTTGATGGCGATGAGCTTATCTCGATTGCAAGTTGCTCAACCTTGTTTTTGTGGCTAGTGGGGCCGCATCTGTCTTCGTTGTCGGTTCCATGAATACTTTCAATATTTCAGTAACTAGCCAACTCACCTAATTTACAATGGGTCCACAACTATGACTCCTTGAAGAAATGCAATTGGTGGACAAGACATGAACTTAAATGAATTAAATGTGACATTTGCACGATGGATTTCAAATGCCCTGGAACTTGGGGGACTTCAAATTCTCCAACATGTTGTTGAATAGGGATGCGATTGTTCTCTGTTTCATTTTCATATCTCAGATGCTATTTGTAAGAAATGTAATATCTGTACCACCATATGTATATATGTACCACCATCCTATAGCCAAGGAATTGGAATCATTCATGGAAGACGTTAAAGAGGTTGTGGTTCTCATCGATGCCTTAACTGTTAGTGACTTTCTTCCTCTTCTGGAATGGCTAGATTTGCAGGGCTACGATCAAAGAGTCAAAAGAGTAAGCAAACAAAATGGAGAGATTTTACAGGCTCATTATAGACAACCATAGGCATGACCTGGAAAAATAATCATACGAGAGTATGAGCAAGGATACCAAGGATTTTGTGGGATTCACCATGAGTAAAATATATTAACTAGAGTGATGGTTAACCAAGACTAGTCTAGGCCAAGAGTATTGATCAGGATGATGATGATGATGATACACTATAGGTCTGGGGAACCGACTATAATTATTATGACTAGTTGATGCAAATGATGTATCATGGGTCATAAGTACTAATCGAGATTATGGTGATAATACAACATAGGTCAGAGGTATCGACCATAATTATGGTAACCAAGTTATGTTGTTGATTTACCATGAGTCAGAGTTGTTGACTAGGATTATGGTAATATATTGATGCTAATGTTTATGATAAATGATGAACCTTTTCTTAGAGAAATTTGTTAATAAGAGAACATCTAGTGTTGGAGGTGTTATATTTTTTTATGTGGACCCAATAATAATTGGGTGTACCCAAGGATGGGGGGCAGACCTAATGATGGTGGGAGGACCTACCCATGTTTTTGTGCAGGTTTTTTGGGCACCGTGGTTTTTTCCCATGGTATTTGTAGATCCGTTCAAGGAAAATACGAGTATGTTCTAATCTAGGGTTAGTGGATTGGGGTTTGTGAATACTCCGAAATTTATATATATTTATTGTAACATTAAAAGCAATATAATGAAAAAAAATATTGTATTCCTGGTTTTTGGATCTAGGGGAAAATCTATGTGTATATGTATTGTTCCAAACTAGAAAATATAGTGAATATCAAAACATACACTAAATTGTAGCCAAGATTTTTCACACATGTAGGCACAAATTTACACAAATAGAAATATATTAGAGAACTATAAAAAATAGCCATATAAATAAGTGAATTTATTGATTTAAAGTTATAGTTGAATACAGAGGAGTGAATAGGTATAAATTGGGCTTGCTACTGTAAGCATGCAATACCTAGGTGGGAAACTAATTGAAATCTCCAACTAAAATGGCTCAATATATCCAAACGCACTACCTAGAATTTTTTTTGTCGTTCTTGGAGGAAAACTATGAAATGAACACTAAAAAATGCTCCAAAATTTTTGTAAAAATAGAGGGAGGCTCCTCACACCCCAACCAATAAAACCCATAAATATTTTGAGCTAAATCCAATTGACCTAGAATTCCCATAATAGTACGAAAATCTTTGTTAAACTAACAATTCACCCTGAAATAAGAATGAGATTTTCAGGCCTGAATATCACCTAAAATTTTTTGTAAAATTAACTGGAGACTCCTCTCACTAAACCCAAAAAAACCCAGAAAAATATCAAGTTGAATCCACTAGTCATTAAAACCCCAAAATCATCGTGCAACCCTTCACAGTCTACCAATGAGCTACATAAATCAAATTGCTGCAAGAATGCACAATTTCCCCAAATGTAAACTCCTCCAAATCCCAAAAAATTTCCTTCCTCAAACTTCCGGCCAAAATCTCCTCCAATACTTGAAAAAACACTACTTCTCAACCCCAAAATAGCTGGAAATCCAACCCACAATAGTTGGTCCTCCAATGAGAAACTCGAACTGCCTTTGTGCCCAAGGAGTGGAAAATGAGTGAATACCTTAAACAAATCTTTGTGGAAATCCTGAATTGGACTCCCCAAATTACCTCACTAGGGAGACACTCGAGGTTCCCTAAAATGTGGGTGGAATTCTGCTTGGAAATTCCTTGTGCTAAACAACATTGGTTGAGTGGTTAAGAATCTTAATCAAAATCTCCAATTCCAAAACAAAATTCCAAATAGAATGATCTAAGTGAGGCTCTAGCATTCCTTTTATTGTTTCTTTCCCTTCCTCGCGCCATTGGTCGATTTATCTTACACTGTGCTTTGATTCTTCCCTTGGTTCGATTTCCATTTTGGTAATCTCCACAACTTATCTTCACTTTAATTTTTATTTTATCCTAAGTTTTTCCTTCTTTTCTGTTCAAAAATTATATTGAGCCATCATAACCCATTTTCATAAGTTTATTTTCCAAAAAAAATTATTATTCACCAAAATTGCAAAGTTGAGAATTTCCCTTAACAAAATTATTAATAATTGGGGATATGATAGTCCTAACTGCCAAAAATTTATTGTCCACAAGAAATTCATGAATAATTACCCTCTTTTACTGTTGATCACCACTGTAACAATGAATAATACCAATGTCCCAAATGTGCCACCCAGTCATCCCCAATCTTAGCACTATCCTGACATGAAGGAATCCCTTGATGCCAGGATCCCAAGCCATCCTGATCAATGTGAAGCACAAATTAATCCATTAATTGTCTAACCAAATACAGGTACCAAAATCCCTTTGCATACTATCAATAAGACTTAGAGAATCATGATAATGTAGGGCTCTTTCCAGCTCTCCATGAAGCTTCCATACCAAGTATTCCACCTCATGCACTCCAAGAGTAAACTCTTGATGAAACAACATAATCCATGTGGGGGTGAAGTATCTCCTGCATGAACTTCCCCTAGTATTCTCTTGATAACTAACGTTCCATGCTGAGGAAGTCTCCCATGCTATCAACGAGTCGCTAAATCCCTTGGGAATATCTGAGTGATCTCCTCCTATAGTAGCCAAATCATTCGTAAAGGCCGTTGAGTGGTAAAGTATTACGATGTCAAGGTCCCATGCCCATCTTAGAAAGAAACTTCCTTTTTGACCCTGCAACACTATGGTCATGACTAACTTCCCACTATGCACATACAATAACCTCATTTCCTGTAACTCTTGGCCAATATATATGTTATGATCGAGGCCTAAGCTCAATTTGTTAATGTGACTCAACAATGCTCACACCTATCACTCCATGGTTGCCCCCAATATTGAACAACCACCTATCTCACCATATGATGAAGACCTCGGTGATCCCCTATGTGTTAACTTGATAATGAACCAGATCACCTACTATTTGGATTGTACTCACTAAGTAATGGTCTAGTGTCCCACCAATAAACTGTATCTATGGATCCCATAACCATACCGGAAGTCCAAAAATCTCAATCCTCACTCCATGCTGTTTTGACATGTGTCTAGCTATTTTGACCCCTTTGTCCCTCATCTCCAAGCCTTGTATGTATTCGATGGATGGGCACCTAATTTTAAGAATTTTTCCCGCGTATGAAAAACTACTCTACTTCTGCCATATCACACACTGAAATATGTTATCCCATCTCCTGAGGATGTACCTGGTTATTTCCTTGACCCTAAGAATCCTCCTAATAATTAGGACTATCATCCCCTATACCTCATTCTCGCATAAAACCTCGAGTTGTCCCAAGAAAATTGCACCTTGCAACTCACTCATGGTCACCTCCCCAAGTGTGAACTGAGGGGTGGAGCGTATGCTACCTCTAAAGCAAACCATGTCCTCACAAATCCTGTACCTGTCAACTCGTTCCATGATCAAATTCCACCATTGAGAAGTCCCTCTCTGGAAAATTTGTGTCCCAACCTATAAACAATGTGGCAGTGAGACACATGTGCAAGTCCTCCTAGATATCATCCAATTATGCTCATCATTGTCCCCATTGATCCTGATTGAGCTACACCCAACGGTATGGATGTTGTCCCTATTAGGCAGTCCCTTTGGTATAAACATCCCTTCCCTTATCAAAAAATTATGTCTCAAAGGAATTAATGGAGCATCTTTCTCTATCACCAATGGGATGAGGTTCAAGATTGCTAAATATTTCCAATTTCTCGTCGGATGGAATCATCCCTACGTCCAATCCTCTACCAATTGGAAACGACCTATCCCCCCCTTTCCCTTTAGTTTCTATTATCTCCCTTCCTGTCAAGCTCTTTCCTTCAACTCCTTCATCAATTATCGCTTCTCTATCCTTACCATATTATGAGTCCTTGTTGCATTCCTATTTTCAAATTTCTTTATCTCTTAGACCAATTTGTTTTTTTGGTAGCTTCCTCTCACTAGATATGTTAAGTGGCGATTGTATCCCATCACAATTGAATTCTCCATTGACTTTTCCAATTAAATATTTTCCTAGACACATTACTAAAATTCAAAATTTATGAGCCCTATTTGGTTTTGGGAAAGGATGTGCAACTCAACAACATTCACTCTATGGGGGAGGAATCTATCGTAGGTTGCTCACATGTAAGTGAATGTCTATGGGGGTGCTAAGAAATTTGATGGAAGACTTCTTAACATTGTTAGGTTATACCCCCCACTTTATGTTGTTGTAAAAAGGGTGGTTGTTATGGGTCACTACCTCAAGTTTAGACATTGAGAAAATTTTAAATAGTAGATGGCATTGGGGATCACAAGATTTGTTCATTAAAAAATATCATTAAAATTTGACCCTAGGTTTGAAAGGTTGGTTGTGATTATGATATGAGTTTGTTTGCAGGGCCTTATTTTTGTCTTTTGGTAAAATGATGTCTTCAAGGAAATATAGAAAATGTTATGCTTCTACTATGAAATGGATTTATTATACCTACATTCTAGTTACATGGGAATGGAGAGAATTCTTGTTGGACCTAATCTCTCAAGGTTCTTGTGAATCCATCTTCATCTAAACAAACAATTTAGCTTAAAATCAAACCCTTGATTATAATTGTAACAATCCAGGGTTAAGTTTCTATGTAAATAAATTAAACTAAGGTCATGGGACACATATTCCAAGCTGAATGGAGTGGCAAAAATTACATTGGGAATCACTTTTGGTTTATTATTAGTTATGGAAATTAGCATTGGAATTGAAAAATACGAAAGGAAATAAATGGAAGTTTAATAAAAAAAATAAAGGAAAATAGGAGAAAAGGAAGATGAAGAGACAAGAATATTCATGCAAGGGAAAATGAAGGGAAAGTAAAGGAAAAAGAAAATAAAAAAGAAATAGAACATTCACATTCACTCTTGGAAATTCTAGGATTCACTTGGAGAAGAAAAGAGTAAGAGAGAGAGAGAGCAAGCACTTGGACACAATGAGGACTCAAGCAAGCGTTATTGATGAATATATGATGAATTAATGAAAAAAATGAAAAAACTATGCATTCATGAATAATTTGGACCACCAACTTCCTGACATCGTAAGTTTGGCATATGATCTTCATTTGGTTATCATAATAACTCGTTTCGAAGATCTCCATAAGGAGGCAAAACAAAGAATTTATGAAATAGGTTCTAGCACATTTCTAGTCTCTCTGTTTTCCCTGGAATTTTTTTTAGGACCTCAAAACTACCTCAGAAGTTTAGGACCCAAAAAACTATAAAAAATAGGAAGTTGTGTTAAATTTATTGAAAAGAAACTGAAAGGAAATAGTGTTGGGTCAAGTTAGGCTAATAAAAATGTGATCATGTGTCACTGGGTGTTTATGGTCAATTCTGGATATGTGGACCCCATTTTCCATAAGTGCATCTTGGAAATCAGGTCATGCATAGTAACTCTCATCTCATGCTTACCCTAGTGAGCAAGTTAAAGTGGGTAAATGTGGGGTGGGGTTTTACAATAAGGGCATAGATTTTAGGTGTAGTTTTTGTCACACATATATTCACTTGGGTTTGGATTTCCCCATAGTTCAAAAGAATAAAAAATGGGTTTGCAAGATATCAATGGCTATGGATATTCCATCCTCTTCTATGGAGACATCTCTTAAGGGTTCTCTCAATCTGATTTTTCTCCCACCAAATAACACATATATATGCAAGAAACATATATATATATATATATATATATATAAGTCAACTTTTATAAACACACTTGGATTTCCACATATGTGTGACTTCCACATATGCACGCTCCCATATCTATGCGTATGTGTAGACTTTTCACATATATATAAGTCAGTTTTCATATATGTGTAGCTTTCTTACATGCACATAAATATGGAAGTGTACATATATGATAGCCATGCATGTGCAGAAGCCACCTTTCATATATGCATGTTGCCATATATATGTGTATATATATATAATATGACCTCTATATATACAATTTTTTTATATTTGTACATAGGTATGGAAGTGTGCAAACATGAAAGTCACAAATATATATTTGAAATGTAAATTATGTTTGCAAATATTATAAATGTAATAAATTAGATTAAGAGACAAGTAATATGAGATATGTGAAATATACCCTTGTATTATGATAATTAGGGGAGGTGTTGGAAACATAGTTTTGATACATTATGAGGAACCTTTTCGGCTCTAGCTTTGGCTATGCACCCAAGATTACAGTGGGACATGCAAAGTCTCATGTGTGGGGGAGACATTAGGCCTTCATTTTGAGGCCTTTACTACTATAAGAAGTGTGACTTAGCCCTTTATACTACTCTTATAACATATTATCATTACATTTTGTCACAATCACTTGAATTATGGTCATCACATCTTAATGAGGTGTGATGTTATTAAATCCAATGCTTTTTTGTTATTTTTAATGAATTATTTGAGCTAGAAGTTGCCCTTTCTAATGTGAGCATTAGATATTGTAACCCTAGTAAAGATATAGTAACCCAAATCATTAGTTTTCATATCTATCCACCCACAAGATGAAATTTTCCACATTGTTTTCATTGCTATGAAATTTGAGGTGGATCAATGTTGGTTGGATTTGTCCTAGGTAAGATAAGGAAAGCACCAACTCACAATCAAAGCTCCAATCAAACATAGGGTGGAAATGCACACAACACAACAAAATTTGAATAGTCAATCAATTTTGAGCTTATTGAAACTGACATGGATATTTTCATGCATGCAATTTCATAAAAATATCATATTCCAACATACAAGTAGTTAGCCATATCATAAATAGCTATATTTGATCCAGGTGAATATTGGTGGCTACTAGCAATTTACCTCGACGGGGCCCATATTATGGCATTTCATCTCGTAGGGTTAGGTTTTTGGATGTTTATGGTTTTCCATTGTTTCTCAATAATATATAGGTCTTTGAGCCTCATTTTAACACAGAGTTCAGAGGCCTATAGTCACCACATCTTCTAAGAGATAAGCTACCAGCGCCCTAGCTATTTTATTTCCATTCTGTCTGTAAACAAATTTTAGTTCTTTGATATTAATGAAACGAAGTGTTATTTCCACTGCATTTTTATATTTATGGTTATATGTGTATTCTGTTGTGTTCCTACATAAATCTGTATTAGTGGTATCAGAGCGGTCTTCTCTTTCTCGATCCTTCTTTGCATGTCCCCAACGAGATTGGGGTATAAGGAGTTAGGGCTCGATCTGGTTGAAACTTTGCAAGATCAGCCTCGCAAATCATGATGGCTGCCCATGGGGGAAGAAAAGAAATATGAGGGAGTAGGAGATCCTATCAAAATATTGCTCGAGGAGGCCCTCGAAAAACAAAGGAACCCGATGATGGATAACTTTTCCCAGATCCTTCAACAACTGCCCATTGGAGGCGCATCTGCATCGAGCAACCAATCTGGAGGCACAACTCTTTATAAGGTATAATTAAACTTTGACATTCCGATATTTGAGGGCGAAATATATGCAGATGATGTAGATAGATGGTTGAATCTATTAGAAGGATATTTCTCAGTTTGTGACTTTTCCGACCAGGAGAAGATTATTTTTGCATTCCTCAAAGCTACCTCCCATGTCAAGGACTAGTGGGAAACCTACAATGAGAAAAAGGACGAGGGGGAACCCTCTATGTTCTTGGTCGTACCCACTTGGAATTCTTTCCAAGATGCCATCAAGGAACAATATTATCCTGTGGGGAGCTATGAGGACAAGTACATACAATGGACTATGCTGCGATAGCAAAGGGATCAAGATGTACATGAGATGATGAATCTGTTCCATACCCTGCGCAGAAATTTGGGTATCAAATATTCAGATAAATATTTGGTGCTGAAGTACCGCAGTTGTTTGCACATACACATTCAGGAGGAAATGGAGTTCCTCGACATCTCCTCGCTTGGTACAACATACTGGTATGCTGCAAAGATTGAGAAAAAATTCAAACCGAAGAAGTGAGAATTTGGATCTACGGATCAAAAGCAAGGGAAAGGTGCCCTGAAACCACAGAACAAAGGACAAAGCCAAGGCATGCCGGCCCAAGATAACCTACCAAAGCCGCAAGCAAATAAAAACACCATGAAGCTGAAGAAGGACATAGGAAAGTGGTGTGAGTTCCATAAGAGCTTCACTCACAACACAAGTGGGTGTCGGTCCAAGAAGTCACTGGTGGCCGAGATGAGGGATTCTGAATCAGATGCATGCTCTGACTCTGAATCAGAACCCGACAAGGGGAATGAAAAAGGGAAGCATATTATTGATGCAAAGCCCAACGCCACCATGGCCACTACAAATATATAGAAGGATGAACCAGAAGATCCAGAGGGGGAATATAGTCTCTTCCACTCTGATGTGGGTAAAGGGTTCCCTACTATAGCTCATTTTCGATAGTGGGAGCCAAAAGAACCTCATTTCAGCAAATATCGTGAAGCGTTTGGGCTTGCCGACCACACCACACCCACAACCATACACCATTGGGTGGCTTCACCAAGGACGTGATCTCTACGTTAGCCAGCAGTGTTGCCTTCCCTACAGCATTTAGCCCTTCAAAGATGAGGTATTATGTGACATTGCTCCTCTTGATGTTTGTGATGTATTATTAGGCCAACCATACTTGTGGAAGCAACATTTTATTTATGAGTTCCGACCTCGTGTTGTTATTGTTACTTTGGGAAATAAGTTGTATAGGATACCAGAGGTACCACCTCCTATGGCTATCTCTTTGGTTACTGCAAAAAAATGCAGTAAGCTCATTTCCAAAACTAGGAAATTTGTTTTCCTGATGATCCACCCCCAGGGCAAGAAGAAGACTATGGCCATAACCTTGAGATAGGGCTCTTCCGCATGACAACAAAAAATGGACAAGGTTGTGGAGAAGTACGAGGAAATCTTCACCTCACCCACAGGGGTGCCTCTGCACTGTCAAGTCAAGCACCCCATCGATCTGACCCCAGGACGTCGCTGCCCAAGGACCGATCTATCGGCGCTCTGTTCTGGAGAACGATGAAATAAAGAGGCAGATTCAGGAGCTACTGCATAAAGGTCATATTCGTTCGAGTTCATCTCTGTGGGAGCCCAATCATGTTAGTGCAGAAGAAGGATGGGACTTGAAGACTTTGTATTGAATATTGGGCACTGAACAAGATCACTGTCTAGAATAGGTACCTAATCCCATAGATTGATGACCTTCTGGATCTACTCAAAGGGGAGAAATATTTTAGTAAGATCGACTTGAAGTCTGTGTATCACCAGGTACCAATCGAACCCTCCGATGTGTGAAAGACTGCCTTTAAAGCTAAGGAGGGCCTTTTCGAATGGTTGGTCATGCCTTTCGGGTTGATGAATGCTCCCACAACCTTCATGAGGTTGATGGAAGACATATTGCATCCATTCACCAACTCATTTGTAGTAGTGTACTTGGATGACATCCCGATCTTCAGCTAGACTTGGGAAGAGCACCTCCACCACATCCGATAGGTCCTCCAAACACTGCAGCAACACAAGTTTTGTGCCAATTTGGAGAAGTGCACTTTTGGCATGAACCAGGTTCAGTATCTGGGATACATTGTTGATGAAGGGGGGTGCATGTGGACCCAACCAAGATCCAAGTAATTCGAGATTGGTCGAACCCAACCACTCTAACAGAGCTTCACAGCTTTCTGGGTCTTGCTAAATTCTACTGTAGGTTCATGTTGGGATTCTCTCATATCACTTGGCCCTTGAGTCAAGCCACCAAGGGAGGAGCAAAAGATAAATTATTTTGGTCGAAAACTCAAGATAAGGCGTTCGTAGAATTGAAACATCGCCTCTGCTATGCCCCAGTGCACACATTACCAGACTTGAAAAAACCATTTGAGATCGAGACAGATGCCTTTGACTATGCTATTTGGGCAATTCTTATTAAACAGGGACATCCAATGGCATATCATAGTGAGACACTATCCGACACAGTCCGCAAGTATCCCACTTAGGATAAATAAATGTATTCCATTGTGCAAGCATTCCGCCAATGGAAGCATTACATTTTGGGGAAGGAAACGGTAATCCACACAGACCAATGACCACTATATTTCATACAGACACAAGGGAAGTTCCAGAATGATCGCTATCATAAATGGTCCACATATCTACAAAAATATCATTTGAACATCAAGTATAAGAAGGGAAACACCAATAATGTTGCAGACTGCCTCAGTTGACCACCGATTGTGGTGCTAACCACCATTCTCAACTCTTGTGGGCACAATACTTCTAATTGGCTACTTCTCTACAAGAGTAATCCAGAATTCGGCCACACATACAAGACACCCTTGGAGGGTATGCAAGTTCCAATTTTTCACCTCCAGGATGTACTACTATGTCACCTGGGACACCTTTGTGTCCCTTCAAGCGAGCATGCCAAGATGATTTTGGAAGCACACTATAGTCTATTCACTGGGAATTTTAGGGTCGAGAAAATAGTGGCAGTACTACATAAGTATTTCTATTGGCCCAACCTTCGACAGGATGTTGAGATTTACATGAGATCCTGCACTGCTTGCTCCTTTTCCAAATCGACCATCAAGAAGCAAGGCCTCTATACTCCACTACCTACCCCTAGTCGACCTTGGGAATCCATATCCATGGATTACATGTCGGGCCTTCCTTCTACTAAGCATGTAAACGACTGTGTTTTCGTGGTCGTCAACATATTCTCGAAGATGGCCATTATGTCGTCCTGAAAGAAGAATAGCATAGAAGAAGCCATTGAAAAACTCTTCTTTGAGCGAGTGTGGGTGCACTTTGGGATCACACAATATATCATTTCAGATCGGGATAGCAGTTTCCTTAGCACATTTTGGTCGAGCCTGTTATCACAAAACTTGTACTTGATTGGCTGCTTATTAAACAACTCAGTGTAATTTTTTCAAACCACTTCTAACTGAAGCTTAGCCTCTTCAGTTTGAGAGGGCTCTCTTAAGGGGGTTTTATGATATTGACTAATGATAGTACTAGATGGCTAACTCTATGGAAATTTTAACTTTTTTTTTATGATTGCAGGTTGAAAAGAATGCAGGCTTGCTACTGTTGGACTTATGGAGTCAACAATCAGTATTTTTAGTGACAAAGGTTCTTCAACATGGAATCTGAGGTAGATAGAGTTCTTTAACAGAGGAAAATCACACATAAAACATAGGAAAGCACAATCATTTCATCACTAAAGGAAGTCAAAGTGTAAAATTATGAATTCTGAGTAATAAAGACGAAATCTACTGCAATTGATAAAACATAAAGATATAGATCAATAAGAAATAAAAAACCTCATGAGAATCTCAGGTCTATCAAGAATAATATCACTTTGTATTACTGATATAGGTCAAAAACATAAAAGCAACAAATTGGTGCAAATTTTCTCCAACCCCTTACTACTTTGATGATTTGTCTTTAAATATACATTATTTAAAAAAAGGATGATCTACCTGGTGGCTAGATCCTCGAATTGTCCTATGACACCTTTCCTAACTGAAAAACATAAATTACAATAGAAAATTGACAGCTATCCGTTATGAAGGTAAATCCTCTCTGCGGACAGAGACGATCCCTCTAGCCCTAGGGTGGGTTTAGTAAGAAAAGGACATGCTAAAGTATTGCTTCCTAGTTAATGAATGAACAAAAGACATGGTAGATTGACCTACCTGGAATCCAACACTGTCGTCGTAGCAGAAAGAGTAGTGGCTTCTCACTCCTGCCTTGGCAAATCACAATCCGTTCACTGTCACACTCAGATATCTGCACATAGGAAAAATAAAAAGAACAACATACGACATAATAGTTTCACTCATAACTATTAGCCAGTCAAAGAGGGCTAAACATATCACATCAAATAAAAATCATAACACAATAGTAGAACCAAATAGTAGTCATGTATATAAATGAATAGAAGGAAGAGTACAACCAATGCTTTGACGTTGCAGTCTCCTCCAGCAAGGTTCAGGCAAAGCGCGTCTCAAATGTTTGTCAGGGAATTCGGACAGGATGAAGGCATGGACTCAAGCTCTCTTAGAATTCATGGACTCAAGCTTCCTCAACGTAATTCCTTCTTATTCTATCCTCTCTAGTAGCTCAACTATAGTGTATAATTCTCATAGTTCAGCTAGCTTGTACAAAGGGAGATAGTCTCTTTTATAGAGGAAAATGAGGAGGTTGGGATCCCTACAAAGGTGGGAGAGATTCCTATCCTTTAGGAGAGTTCCAAGGGAGGTGGAAACTAATAACTAAAGGAAGGAGTCTGTGGTTGTTTCAGTTCAACCACTCCCAATGACTCATCCTCGAGGTGGTTGGAATGGAACCTCCGCCTCTATTTTTAAAGAAACATTCCATAAACAGCTTGGCGTGGGTGTCTAACTGGCACAGAGTGCCAACTGGTGTGGGCTTAGTGTTAAATTTCCTGGTTGGCATGAGGGTGTAACTGGCTACTCGCGCCAAGGAAAAAATAGGGGTTTTTACAACTCTTCTCAGGGAATTGTCAACAAAAGGAATATTTCCATCATGCAAAGGGATGAAATGATAGTATTTGCAAAGCATGACACTTCTTATTGGTCACAGAAACGACCCTCCAATGTGCGAGTTGGGGATTTTAGGGACAGTGACAAAATGATGTGTAATAGATGCCCCCTAAAGCATGAAGTACGAGGGAGAGGAGGGGTGAAATGCTTTATGAGAACGCATTCAAAACAAACACCGCTGTCAGAAGACCTGCAATTAAAAATACAACTGATATATGTGATACATGAATCATGTGGCATGGGCATAGCCATCCATAATAGAGTAAATAAAAACTGAGATCCGAGGTATGGACGCAGCCATCCAGCAGTAAGGATCAATAAATAGACTCAGGTATGGTCATGGCCATCCAATCAAGAGAGTCATGCAATAAGTCATAATAATCCACAAAAATCCACAGCCTATATTTTATCAGACAAAACCCAGGGTCTTGCCCTCCATCTCGACCCGAACAAGTACAATTTCGAGCATGCAAATATATGAGCTGAAGTCAAACATGCAAGAAAATCATCTGATTACCAGCCAATGATGAAAGCCGTTAACAGATGCAAGAGAAACCACCAATGATGACGATGGCCCTCAAGGTACAAAAAGTACAATCTAAGGAATGTGAACAATGATCTGACGTCGAACATCCACAAAATCACTCGATTGAAGGCCAATGATGTGAACCTTGTGTCAAATGTGAAAAACCTACCATTGAGGCATGTAGGCTCCGAGGTACCAGAAGGGAGTCTCTAGATCAAATTCCTGAATAAAGAGATGAAATTGACAAGAAGTGACTTGGTCGAAGGAGGGCCATAATGTTTCCCACACCATCGACACGAGACAGAGGAACATGATGAAAGTGAAAAAGGACAAACAGGGAATCAGAGGAAGGTTGAAAACTGTAAAGGCAAACTTCTCTTGAACATATCAATGACACGACACTGGATTTGGCAGTATTTAACACCAAAGGATATGAGGCCATGATGACGTGGCAAAGAGTAAATGAGAGGTCAAAAATAATTACCCAAACCCATGGAGGCAAAAAATTATGAAATGAGATGTCCCCAACCCGACACGAATGCAGACAAGTACCATGTTCAAGAGCGACATACTGCCAACATAACTAAAAATTGATTCCATTTTCCCCCACCATTTCTAGCGAGTACCCCAATTATTTTTTAAAACAAGCTTGAAGGGCATAGCATATGCTTGCATTGTAAGTTTTTCCTTCAAACAAATCCAACCTAGTACATTTTACGAGCCCTAGGAAGGAGGAACTCGAATAACGTCATGGCGACGAAGTCTGATGTCATCAGGGTTTAACGAGTCTGACAAAGGAAGAACCCGACATATTTTCATGTTTAGAGAATTTGAAAAGAAGGCAGAAAATAAAAATCCAGCAGTCCCTTTTCGTAGGTAGTCTCACAGATCCGAAAAGGTAGAAAACTGTGTCTGAGAGAACCTATTAGTCGTGATAGGCTAAGGTATTCCTTTTTCGTAAATAATCCATCCCAGCTCGAAAAAGGGTTAAAAGTATACTGGGTAGATATCGTTTCATAGCCATTTAACGAGTTCAAAACGACAAGAATCTCGACAATCTTTTCAATTTTAGAGAGTCAGAAAAGAGCTGAAAGATGACTCCAGTAGTGAATTTTTTGTGTTTTTACCGAGTCCGAAAAAGTATAAAATATAACTCGTTACTTCATCATTGTCACATGAAAAACCTGTTGTTGCACAAGAGACATGTGTAAAACCCATTTCTCGAAAATAATATAATAAAATAATCGAAAAACATGTATTAAAACCTAATTAGGGTTGTGAAAAAGTTATAAAATGCCAAAAAATGGTAAAAATAATTACTTTTCACTTTTTACCTCCTATGGAGCAATAGTTACCCATTTTACTATGCAATCTTGTGGCGACGATAGCGGCCGATCCAACAGACCAATCTCAAATCCGTTAGCTCTAGGTAAGAGCCGAGATCCCTCTCGTCATTTTAAGTCATTTCTTACTATCTGCAATTTTCAATTTTGAATTTTGGGGGAGGAAATGCAAAAATTAGGGCACGGAGATTGGCACGGGTTTCGGGCACGGAGTTGCGCCAACTGCCCAATTTTTAATACTAGGGTGCACCCATTAGCGCGACTGTTTTGGAAACAGTCGCGCCAACGGCGCAAACCATTTCTAGGCAAAATGATGATAAAACACCCCAATTATTCACAAATTTAAGGTTCAAAAATAACTAATACCACTCATATGAATGTGTTTGTACGTAGAAAGAGGCAAAATGGTGATCGAATAGAAAGAACGGGAACATAGCGAAGAAGATGAGCTGGCCATGGAAAATGAGAGAGTCATGGAAGCTCTCGAAAACTGTGGTCTGAAAAAATTCTTCTTAACGCCATGTTTCCGAGCCCAACTAGAGTTATTACAGTATCTGGTCAGCATATGGGATGAAAATCAAGAGAAGTTCATCCTTCGGGACCAAGAACTTGAGATTGAAGTCTCTGACGTGTATTTCATCATAGGATTATCGCGGAGGGGAGCAACACCAGTCCTAACCGGCACTCGGCCTTACATGGAAAACATGAACATGGTGATAGACAGGGTATGTCCAGAAGCACATAAGGGATTAGGTAGTGGGAAAGTTGATATCCAAACTATCCCAGATTTGATACTACGAGTGGTGCTACATACCATCACACGAGCTACGGGGTCACAAGCACCGCACGAAGCAACAAAGACACAGTTGATTCTTGTTGTAGACTACTTGGCATCAACCATCTACAACTGGGTAGAGGCCGTGATAATAAACATGAAGCGCCAGCTAACAAAATGCAAGAAGAGAAAACTAAAACAATTTCGTTATGGATCCATTCTGGTATCGTTTTTCTTGGAACGACTACCCATTTTCCAGCGACAGGAGGTCATAATCCCGACACCACCAGAGAGAGAACCATAGATGGATCGATGGGTAGATCTGATGCCAAGGGCAAGGGGCGGTCAACAGATGTCATGGACACTGAAATTATTTGATTGGATCCACCGAAAACTGATTATCATGGAGGACTGGCCCTATTATGGTACATATTTCACTAATGATCCAGACCTCCCACTCCCAGAGGGAGAGGATTGGGATGAAGATTTGGGTGAGACTCATTTTTTAAGTATTATGAGTATTATGATTTTTTTAATTTATGCATGTTTTGACATTAAATCCATGTGATTGTAGATGTTTGCCCAGAGAGACCTTCTGGCATGTCACCGATAGCGAGGCGAATCCCTTGCAATTTCGACTCTCAAGGCGAGGGCGGCGAGGAAGATGAGATAGTGCGCAACCTGGAGGGGATCACATGAGGAGTCCCGGATTATGCACGTTTTGACGATGTTCCTCGTGCCTACTAGAGACATACCGTAGGGGTTGCCAGCCGAATTCACTGCTTGCTAAGGCAGCTTGTACAGGCAGTGACATGTTATCACGAGCACCATGCTGATTAAACACCTAGGTTTTATTTTATCTGCATATTTTGAGAGACATGATGTCTCCGGATGTAACAGAAACACACATATATTTTTTGAAGTTATGATGCACACGGCTGCAAACATGTGATATATATATATATATATATATATATATATATATATATATATATATATATATATATATATATATATATATATAGATATATATACATCTATTTTCCTACAAGGATCTTTTACATATGATGATGCTTTTACAAATTATGCAAATGTCTATCTAATACAATTTTAGCCACTGTAGCAGTTAATGTGTTCATTCATCTAGGAATATGTTGATAGGTAATAAAATCAAAATGTCTTTATGACAAACGAATACGTAAATACAATCTTAGAATGTGCGGATTTCTAACTGAATAATGACTATTGAGTTGCAGAACGACAAGTTGTGAATCTAGATTTACAAGCAATGAGCGTATGCTGAGGTTGATCACCTCGGTTAATAGCTCAATGATAGCGCTATATTCAGCGACATTGTTTGTAGTTTTTCCTAGACAAATACCTTGTAGATCTATCAACTCACTAGCAGGATCATAAATTACACAGGCTGCCGAAGACAAATTCCTGATATTGCGGGAAGCACCATCCGCGAAATCGACATAAGGGGTAATAGACATCTGCATAATTAGCAAGGCCCAATAAGCAGGAAAACGTTCACGAAGCACACCAAACCAAAAAACATGTACAAAAAATTAAAACAACACCTATGTACACCTATTACGCATGAATGACTCATGCATAATATTTTTTGAGATACAACCCATTTCTGGGCTGTTCAAGAGGATGACCTTCATAATAAATTAGCTCATAGGCCCCATTCTACAACACATGTTTAACGATATAGGGCTGATGCCACATAGGTTGAAATTTTCCTGCCCCAGCTTATCATGAGCTTGGTCATACAGGAGGACTTTCAATCAATCGAAGGTATTTCACATTCAATCGGGAGAGTAGCTTCCAGGCCATAAACCAACTGGAAAGGAGTGAACCTGATTGCGTTCCTAACTAAGGTTCGATATGCCAAAAGAGCCGAAAATAACATGAGATGCCAATTTGATTTGTGGATCCCAAGCATAGTGACAAGAACTTTGTTCACAGCTTCAACCTGGCCATTGGCTTGAGGGTAGTACAACGTTGAGCTGTTGTGATGTAGACCCAACTTAGAAGTCAACTCTGACACCATATAATGCCGAAAATGGGAACCATGATCGGTAACGATGGCTTGAGGGACACCAAACCTAGCAATAATGTGATTGAAGATGAACTGAGGAGCTGTCTTATCGTCAGTGGCAAGTGTAGGCATTGCTTTGGCCCAGTTGGTCAAGTAGTCCACGGCTACAATAATATAAGCATGCCACCCGGCCGAGTGAGGGTTACACGTCATAAAATCGATGCCACACTTCGCAAAGGGACCAATGGTAATGACTGGATTAAGAGGAACAGGTGGCGCACACAACTTGCGTTGATAAATCTGGCAATCATGGCATTTACGAACTGTGACAATACAGTCTTTGAAAATAGAAGGCAAAAAATAACCAGCACGAAGAATCTTCTGTGTAGTAGCATAACCAGACATGTGACCGCCACAGGTGCCACTATGACAATCATTCAGAGCTTTCTCAGCTTCCTCAAGAGTCAAACATCGCCGGAGTATGGAATCAACTCCAATATGATAGAGAGTATCTCCAACTATAGGATAAGGTTGCGACTAATGGCAGATGCGTCGGTGGGCATCCTTCGTCAACTCAGATCTAAAAGATCAAGTCTGGAGATAGACGATGATATCACCGTACCAAGGATCGAGGGTGCTAATCAAGAAAAGCGAATCGTTTGGAATGGATTCTGTTAGGCCTCTATAGATTGAAAGATTGGTAAGAACAAACGCTGTAGAGCCAACATCAAAACCACTTTGGAATCTTAGGATCTAGCCCTCCTAGATTCAGAGAGGGATCTCTCTATATAAGTGTTTTCAAAGATATGATATTTAAGGCTTATGATATGATATTAGGCAAGTTATAAAGCACAAGGGTTTTGTTTGTTTTGGTTGGGATGAATATCATCAAAAATGAAGGAAGTCTTTTGAAGGGTAAAGTTGTGAGTAGGTTGAAAATGGTTCAGCTGATAAGATAGGTAAGAAACAGTGTCAATCCATTGTGCTATGGAGTCATAAAGGATTTTTAATTGCACAACAAGTTTCAAGAGTGGTCTATGGGGCAAGTCATCTATGTCAACAGATCTCTTTAAGTTGATTTATGGTATGAAACATTAAGGGGGTGAAAGAAGCAAACATATAAGAAAACAAAGAATAGCTTAAGATCAAGTAAGGAATTTTAACCTAGCCTGCTTTCAGCATACTCAAATGAAAACAAAGAATAGCTTAAGATCAAATAAGGACTTCTAACCTAGTCTGCTTTTAGCATATTCTCAAAGGAAACATTTAAGATAAAACAAAGAATAGCTTAAGATCAAGTAAGGACTTTTTACCTAGCCTGCTTTTAGCATATTCAAAGGAAACATTCAAGATTAACATAAAAAGTAGTCTAAGATCAAGTAAAGACTTTTAACCTAGCCTGCTTTCGACATAATTTCAAGGGATCTTTTCAAAGTCCCTGTTGGAGAAGAAACAAGAGGACAAGGCTAACCATAAACTTCTCTAATTCATCTTTAGTTAGAAAACTTTGTAAGAACATTTAAGGAAAAAATCTCAAGTTTTATTCAAAAAGACAAGGGCTAACCAACATTCCTTGACTGATCACACTCTATTGAATTATCCTTAAATACACAATTAGCAGAAAACATAAAGATAAAGATTTATCAGTGAGATTTAGGGTACTTGATAGTAAATCCTAACATATATTTTCCGTTCTTTATCAGAGAAAATGGACAGTATGGAAAACATGAGAAAAATAACAATTTACAATAAGAAAAACATCACCATTGACATAGACCAGGATCCCATAAATCAGCTTGTATTTGATGTCCAAACTAGTTACAATCTTCAAGTCCAGTGGGTCTTTATAGCTTCAAACTTCTCATCTCAGCCTATTTTTCTTCTATTACAAAACAGAGCTTCAGCAGCTTCAAAGCTATTTTCACTCAATGAGTATTCAAAGACCAACCCTTACAATATGCTCCTCCTGGAGTTTTTATAGAAGAATGAGGAGGTGGAGTGTAAAGGAGAGTTATTTGTGCAATTAATACAGAGGAATGGTTTCTCGGCCTTTGGGAGGCCTAAGGGAGAAGATTTCAGATGTTTATCTCTGTTTTAATCAATTTTACATTAAATTTCATCAACTAAAGTCACCTTTATTGACTTTGGAGGCTTTTGGTAGGCTGGTAATTAATTCTGAGTTGTCTTTGGCAAAATATCTCTGACTGTGCATTTACTGTGTATTATTTTGAGAAATAAGTATGTAGGTGGCATTTTTGGATTTAATTGCCTTACTGATGTGGCATTTGGAGGCTTCCCTTACTGATCCATATGTCTTAATACCTTAAAACACTTTTTTTGTTGGAAATATTGTCATTAATGGCAATAAGGCAATAAGGCATATGGCAATAAGGAAATGAGGCAAAGTAACAAACATGAAATAAAGAGAGAAAGAATAAGACAAATAGCTACAGAGGTAGAGAAACAGAATATAATAAGAGGCATAACCGTTATCAGAAGCAGAGGCAAAGGCAAAGCGACAGAAGCAGCAGAGGCAGAGCAGTTATAAAATTCCAAGCCGGGCGTTATTTATATATATATAAATAAAGTTTGAGAATCATATCCTGTGTATGTATGAACTATGTAACGGAGAATAATATCCTGTGTATGTATGAACTATGTAACGGAGTGATAATACAATGGAGATTCAGACGGAACCTTGTGTAAATAAGACGGAACCAGCGCATGTTTGATGTCGCCCGGAGTTTGTGTTAATGCGAATAAATTAGCGTTAAAATGGTGTATTTAACTATATGATGGAACCTTGCGTGGAATGAAGCGGAACCCATATGAACAGTGACGACGGTTTGGCACTGGATGGTGGTATTCATCACCCCACTATTATACGGAAGGCGGTATTCGAGGAGTTGTGAGCGATTCCATACAAGAATCAACACGTGGCTTATGGACCCATTACAAAACCGCTTGTTAAACTGCGCCATCGCACGTTATTATTCATACCAAGATGCCGCGCGAAATGGACAGGATCCGTTGATCTGGAAGAGGTCTATCCAAGGACGATCGTTCACAGAACTTTCTCGGAGTCTAACCAAGGTGTGTGGAGGATAAATCGACTACGACGCGCCATCGCGCGTTATCTTTCACACATGTAGCCCATGCGATATCCGTTGGATCGGACAATGTAATGACAACCGTTGGATGGCGTGTGGAATCAGACAGGTACGGTGCATATGTTTGATTGGCTA
Organism: Pinus albicaulis; assembly: GCA_034641835.2. Classification (NCBI taxonomy): domain Eukaryota; kingdom Viridiplantae; phylum Streptophyta; class Pinopsida; order Pinales; family Pinaceae; genus Pinus; species Pinus albicaulis. The sequence goes on from CM076570.1 coordinate 974,077,447, forward strand.
CATAGGTGGGCCCGGGGCGAAAATATATGTAAAGAATTGGTTTATTAATGCTAGTTGATGCATTATAAGGTCCGATGGAATACATATGAAAATATTACGTATAATAAAGTTTGAATATGATCCAGGCGCGTAGTTAAAGGATCGAGGGTATACGACATGATTTGATATGCGATGGACGGTCAGGTTATAGTCATGGCGGAATGTTGAATGAACATCTCAATTCTCTGAATTGAGACATAAAAAATACTCAGACTTGTTTATTTAAATGTGCCAGCATAGAATAAAGGAATGTGACGAGATTTCCCGGATTGGGAATACTGTAATGACTGAAATATGAATGAATTCATATGTATGGTTTTATAACCATGGAAAATGAAGCTTCCGCATTAATTCAAGTTTGCCCAGATTTAAAATCAACTATTATATAACTACAATGAACAGGGAACTGCATACAGGAGAAAAAGAAAAGGAGAGTAAGGTTGGATGAATGTGTAAGGAAAAGAAAAGCAGAGGAGAGTGTGCAGAGATGAAATTTTGTGAACAAGAAAAATACAGGGATTCAGAAGAGTAGTGAACAGGTGAAATGTATAGATGACAGTAAACAAAGAAGATGCAGAACAGTTTCTTAACGGCAGTAGAAAAAGACAAAATCCAGTAAAGCCAAAGCTCAGAAGAGGAGCTGAGTGATATTGAAATATGTAATTAAGAATGTGAATGTAAATGATGTAATTATTTTTTATTGTTTGTGATGCAAAGGTAAGTATCCTAAAGACAAGACAAAATCCCACTGTAGCTTGGAAATTTGTACATATTGTAGTAATTCTAAAAAGGAGTTGGAAAAAGGAATAAGAAGACAGAAGCCAAATAGTCTTGACTGTTCACTTTGGATTCCTTGTGAAATACAAACAATCATGTGAGAATTTATATATACATAATATCAATTTTGATAAGCAAAAGTGTAGTAAGAGAGAGAGAGAGAGAAAAATATAGAGAAGGCAGAGTATAGAAGTATAAGGAAGAGAAGATCAAGAAAAGAAGAGCAGAAAGAGAAGCTACAGAATAGAGTTGATATCTGAGGTAAATCATCAAACATTTAGTTTTTTAAATTGAGGAAGTTGGAGCTTCCCTATCAAGTTGCAGCTTGATAGCTGTCAGTTGTAGCTGACTGAGGTTGAAGCCTCCTGTAGGTTGGTGCCTACAAAAAATTGAAGGGAGTTGGTGCTTCCTTGCAAGTTGTAGCTTGCAGAATTGAGGTTGGAGCCTCCTGTAGGTAGGTGCTTGCAGAAAAACAGTGGTGAGAGGGAGTTGGAGCTTGCCTTTGCATCACAACAACAATAAGATGTGGTTTTCTCCCTTTATGGGTTTCCACTTATATCTGGTGTCTCTGTGCATGATATTTATGTATTGATCTGATATGTATCATCTGCTTAATACCTGCTGCTCTCATATTAAGTCTACTGCTATATTAAACTAATACTTGCTGCTTACATTCTAAGATTACTCACACATTAAATTGGATATGAAATGGAAGTGTAAATAAGTTTAATGAAAGGTTTAAAAGATCAGGAATGTGTTAAACTGATTCACCCCCCCTCTCAGTTTAACTAAAGGTTCAACAATTGGTATCAGAGCCGGTTCCTTTGTTCAAGTCTAACAACTAAAAGGAGATCCTAGGTTCCCAAGATGGCTAGTAAAGAAGGATGCTCAACCAATAAAGCCCCTTTCTTCACTGGTGAAAATTATGCTTTCTGGAAAATCAGAATGAGGACATACATAATGTCTCTAGGAATAGAAGTTTGGGCTGTTGTGGAATTAGGATATGCCCCGAAGGCAACTAACACCGAAAAAGAATCAAAACAAGATTTTGTGGCTAATGCTAAAGCCATGAATGCCATCCTGAATGGATTGTGTGAAGCAGAGTTTATTAAAGTAATGCACAAAGACACTGCCAAAAAAATATGGGATACTCTTGAAAACATACATGAGGGAGACCAGAAAGTAAAGACTGCCAAACTTCAAGTCTATAGAGCCCAGTTTGAAAACTTAAAAATGAATGATGATGAAGACATTGCCAATTTCTTCCTAAAGACTGCAGAAATTATTAATAATATGAAAGCTCTTGGAGAAAAAATGCCAGAAAGTATAATTGTGCAAAAGATTCTAAGATCTCTTCCATCCAGGTTTAATCCAAAGGTGTCTGCAATAGAAGAAACAGCTGATTGGGAGACCTTGACCATGAACCAGCTACTTGGAAATCTAACAGCTTATGAAATGAGGCTCCCACAAAAGAAGCCAAGTACGAGGGAAGTAGCCTTTAAAACAGAAAAGAAGAAAGAAGAAGAGGGAGACATATGCTCTTGCTTAGATGAAGAAGAGGCAAAGTTTGTCAAGAAATTGGATAGAGGGTTAGGTAAATACAAAGGTAAACTCCCCTTCAAATGCTTTAACTGTGGAAGAGTGGGACACTATGCTGCTAAGTGTCCTCACAAGAAAATAAGGAATCAGGCTCAAGAGTCAGAGAAAAATAAATCAAAGAACTGGCAGAAAGGAAAGAAGTTCAGCAGAAAATCCTTCTATGCTCAACAAGACAGCAGTACATCTGAAGATTCAGATGAACCCTCAAGTGAAGAAGGAACCTCCGAATTCTTATTGATGGCCATAGAAGATCTTGAAGGACTCCTGCTAGAAGATGAAGAAGAAGAAGGGGAAATCGACCTTGAGGGGGAGCTAAAAAGTGATCTGGAAGAGATTGACAGGCTCAAACTGAAGTGCAGAAAACAAAAGGACATTCTTCTTAAGTATGTAAGAGAAGAAAAAAACTCAGAAGTCCTCATTCAGCTAAAGGTAGAGCTTGAAGAAGCCAAGAAGATAGAAGACATGTTACTTCAGCAAATCAAGGATAAAACTCGAGAACAAGAGAAACTGGAAGAAGAAGTAGTATGTCTCAGGAAGAAACTAGAAAATGCTCAAAGGACAGTGCTTATAAACTCTTCTAAAAAAAGCTCTAGTAAGTTGAATGAAATTTTGGTTGCTCAAAGATCCCCAATGATAAAAACAGGAATAGGCTATGAAGGAGAATCGAGTAAAGGCAAAGAAAAGGAAAACAAAAATATTATTTTTGTAAAAGCAAAGAAGAATGATGAAGTAGCTCAAACAATTCCTACAAAAGCAGAAATCAGCAATAAGGAAGACAGAGATCAGAAGAAACCACTAGTAGCAAAGAATATAATAAATACTAAGACCCCTGAATATGTAAAAGTTGGAAACCATCAAAAAGAATTCTTCCCTCCAATGAAGAATGCCACCTGTTATGTCTGCCACAAGTTGGGACACATTGCTGCATATTGTCATGCAAGAAGGAGTAATTCAAATCAGTAAAAGATGCAAACATTGAAGAGACCGCCTCAAGCAAACAAATGGAAGAGACAACCTTACATCAGGTATGCAAATAGCTTCTATGGTTACTGCTTTTATTGTAAGGAATTTGGTCATAAAATCATTAAATGTAGAAAGTATGAACAAAGATGGATGTTTAACACCTCAAGGAGGTTTATGATTCAAAGAAATTTTGTTCATACTCATAACTTTGCAAAAATTATGATCAAATGTTGTGTATGCAATCAAGTTGGACATATACCTTCTAAATGTCCTCTAAGAAAATGTAGTCCATCATCCCACAAAAGATACCAAACAAAAGGGTGCTTCCATTGGATAAAGAAGGAGAATAAATGTGACCTGGCCCTAACTGCTCAAGACCTGAAAAGCCAGTGGTACCTAGACAGTGGCTGCTCAAAACATATGACTGGAGACAAAAGTTTATAACTCTTGATGAAAAGAAATCTGGCAATGTTACTTTTGGCAATGATAAATCAGGTAAGATCAAGGGAAAAGGCTCAGTCAGCATAGATAATGGAAGAGGAAAGGCCCAAGATGTACTATTTGTAGATGGGCTGAAAGCAAATTTACTGAGTGTCAGTCAGATGTGTGACAAAGGCTGTGAAGTTCTCTTTAGAGCACAAGACTGTGAAGTCAGATCAAGCACAACAAGAAAGACTCTGCTCAAAGGTGTCCGAACAGAGAGTAATGTGTACATAGTAAAATAGGAGGATGAAGCCTGCCATCTGAGCAAACTTGATGAGTCATGGTTATGGCATAGGTGATTGGGACATCTCAGCTTCGACCATATCATCAGACTGAGTAAGAAGAAAGCTGTCAGAGATATGCCTGAAATAAAAAGGCCTTCAAATACCATATGCAAATCTTGTCAATTGGGGAAACAGACTCGCACATCCTTTAAATATAAAGATGAGCTATCAACAAGAAGACCACTCCAGCTTGTGCACATGGATCTGTGTGGACCTGCTAGAACTAAGACACCAAGTGGAGAATCCTACTTCATGCTGATAATAGATGATTTCTCTAGAATGACATGGGTTGCTTTTCTCAAGAACAAATCAGAAGCACTAGAAAAGTTTAAGACATTCAAAGCATTAGCAGAAAATCAAACTGGATGCAAGCTAAAATGTATCAGATCAGATAGAGGAGGAGAATTCACTGATTATGACTTTGCAAACCTATGCAATGAACATGGCATAAAACAACAATTTACTATTGCAGGGACACCTCAGCAGAATGGAGTAGCAGAGAGACAAAACAGATTTGTTCAACAAATTGCCAGAGCCATGATGCAAGAGAATAATATTGCTCAAACCTTTTGGCAGAAGCTATACACACAGCAGTACATATTCTAAACAAAGATCATTTAAGACCTAACAGTGACAAGACACCTTATGAGCTATGGCATGGTAAACCTGCATCAATAAAGCACTTTAGAGTCTTTGGCAGCAAGTGCTACATAAAGAATAATGATGAAAATCTGGGGAAGTTTGATGCAAGAGAAGATGAAGGAATACTCTTAGGATATGCATCCAAGAGTAAAGGATACAGATGCTACAACAAGACTCTTCGAAAAATTGTAGAAAGTATTGATGAAGAACTTCCAAACAAGACAAGAGATATAGATTGTAGCAGAAATCCTGAAAATCATGAAGAAGAGGACCAAGATGATGAAGAAACAAGCAAAACATCAGAAAATGCTAAACTGAACTCAAAACCCCCTCAAGATACACTCAAAAGAACCATCCAGAAGATCAAATCATAGGAGACAAGAGTGTAGGAGTGCAAACAAGAAGGTAGCTAACTGAACAAACATAAGAAGTATACATAGCAATGCTAACACAAATAGAGCCAAAGCAGTTTGAAGAAGCTAGCAAGGACAAATATTGGGTAAAAGCAATGAACGAAGAATTGGACCAAATTGAGAAGAACAATACCTGGGAACTAGTTCCTAGACCAATTGAGAAAAATATCATTGGTTCAAAATGGGTATTCAAAAACAAAATGAATGAGAAAGGACAAGTAATTAGGAATAAAGCCAGGCTGGTCTGCAAAGGATACTCACAAATTGAAGGACTTGATTATGAAGAAACATTTGCCCCTGTAGCCAGAATGGAAGCTATCAGAATGTTCCTGGCATTTGCATGCTACCAAGACTTCAAGGTATATCAAATGGATGTAAAGTCTGTTTTTCTTAATGGAGATCTAGAAGAAGAAGTGTATATGGAACAACCAGAAGGCTTCTCATTGACAGACAAAGAAGACTATGTGTGCAGACTGAAGAAGGCCCTATATGGACTGAAACAGGCTCCTCGTGCTTGGTACTCAAGACTAGATAAATATTTGCAAAAACAAGGCTTTAAGAGAGGTGGAGTAGACAACAATCTATACATAAAAGCCCATGAAAATGAACTCCTGATTGTTGTAGTATATGTCGATGACATTATGTTTGGAAGAAACAGAGATGAACTTGCAAAAGGGTTTGCTGAGGAGATGAAATCAGAGTTTGAGATGTCCATGATTGGAGAACTCAGTTTCTACTTAGGACTTCAAATTCAACAAAAGAACACAGGCACATTCATCTCTCAAGAAAAATACTTAAAAGAAATGCTGAAAAAATTCAAAATGGAGGACTGCAAACCTGTGACAACCCCCATGATCACGGGATGCAAGCTGTGTGCTGATGATGGGACTGCAGATGTAGATCAAAAACTCTATAGATCCATGATAGGAAGCCTGCTGTATCTGACAGCATCAAGACCAGACATCATGCTAGCAGTAGGACTAGTGGCAAGATATCAAGCAGCACCTAAACAAAACCATCTTCTGGCAGTAAAAAGAATACTCAGATATCTACAAGGAACAACACAGTATGGACTTTGGTATCCTAAAGGCAAAAGCTTCACTTTAACAGCATACATAGATGCAGATTGGGCCAGTTGTGTTGATGACAAGAAAAGTACAAGTGGAGGTGCTTTCTATCTAGAAGAAAGTCTAGTGGCATGGTTAAGCAAGAAACAAACATCCATATCTCTATCTACAGCTGAAGCAGAATATATAGCAGCAGCAGCATGTTGTACACAAGTCATGTGGATGAAGCAAACTCTTCAAGACATGAAGGTAAGCATTGATGAACCTATCTCAATCAAATGTGATAATACAAGTGCTATAAGTATATCTAAAAATCCTATACTTCACTCAAAAACTAAACATATTCCAATCAAGTATCATTTCCTCCGAGAACAAGTGGCTCAGAAGATAGTAAAACTGGAATATGTACCAACGAAAGAACAGACAGCTGATATATTTACCAAACCTCTTGCTAGAGAACCATTTCAATACTTGAGAGATAAACTAGGGGTAGTATCTGCAGATGCTACTCTCTAATATAAAGAGGAAGCACAATTTCAGGGGGAGAACAAAAACGAAAATATCATTCCAGGGGGAGAACAACCAACAAGGAAAGCATGAATCAGGTCCTCAGAATCAAAGGTTTAAGGAAAAAGAACACCAAGTTATTATCCTAGAGTTATCTGCATTATTCAAGCATCAAAAAGTCAATTACAGAGCAAAAGGATCAGTATTGTATTCTGAAACATTATATAAAACATAAAAGACGAGTAGTGATTATCATTTGAAGCCTCTCAACATTTTAGTTGCTAAATCCAATCATACATCTCTGACTAGATAAAGCTGATACAATGTATTCTATGAAGGATCAGTATCCTCACTTTCAGCGTTATACTAGTGAAAGGAGACTGTGCTTTGGACAGTACCAATTTATAGTGCATATTCAAGTTCAATAATCCTCAAAGTGTTCTCTCAACAAGTTTGGTACATCACTCTGGAGCAGCATGGTACAAAGTCACTAGAAGAGGGCCTAAACATAATTCAGTAGAAGAAATACAGAAAACAAGTCAGGAAGTGAGCAATCCTTTGCCATTGATGTCAAAGGGGGAGGAAAATGAAAAAATGGGCTTCTAAAAGAAAACAGAGGTTATTGCCATCAATGCCAAAGGGGGAGACTGTTGGAAATATTGTCATTAATGGAAATAAGGCAATAAGGCATATGGCAATAAGGCAATGAGGCAAAGTAACAAGCATGAAATAAAGAGAGAAAGCATAAGACAAATAGCTACAGAGGCAGAGAAAGCGAATATAATAAGAGGCAGAACCGTTATCAGAAGCAGAGGCAGAGACAGAGCGACAGAAGTAGCAGAGGCAGAGGCAGAGCGACAGAAGAAGCAGAGGCAGAGCAATTATAAAATTCCAAGCCGGGCGTTATTTATATATATATAAATAAAGTCTGAGAATCATATCCTGTGTATGTATGAACTATGTAACGGAGTGATAATACAATGGAGATTCGGACGGAACCTTGTGTAAATAAGACGGAACCAACACATGTTTGATGTCGCCCGGAGTTAGTGTTAATGCGAAGAAATTAGCGTTAAAACGATGTATTTAACTATACGATGGAACCTTGCGTGGAATGAAGCGGAACCCATATGAACAGTGACGGCGGTTTGGCGCTGGATGGTAGTATTCATCGCACCACTCTTATACGGAAGGCGGTATTCGAGGAGTTGTGAGCGATTCCATACAGGAATCGACACGTGGCTTATGGACCCATTACAAAACCGCTTGTTAAATTGCACCATCGCACGTTATTCTTCATACCAAGACGCCGCGCGAAATGGACAAGAGCCGTTGATCTGGAAGAGGTCTATCCGACGGCGATCGTTCACAGAACTTGCTCGGAGTCTAACCAAGGTGTGTGGAGGATAACCTGAGTACGACGCGCCATCGCGCGTTATCTTTCGCACATGTAGCCCGTGTGATATCCGTTGGATCGGGAAATGCAATGACAGTCGTTGGATGGCGCGTGGAATCAGCCAGGTATGGTGCATACGTTTGATTGGCTACATAGGTGGGCCCGGGGCAGAAATATATGTAAAGAATTGGTTTATTAATGCTAGTTGACACATTATAAGGTCCGATGGAATATATATGAAAATATTACGTATAATAAAGTTTGAATATGATCCAGGCGCGTAGTTAAAGGATCGAGGGTATACGATATGATTTTATATGCGATGGACGGTCAGGTTACAGTCATGGCGGAATGTTGAATGAACATCTCAATTCTTTGAATTGAGACATAAAAAATACTTAGACTTGTTTATTTAAATGTGCCAGCATAGAATAAAGGAATGTGACAAGATTTCTCGGATTGGGAATACTGTAATGACTGAAATATGAATGAATTCATATGTATGGTTTTATAACCATGGAAAATGAAGTTTCCGCATTAATTCAAGTTTGCCCAGATTTAAAATCAACTATTATATAACTACAATGAACAGGGAACTGCATAGAGGAGAAAACGAAAAGGAGAGTAAGGTTGGATGAATGTGTAAGGAAAAGAAAAGAAGAGGAGAGTGTGCAGAGATGAAAGTTCGTGAACAAGAAAAATACAGGGATTCAGAAGAGCAGTGAACAGGTGAAATGTACAGATGACAGTAAACAAAGAAGATGCAGAATAGTTTCTTAACAACAGTAGAAAAAGACAAAATCCAGTAAAGCCAAAGCTCAGAAGAGGAGCTGAGTGATATTGAAATATGTAATTAAGAATGTGAATGTAAATGATGTAATTACTTTTTATTGTTTGTGATGCAAAGGCAAGTATCCTAAAGAAAAGACAAAATCCCACTATAGCTTGGAAATTTGTACATATTGTAGTAATTCTAAAAAGGAGTTGGAAAAAGGAATAAGAAGACAGAAGCCAAAGAGTCATGACTGTTCACTTCGGATTCCTTGTGAAATACAAACAGTCATGTGAGAATTTATATATACATAATATCAATTTTGATAAGAAAAAGTGTAGTAAGAGAGAGAGAGAGAGAAAAATATAGAGAAGGCAGAGTATAGAAGTATAAGGAAGAGAAGATCAAGAAAAGAAGAGCAGAAAGAGAAGCTACAGAACAGAGCTGACATCTGAGGTAAATCAGCAAACATTCAGTTTGTTAAATTGAGGAAGTTGGAGCTTCCCTATCAAGTTGCAGCTTGATAGCTGTCAGTTGTAGCTAATTGAGGTTGAAGCCTCCTGTAGGTTGGTGCCTACAGAAAATTGAAGGGAGTTGGTGCTTCCTTGCAAGTTGTAGCTTGCAGAATTGAGGTTGGAGCCTCCTGTAGGTAGGTGCCTGCAGAAAAACAGTGGTGAGAGGGAGTTGGAGCTTGCCTTTGCATCACAACAACAATAAGATGTGGTTTTCTCCCTTTATGGGTTTCCAATTATATCGGTGTCTCTGTGCATGATATTTATGTATTGATCTGATATGTATCATCTGCTTAATACCTGCTGCTCTCATATTAAGTCTACTTCTATATTAAACTAATACTTGTTGCTTACATTCTAAGATTACTCACACATTAAATTGGATATGAAATGAAAGTGTAAATAATTTTAATGAAAGGTTTAAAAGATCAGGAATGTGTTAAACTGATTCACCGCCCCCCCTCTCAGTTTAACTAAAGGTTCAATAGTTTTAACTCTGATTTTTTGTTTTAAGGTTGATCATGCCTTTTTCATTCTACTTCGGTCTTCAATTTTTCTTTTGCTAACTGTATCCACCTTTACATTGTGTTTTAACCTTAAAACTATGGGATTGAAACTTTAATCCTTCATCTTTGTTTTAATCCTTTGATCTTTAAACTTCATCTTCACTGTTTTTCTTCTTTGCTGTGTATAAGTGGATTTTAGCGCGTTGGAGGGTTTAATGGATAACCAGTGCTCATAAAGCATCGACTAAACCATGGAATTAACCCTACAAGCCTCTATTCTGCATTTTTTGGGCTTCCGAGGTAGAAATCTTCGGCTGCGCTCCTTATTGAACCACGAGAAGGCTCTTGGCCTTAAAAACTGTCCTCGAACCCTGCAAAAAGCAAAAAATATGTTATAAAAAACTTGCGAGGGAGGGAAATACTATTTGCAGAGGCTGGCAGAGGTGGAGGAGCATATGCAGAGGGGCGAAGGAGGTTTCATGGAGAAAACCTGCAAAAACTAGGTTTAAAATTGCATATGACGTGAAATTACAGATTGGTTGTTTTGCAAAAGCCGCGAATGGTTTTCGCGTGACCCTCGGGCGATAAGTGGTTTGCGTTGAATTGAACACGATCCAACCAAAATGTGACACGTGGCTCCCACAAAACTGTCAGTCTCGCGTGATTTTGGAACATTAAACATCTGTTGCAAAAGTTGCGCGAAATGTGACCCTGACCGTCGGATGAGGAGGGGTAGATCCGACGATGCGGAGCGGGGGCGTGACGAAAAGGTGCATAGGCAGGAGTTTAGTGGGAGATAGGTGGCAGTAGGAGATTGGTGGAGCATTTGAATAGTGGGGGTAAGTGGGTCCGGAGGGGCTAGGTGCTTGAATTGAACCAGAACCGTCGGATTTAAGAGAAAAAGGGAAGGTGCAGTTTTATGGGGAAGAGGAACCAGGGGTTTAAGAACGCCGAGGCCGGAGAGGAGAAGTGACAGTGGTCGTTGATCTTGGGAGATCAATGGTGGGAGTGGTTTTTTGGAGTGAGGAGGCGGGGATAAGGGGAAAGAAGAAAAGGAAGAAAGGGATGATGGGGGTGAATTACCGCCGTTAGATCACATGGATCTACAGTTAAGATCCGTCGTCGGGGGGTAAATAAAGACAAGGGAGAAGAGGGATAGGGATTAGGTCGAAGGCTTGGTCTTGTGGAGGGATAAGGTGACCAGGAGCGGAGGGAAAAGAGCTAAGGGAATGGCAAAAATGGGCGATCGACGGGTCAAATGTGGGCCATCGGATCCTATGGATCTACGATGTAGACCTCATCGAGGTGTCATTGTCGAGGTGGGCAATTTATAAAGAAAACGTAGGTTTTTAAATGAAAATGCCGATGTGATGAGGGCTTAGGATAAGGAAAAAGGCGCGGTCCTATCGGAGAACAAAGAACCGAGGCTAAGGGAAAGGGGTTGAGAGCGAAAAATTTTAAGCACCCGGCTACGGGGCTTGGTCTCATGGCGGAAAATGAGCTAGGGGCTAAGCCGGAAGGGGCTTAAAAACCCAAAGTTTAATATGAGAAAAAAGGCTTAAAATGAAGCCTTTTTATGTGTTTTTCAGTGTTCCAATAGGTAGAATAAGAGTTTATAAACCATAAAAAGGATTTTTATGAGTTTTAAAAGGGATTTTGAAGGTTTTTTTGAGCATAGTGAAGGGAAGATAAGAAGAAAAAAAGAGATTTTCAGAGGATAATGAAGGGTAGAAAGGGGCAAAAATGAGTGAAACAGGTTTAGAAAAAGATGGAAAATGGCCTACAGATAGTCTTTTTGGATATCAGCATGGTTTCTTGGTGGATTTTTTCAATGAAACAACAGTGAAGATTACTTTTTGCATTTAGGAGGAATTAGAAGGCTTAAAAAATGATCATTTTTCTATGAAAACAATCTCTTGAAGACTCAAGACCTGTTTTAGCCATCATTTGTTCTGACAAAAATTTACTGACGGCTAAAAGTGGCTCCACTTGGGGATGGCAGCTCCTTGGAGGTGTCAAGAACTTCATAAATTGATCTCTGGGATGCAGACCTGTGCCTTAATCCATTGACAACCTTTCTTCTATGATTATGCTGTTTAGAAAAGATGATCAGTATGTCATATCAACAAATAAATTTCTCCCAATCATTCTACCTACACAGCCTACTTTTCCTAACATTTTTTCTTCATAAGGTGCACTTGGACTTGCAAACCTCAAACATCAACATCTTATTCTTTTGAAAACAGGAAAAACTAATCTAAATCTACCTTATTTCTTCCATGAGCTCAGATTAAGCTGTTGAACTCATAAATTCTCTACCTAAGCTACTATCTGCCAGGATTAAACTATCTGGAAGATTTTATTCTCTATTCTCTAAAATAGAAATTTAAACACAGTCAAATCAGGATTAGGCTGTCTGATTTGCCACGGTGTCTATGGCTGTATGTACAAGCTGTACATAGGCTTTATTTGTAGAAAAACAAAACTATGGAGGCTTTAAGATCTAAAAAACAAAAAGCAACCTTCATTCTTTTTTGTAGCTCTGATTTTGATCTTTTTAGAGCTGTTCTCTTTTCTTTTGGTTTAGATTTTGAGCATATTAGAACCAATTCTTCATCATACTTTACGGGTTCAGGTTTTAAGCTTGTTTGAACCAATTTTTCTATCCTAATCTAATCTATTGATAAGCCAAGATTAAATTTTTTGGCTAATCCGATTCACTAACCTATCAGCAGCAAATTTAAATCTATTTAGTCATGATTAGGCTGTATAACTAAAATAGCAGTGTTCTTCTTGGTAGTGGCATTTTAAGCTTGCACACTTTCAGAATTTCTCTTTTTAGGGTATGGGGCTATACCTTTCTTGTTTTTATTTCTACCCTCTTTTTCTTTTTCTAAATTGAAAAGGAGTGATAAATACAATGAACAGAAAGATCTGAAACTAAAATATCAGGTAACAGAAGTAATGTTTGAGCATCCTGCCATTGACAGGACCTCCAAAAAATTAAGCTCCATCCAATTGTTGAAGAAATAATGCATTGTTCCCAATAACAAATTGAATAAGATAAGGGCCTTGTCATAAATTATCAAATTTTACATGTTTACCCTTATCTTCTCTCCTTGAATCCCAATTCAAAACTTTATCACCAATTTTAAAATCACTTGCCTTGGTTCTTTTGTCAAACAACTTCTTGATATTTTCTTGTAGTTGCTGTGCTCTGATGTATACCTCCTCCTTGGTTTTTTGTAGATGTATAGTCTGATTTATTCTTCTTGTCATATCATTATCTTCAAACTGTACTTTTTGGATCAGCTTCATGACTGGCACTCCTAAACTGGTTGGAAATATTGCATCTGTTCCATAGACTAGCTGGTAAGGAGACATCCCAATTGACTTCTTAACTGTCAATCTATTTGCCCATAATGCATGTACTAGCTTATTGTGCCATGATTTCTTGTTATCTTCCAGCAACTTCTTGATAATGTTTACTAGACTTTTATTTGAGGATTCTGCCAAACCATTACCTTGAGGGTAATAAGCTGTAGAATGCCCCAATATGATCTGATATTTATGACAGAATTCAACCATATTTTAAGATCCAAATGCAACAACATTTTCAATTATGATCTTCCTAAGACAGTCAAATCTAGAAAGTATATGGTTTTCAAGGAATGAAATGATGACTGAATCTGTGGAATTCCTAGATGGGATGGCTTCTATCCACTTGGTAAAATAGTCTGTTTCTATGAGGATCCATCTATGTTGGGCAGATGAGGCAGGATGGATTTCCCCAATGAAGTCTAGACCCCACTGCTGAAAAGGAGCTTCAACAGTGATTGGTTGCAGAGGTAAAGGAAGCAGTTTTTTTTTGCCTTAAAAAATTTGGCATTTGTGACAGGCAGTAATAATTTTGTGGGCATCTTGAAAGAGAGTGGGCCAATAGTAACCAAGTCTAAGGATTTTATTAGCAGTTGACTTCCAGTAGAGGTGGCCTCCACATTCTCCTTCATGAAACTCATGCTTGATCTTTTCTGCATCATTCTCAGGGAAACATTTAAGCAATAATCCACTAGCATTTTTCCAATATAAACATTTATCTAAAATGCAGTAATTTATAGCTTTCAACTTTAAGAATCTTATCTTTGTTTTAGACAAACTAGGAGGGACATTTATATTGAACAAAACATACAAAATATTAGCATACCAAGAAGAATTCAAAAAATGATCTTCAATAATTGGAGTTGTGAAATCCTCTTGTTCATCTAATGCATTAAACATGTTTATATCAAGAGCTTGAAAGTTGAATTCAACCATAAGTTTTGCTAGTTCTTGACCTTTTATGAGCTTAGTGGGTTTAATTTCTAAGTCATATTCTAAAATTACAGCCATCCACTTTCCTCCTTTACCATCTAGATCTTGGGTCAATATGTCTTTTACAACTGAATGAGGCACAAATGCTATTATGTGGGAGTGTAAAATATAAACTTTGAAGTCTTTTAAGGCCTTGACTAAGGCAAAGGCTTGTTTTTCCATTATATTGTACTTCAAAGGAGCATCTCTTAATGCCTTGCTGAAAAATGCAGTTGGCTACTCTTGTCCATTCATGTTTTTTTGTAATCGGACAACAACTACTGTGTGTTTTGATGCAAATGAAAAAATGAAGAAATCCTTTGTAAAATCAGGACTAATGAGAACTGGTGTTTTGGTAAGTACTTGTTTTACCAGCTCAAATGATTTCTTTGTTTCTAAGGTCCATTTAACTCCCTATTCTCTTTTAAGCATGTTTTTCATGTTTCTAAGGAGTTCAACTAGATTGGGTATGAACCTTCTCAAGAAATTAATCTTTCCAATGAAATATTGAAGTTCCTTGATGTTTCTAGGATGGTTGATTTGCAATATACCATCAATTCTCTTTGGATATATTCTTATACCTTCTTCAGATATGATATGCCCAAGAATTTTACCTTCTTGGAGATCAAATAATGTTTTCTTTGGATTTAAGGACAGTCCAAATTTTCTGCATTTTTCAAAGACTTTTCTCAAGTGTATTAGGTGTTCTTCATCAGTTTTAGAATAGACATTGATGTCATCTAGGTAAATCACTATGAAGTAACCTATTTCTTCTGAAAATGAAATATCCATGGCTCTCTGGAAAGTGGTACCAACATTCATTAAACCAAAAGGCATTTTCAAATACATGAAAGTACCCAAAGGTGTAGTAAAGGCTATTTTAAGTTGATCCTTAGGATGTACCAATATTTGATTGTAACCTGAGAAGCCATCTAGCAAAGAAATTCTTCTAGAACCAACTACCCTTTGTAAGATATGATCCATTTTGGGTAAGGGATAATTGTCCTTTAATGAGACTTTGTTTAAGTTTCTAAAATCAATGCAAAGCCTTATTTCTCTTGTTTTCTTCCTAGTAGATACAATATTAGACACCTATTCTGAGTATTTAACAGGTACTATAATTTCAGCATCATACATTTTTCTAATTTCTTTCTCTACCAGAGGTAATTGAACAGGGTTAATTCTGCGCAATTTTTGTTTAAAAGGTTTCTGGGTTTCTTTGAGGGGTATCTTATGCTGGATTATTTCTGTATCATATGATTTCAGATCTTCATAACTCCATGCAAACACATCAGAAAATTCTTTAAAAAGCTCAATATATTTCATTTTAATGTAAGCTAGCAGTGTTTTGGATAATTTGATCATTTTGGGCTTTTCCTCACTGCCTATGTTGCATTCTTCTACTTCAGTTTCAATAGGTTCCAGTTTTGGCTTTTTAGCAGCATCATTCAAGTCAAACAATTCCTCTAAAGGGACCAGTCCTCTTAGCAAGCTGTGATCTTTAGATTGCAGAACTTCTAAATCTTCATTTTCTAAATCTATGCTATTATTTGTTTTATGATTGGGTTCATAGGTTAACAAATTTATTTCAGCAATCTTGGGAGATTTTTATTCTTAAACAAGTGGGTTTTCTTCAATAGGTCAGTCTTGTTCATACTCTGAATCTGAGTTTGATGTTTCAAATTCATTTTTGGACAATAGGAAGTATGCTATTTTTTTATCTCCATAAAAAACTTGCCAGTATTTTTCATTATCTGGGACAACTGGTCTATATTTGACTCGGGTGGTGCATTGCTTGGTTTCACAGGGTGTTAGTCAAGTTATAGCAGCAAAGGCTAATCCATTGGCAAGGATATTTTGGTTTCTTGGGACAAAGGTAAGTTGGGATTCATCAAATGTTTTTAACAAGTCCATGGCATCATCTCTATAGGCTCTAAGTCTGGGATGTTTGGCACTGTATTCCCCATTTAGTTGTTTGATTATCAATTCTGCATCTCCATGAACTGTTATTCTTTTAGCCCCTAATTTCTTCAATAAATGCAGGCCTAAAATGAGAGCCTCATACTCTGCTATGTTTTTGGTACATTGAAAGTTTAATCTAAAGGAATGCCCTCAGCATGATTTGTTTCCATTTTATTCACCCATATGCTTGCTCCTGCACCATCTTTAGAGCAAGATCCATCAAAACTCATACTCCAAAGAGGACTAATTTCAGATTTTTCATTTATTTCATTGTTGTCCTCTCTGTTTGTTTTATTACAACAGTCATTGTGATGTTCCTGTGGGTTTGCACTATGCTGAATTTTGTTTTCTTCCTCAAAATTTTCAGTGGTTTGATGATTTGTTCTTTGATTTCCATGATCTGTAGTATATACATGACTGTTTTGGACCTTAAGACCTGTGATCTGTTTGCTGCAATTTCCTGAGTTTGCAAACTGTTTTTTGGTTTTCTCCTCATTTTCCTTTTCATCTATGGCTGCCCCTATGTTTGAATGTGAAGTGATTAGTACATGGGCTGATGTTTCATTAATTAGCTCTTGCTCATTGGGAATCTCATCATTGAAAAGAATAAATGAGTCAAGGTTAGTCTGTATGGAATAAAGAGGAGAATTCACTGGTATTTCCTGGTTACTCACCGTGTATTTCATGTGTGTTTCTCTATAGAGTCTTCTAGGTTGACTGAAGACAGGGATGGTGGCATAAGTCATATCCATCTCCATAGTGCCTTGTAACTTAGCACCCCATGATCTTGAAAGGAGCATGTCATATTTGGGGGGTATATCAGCCACTACAATGTACATCACTAAGATTTTGGCTGGAATTTGAGCTAAGTTAACACAGAGATCTTTTATAAGGCCTAGGCATCTTACTTTGCTTGAATCGAAGGAATACAAATCCTTATAAGGTCTAGTTACCTCAAGGCCTAGTTTTTCCATGATTACTTTAGGCATAAGGTTATGTGATGCCCCTGAATCAAGCATGGCATTGTGCAAAATGTTATCATGAATGTTCAAACTGATGTAGAATGGAGGGGTAGTTCCTTTTAGAAAATTTCCTTCAATTTTAGGACCAAGAAAGAGCTCTGGTGTATCATCATTTAAGTTAACAGTATCATGATTTTCTTCTATGTTTGGAGCTTTCAAAACTTGACATATGTACACTTTTTGAGTGACTAACTCAGTGAGTGGGACAGAGATTTTAATTTTTTCAATTTCACTCTCTAGGTTGAAGAGAATCTGATTTTTTTAAAAGTTTAATTCAGCCTTCTTAGTCACTGTTTCATCAGCAAAATCAGCTTGCTGATTTTTATTATTTACAGCAGCTAAAATGGTTTTTTTAGGAGCATTAGCTGAAATACTAGTGCTGCTAGGGTTACCATTGTATTTTTCATTAACTTGGGTGTTTTTCCCTTTGTTTAAATCAGAACTTTCAGCCACTGTTTTAAAATTTTCTACTGTCTTTTTAGAAGCATTTTCAGGGATGTTTTTGGCAGAATTTTCAGAGGTTTTCTTCTTGGGAGTTTCTTGATTCTTCTTACTTCTTAGATCATATTGTTTAGGTGATCCTATGATGGCATTTTCAAAGTCTGGTTCATAGTATTCTGTTTCTGGTCTTCTATCGTCATAGGGTGTATATAGACCTTGTTTTCTTTCATAAATGAGATCAGAATCCTCATTGCTTACTCCCAACATGTTCATGTGCTCATCCTCTATTTGTTCATTTACTTCTTCATCCTCATTGACATAATTTTCTTGAAAAGGAGGTTTGATCTGTTGATCAGCATCTCTTTTTATTTTCTGAGGTTGATTTCTCCTAAAGTTCTGATTTTGGTTTTGGGGTTGATTTCTGTTTTGAGGAGTTGATTGGTTTTCCCTAGATTGAGCTCTCTCAAGCATGCTCATTCTCTCCATCATCTTCTCCATCATTCTTTCCAGTTTTGATTCAAATGTGGAAGGTGCAGTATCTTCCCTATAGGGTACCCTCTTCTTAGTTTTCATTCTGGCTCTCTTTTCAATCAGATTTGTTTCCACACTAAGAGCTCCTTTCTGCATGTATTCTAAAGTTAAGGGGTCCCTTTCTCTTAGCTGATAAGCCATTTCAGGATCAAATCCTTCAAGGAATTTGGCCAAAGCTGAGCCTTGTGGAGGTTTTAAATCTGGGGAAAGTGCATTATAAACACTATTAAATCTAGTGCAATAATCTTGCACACTTTCCCCAACATTTCTCTTGAGGTTGTTATAATCTGAAAGTATTTGAAGAGGGTTCTTCCTAACTTGCCATTTGTTTATGAATGTCTAATGGAAAGCTTGGAGATCATTAATACTCTAGGGGTTTAAGCCTTTGAACCATTTTCTTGCTTCTCCCCCTAAAATTTGAGCAAATAATCTAAGTTTAATGGTCTCATCATCTATCTCATTTCTATCAAAATATTCATTCATATTATCCACATGTATTTGAGCAGTAATAGTACCACTAGCATCATATAATGGAATCTTGGACTGATAGTCTTGTGGAAAATTGGCTAAGGGTAAAGGAAGAACTAGAGGAGCATACCATGCTGCCATGATAGGAGGTTGTGGAAAAAATGGAGGGTTTACAAGTGGAGGGTTTATGAAAGGAGGAGGAGGATGGAATGGAGTAGTTTGAACAGTGGGTGTATGGATAACAGTAGTACTTGGACCAACAAAACACTATTGAGTAGATCTAGGATGAGAAAAACCAAAGTTATGAATGAAATGAAGGTCAGGTGGAGTGGTTTCTCTACTACCAGGATGTTCACCACTATGTTGGGGTGAGTGCGGAGAATCAAAGTCTATCTGATCTATATCACTAAATGACTTAGTTATAAATGGGTTTCTTAAGTCAACTTGTGTATTTTGTAGAGCTAAGAGGTTTTCAGGGACAAAATTAGCTCTATGAATTGGTCTGACAACAGTTGGAGTTTTGGATTTAGGAGATTTCCTAAGGATACTTTATGGATTATCAACTATCTCAGGAGGATTTGGGTCAAGAAAGGCTCTAGTGTAAATTCTTCTAGAAGCCACTATGTAGTGTTTTTAGACCCAATGATGAGAAAAGTTTTAGCCAAATATGACAGTCTTTAAGAGGATAACTAATCTTTTTAGAGGAAACTCAATCTTCAAAGTCTTTTTAACTGAGTTTCTATGATATTATGGTAAATTTTTTCCTAGTGGAGTCTTAGGAAAAACCAGTGGGATCAGCAGGCCTACTGAATACCAATGGAGTCACCAGGTGAAGGATTTTTACTTGTTTTCAAGGTTTGGTTGTTGTTCACCATCAACAATCAATAATAACCAGTCTTGGTGATACTTGATTCATTTTGAAAATAGGGGTTTAGTTGAGTTGTGAAGTTATCTATTACTCAATAAGTCCCCAGTATGGTCGCCACTTTGTTAGGCCTATATAGTTTGCAATATTGGCAAGAAAAAATGCTGCAGAGCCAACATCAAAACCACTTTGGAACCTTAGGATCTAGCCCTCCTAGATTCAGAGAGGGATCTCTCTATATAAGTTTTTTCAAAGATATGATCTTTAAGGCTTATGATATGATATTAGGCAAGTTATAAAGCACAAGGGTTTTGTTTGTTTTGGTTGGGATAAATATCATCAAAAATGAAGGAAGTTTTTTGAAAGGTAAAGTTGTGAGTAGGTTGAAAATGGTTTAGCTGATAAGATAGGTAAGAAACAGTGTCAATCCATTGGGCTATGGAGTCATAAATGATTTTTAATTGCACAACAAGTTTCAAGAGTGGTCTATGGGGCAAGTCATCTATGTCAACAAATCTCTTTAAGTTGATTTATGGTATGAAACATTAAGGGGGTGAAAGAAGCAAACATATAAGAAAACAAAGAATAGCTTAAGATAAAGTAAGGACTTTAACCTAGCCTGCTTTCAGCATACTCAGAGGAAAACAAAGAATAGCTTAAGATCAAATAAGGACTTCTAACCTAGTCTTCTTTCAACATATTCTCAAAGGAAACATTTAAGATAAAACAAAGAATAGCTTAAGATCAAGTAAGGAATTTTAACCTAGCCTGCTTTCAACATATTCAAAGGGAAACATTCAAGATTAACATAAAAAGTAGTCTAAGATCAAGTAAGGACTTTTAACCTAGCCTTCTTTCGACATACTTTCAAGGGATCTTTTCAAAGCAACTATTGGAGAAGAAACTAGAGGACAGGGCTAACCATAAACTTCTCTAATTCATCTTTAGTTAGCAAACTTTGTAAGAACATTCAAGGACAAAATCTCAAGTTTTATTCAGCAAGACAAGGGCTAACCAACATTCCTTGACTGATCACACTCTATTGAATTATCCTCAAATACACAAGTAGTAGAAAAAATAAAGATAAAGATTTATCAGTGAGATTTAGGGTACTTGACAATAAATCCTAATCTATATTTGTTGTTCTTTATCAGAGAAAATGGATAGTATGGAAAACATGAGAAAAATAAAAATTTACAATAAGAAAAACATCACCATTGACATAAACCAGGATCCCATAAATCAGCGTGTATTTGATGTCCAAACTAGTTACAATCTTCAAGTCTAGTGGGTCTTTACAGCTTCAAACTTCTCATCTCAGCCTATTTTTCTTCTATTACAAAACAGAGCTTCAGAAAATTCAAATCTATTTACACTCAATGAGTATTCAAAGACCAGCCCTTACAATATGCTCCTCCTGGAGTTTTTATAGAAGAATGAGGAGGCGGAGTGTAAAGGAGAGTTATTTGTGCAATTAATACAGAGTAATGGTTTCTCGGCCTTTGGGAGACCTAAGGGAGAATATTTCAGATGTTTATCTCTGTTTTAATCAATTTTACATTAAATTTCATCAACTAAAGTCACATTTATTGACTTTGGAGGCTTTTGGTAGGCTGGTAATTAATTTTGAGCTGTCTTTGGCAAAATACCTCTGACTGTGCATTTACTGTGTATTATTTTGAGAAATAAGTATGTAGGTGGAATTTTTGGCTTTAATTGCCTTACTGATGTGGCATTTGGAGGCTTCCCTTACTGATCCATCTGTCTTAATACCTTAAAACACCGTTTTAACTCTGATTTTGTGTTTTAAGGCTGATCATGCCTTTTTCATTCTACTTCGGTCTTAAACTGTTCTTTTGCTGACTGTATCCACCTTTACACTATGTTTTAACCTTAAAACTTTGGGATTGAAACTTTAATCCTTCATCTTTGTTTTAATCCTTTGATCTTTGAACTTCATCTTCACTGTTTTTCTTCTTTGCTATGTATAAGTGGATTTTAGCGCGTTGGAGGGTTCGATGGATAACCAGTGCTCATAAAGCACCGACTAAACCATGGAATTAACCTCGGAAGCCTCTATTCTACATTGTTTGGGCTTCAGAGGTGGAAATCTTTGCCCGCACTCCTTATTGAACCACGAGAAGGCTCTTGGCCTTAAAAAATGTCCTCGAACCTTGCAAAAACCAACAAATATGCTACAAAAAACATGTGAGGGAGGGAAATACTGTTTGCAGAGGTTGGCGGAGGCAGAGGAGCGTATGCAGAGGGGCGGAGGAGGTTTCATGGAGAAAACCTGCCAAAACCAGGTTTAACCATGCCGCATGGCTCTCGCAAAACCGGTGGTCTCGCGCGATTTTGGAACGTTAACTTATACTACAAAATTTGCGTGAAACGCGACCCTAACTGTCAGATGAGGAGGGGCAGATTCGATGGTACGGAGCGGGGGCGCGACGAAAAGGTGCATAGGTAGGAGTTTAGTGGGGGACAGCTGGCAGCGGGGGATTGGTGGAGCATTTGAATAGTGGGGGTAAGTGGGTTCGGAGGGGCTGGGTGCCGGGATTGAAGGAGAACCGTCAGATTTTAATAAATCAACGATGGGGATCGGTGGGAAGGGTGGATGGATAAACGAAAAGGTAAGGGGCAAGGCTAAGAGAAAAAGGGAAGGTGTCGTTTTATGGGGAAGAGGAACCAGGGGTTTAAGAACACCGAGGCCGGAGAGGAGAAGTGACAGTGGCCATTGATCTTGGGAGATCAATGGTTGGAGTGGTTTTTTGGAGTGAGGAGGTGGGGATAAGGGGAAAGAAGAAAAGGAAGGAAGGGACGACGGGGGTGAATTACCACTGTTAGATCACATGGATATACGGTCAAGATCTGTCATCAGGGGGTAAATAAAGACAAGGGAGAAGAGGGCTAGGGATTAGGTCGAAGGCGTGGTCCTGTGGAGGGATAAGGTGACCAAGAGTGGGGGGAAAAGAGCTAAGGGAATGGTGAAAATGGGCGATCGACGAGTCAAATGTGGGCCATCAGATCCTATGGATCTACGATGTAGACCTCATCAAGGTGTCGTTGTCGGGGTGGGAAATTTATAAAGAAAACGCATGTTTTTAAATGAAAATACCAATGCGATGAGGGCTTAGGATAAGGAAAAAGGCGTGGTCCTATGGGAGAACAAAGAACCGAGGCTAAGGGAAAGGGGATGAGAGCGAAAAAGTTTAAGCACCTGGTTGCGGGGCTTGGTCTCATGACGGAAAATGAGTTAGGGGCTCAGCTAGAAGGGGCTTAAAAACCCAAAGTTTAATATGAGAAAAAAGGCTTAAAATGAAGCCTTTTTATGTGTTTTTCAGTGTTCCGATAGGTAGAATAAGAGTTTTTAAACCATAAAAAGGATTTTTATGAGTTTTAAAAGGGATTTTGAAGGTTTTTTTGAGGATAGTGAAGGGAAGATAAGAAGAAAAAAATAGATTTTCAGAGGATAATGAAGGGTCAAAAGGGGCAAAAAATGAGTGAAACAGGTTTAGAAAAAGATGGAAAATGGCCTACAGACAGTATTTTTGGATATCAGCATGGTTTCTTGGTGGATTTTTTCAATGAAACAACAGTGAAGATTACTTTTTGAGTTTAGGCAGCATTAGAAGGCTTCAACAATGAGCATTTTTCTATGAAAACAATCTCTTGAAGGCTCAAGACCTGTTTTAGCCATCATTTGTTCTGACAAAAAATTACTGATGGCTAACAGATTCCTCAGAGTGAGAAGGAACGGAGTCGGAAGGGAGAGAAAAGAGTAAATCATCAAAGACCAATGACTTCTTAGACTTTGCAGCAGTAAATTCCAAATCAAACTCTTGGAGGATAACAATCCACTTTGAGTATTTTCCCCCCCAGCAATTGTCCAATCAATATGTAGGTCATGGGGTTGCATTCAGAAATCACCGTCAATGTACGCAAAAGAATATAATGACGAAAACGTTGAACGTCTTGAACAACAGCCAATTCTAACTTCTCGACATGGGAATAACACGTTTCAAGGTCGAGAAGGTTACGAGACAAGTAATAAATAACATGCTCATGACCGTCATCATCGTCTTGTACCAAAACCATGGCAATCGTGTTGAGAGCGGCAACTAAAAAAAGGGAAAAATCACGATGATAATTTGGAGGGCGGAGGAGAGGGGCATTGACCAACAATGTTTTCAACGCAACAAAATATTTCTGAGCGATCTCATCGCAATAAAAAGGAACGCACTGCTTTAAAAATCGTGTGAATCCTTTAGCTACTTCGGCATAGTTAGGTATAAAACGACGTACAAAATTAGCTTTCCCTTGTAAAATCTGCAACTGATGCAATGAGGAAGGAGGGGGGAGATTGATAATAGCCTCAACCTTGAGAGGATCTAGGCAAATTCCGTCTATGGAAATGATAAACCCTAAGAGTCTACCGGAATCGACGTAGAAGACACACTTGTGCAGATTAAGCCGAATGTTATAGTGTCGACAACGAAGAAAAATCTGACAAAGATGGTCAGGATGATCCCTACGCTTAGCCGAATGAGTCAGAAGGTCATCCAGATAAGGCTGAACGATGTGGTGAATATCATGAAAGGCATAAGACATCGCGCACTGAAATGTGGCCCCGACATTCTTCAAACCAAAAGGAAGCTTCTTATGTTGAAAATGGCAACAAGAAACAGTGAAGGAGGCCTCCTGAAACATCTTTCCTGATCCTAGTTGGAAAGTGATCACCTAAACTAGGTGGGGACCACACATGTGATTTTTATCGAAAAATATATTTTTAGACTATGTCTATTTTTAGACATATGGAGCATGGTCCAAGGGTTGCAGTATGTTATTCTTGGAGTATTGGTCATGTTGGTAAAAATATATGGACATCTATTTTTTGGACCTATAGGTCGAAGTCTATTTTTAGACTGCCTCTCCTTAAAATAGGGAAGTCAAATATTATTTACCCTTAATAATATTTGGACTCTAAACTTCGGTTTACTCTCTTGGAGCACTTCAGCTTGACCCTCAGAGGTGGGGCATCTGAAGTGGGAAATGCGCCCTCAACTGTTGGGTGAGCTAATGTAGTTGACTGATTAGAGCTCAAGTGGCGGAGTTCGGTGGAGTTGATGGCAGTTGATGGAGATGGTGTTACGGTTAACTAGTTGAACTGGTTATTATTTTGAACTGCTTGGCTAATACACTAAGTGGAGTTGTGTGAATTAAATATTATTTAATTCACAGAATTATTAACTCATTATTCAACTAAAGAACACATCAACTTCAGTTCATGGACGGTTCGGTGGCGACAAGTGAAAGAAGGTAAATGAAGATTGGAGATAGCTATCGAGTTGCGACATCGGTTGTGCATGAGATTTGCACCACACTTGGAGGA
The DNA here is from genome assembly GCA_034641835.2 of Pinus albicaulis. NCBI lineage: Eukaryota > Viridiplantae > Streptophyta > Pinopsida > Pinales > Pinaceae > Pinus > Pinus albicaulis. The sequence continues at coordinate 974,102,438 of CM076570.1, forward strand.
AATTACCAATGACAATTGCGCAGTTGGAGCCAGTGAGATTCGAACCTGGATCTCTATTTAGACCAGCCTTGATTGCGCAATAGAGGCAGGGAAAATAGTGGTTGTGTTTTGAACCTGTGACTTGTTCAAAACCAAGCTAGTTTTTGTGTAGCTTTGGGAGATAGTACTGAGTACTTGTGAGGAGTTTGTACTATGTATTTTCTGCATGTTCTCTCCATTTATAATATACTATAGCTGGGGGTTTTCATCTATAATCTTTCCCCATACATACTGTGTTAATGTGTGTGATGATTTGATGTGCTATCGCTTCTATTCTTTTCGCATGTGACAATTAATTGTAGAAGAGATTATGTGTTATGCATGCAATTCAAAATTGATGTGTGATCAGGTTAATCTCCATTGAATAAGTGATTTATTCAGCTAATTTCTACATGGTATCGGAGCTATATTAATTGTCGAGATATATTACGGTGATTGCAAACTTATTTCCTCGGACAGAGCCTGCATACGGGCCAGATAGCCTCCGGATTCATCTTTCTTCGGAAAGTGAAAGGTCTGGTAAAAGCCCATGCAGTCAATCTCTGATTTGGAAATAATTTTTTCTCAAGTGTAGATCGGAAGCGATTGAGTTATCAGCTGGTGGTGAAATTCGAATTTGCAGATTTGTGTTCTTGGTGCCGCGGCGAAAATGTCTTTCATCGGGTTGCGACTAGAATATGCCTTGGAAGGCAGTTCAAATTATGTTGCATGGAAGGACCGCATGGAGGTTGTATTAGATGATAATGGGCTGTTGGAATTCATGGAGAAAGAGATTCCAAAGCCTACTTCTAATGATCCTGCTGAAGTCGAAGCATGGCGAAAGAAACAAGCGAAGTGTCGAAGGATCCTGTTGGAGGGCGTAAATGATCACATTGTATCCAGCCTACATGGAAAGGCTTCTCCATATTTGATGTGGAAAGCTTTGACGGATCTATACCAAAGCAAGAGTGACCAAAGGAAGCTGGCGCTCAAAGATAGACTCAGGAACATCAAGATGGAGAAAGGCGACAGCATCGCAAAATACCTCACGAAGTTCACTCAGTGCAGAGATGAGCTGGGAAGTGTGGGGGTGACTGTCGAAGAAGAGGACTTGGTTGACCTGGCTCTCCTTGGTCTTCCGAAGGCTTGGCATTCCTATCAGGACAGTGTCAATGGTTGGGAGAAGTTGTCGGGATGGGAGCGACTGTGGTCGGATCTCATGCAAGAGGAGATCAGGAGGACTACTAGGGACGGATCTTCATCAAAGGTAACTGATGAAGAATATTGCGCTTTGGCTGCCAAAGCAAGGAAGGGGAAGGGAAAGGAGAAGGCTTCTCAATCCGGTGCAGATGGTAAAGAGTGTGACATGTCCAAAGTGAAGTGTTTTCACTGTCACGATCATGGACATTACGCCACGAATTGCCCAAAGAAGAAGAAGAACAAGCAGGCTGCTGGAGCTGCAGCTGGTGAGGCTCTTGCCTCGCAATTTGAGTTGGACTTCTCATTGATCGCATGCATGTTTTCTAGTGCATTGGGATCGGGGTGGTATATTGATAGTGGTGCTTCCTTTCACATGACGGGAGATGCAAATCTTTTTAGTGACTTGGTGGAGAAAGGTCTCCAGATGAATGTTGAGTTGGGTGACGGTGAACGATACAATGCGACCGGCATTGGTAACATAACATTTCAGAGGGATTTAGGTAAAATAATTCTTTTACAAGATGTATTGCATGTACTAGGTCTAACAAAGAATCTGATCTCAGTCGCAATGTTAGAGGATAAAGGGTATGAAGTTGTCTTCAGAGAAGGAAAAGTTTTCCTTCGGCACAAGGCAACGGGACAAGTCAAGAAGGTTGGGATTCGAGAAAAGAATCTCTACAGACTTGAAGTAAATGGGATGTCTATGAAGCTTCCTACTGTTGGGAAGCAGAAGGAAGACATGCAACTGAAGCTTGAGAGGGAGCAAGTGTTGCATGCAGGCGAGAAATACATGCAATTGATGCTTGAGAGGGAGCAAGTTTTGCATGCAGGTGATAGTGAACCTCGGGATGTGGAGCAGCCACAAGAGGATCATGGAGTGGAAGAGACCATTCATGAAGAGAAATTTCGTGCTAGACAGGCAGAGGGAGTGCATGCAGCTATACCACCAGGTAAGAGGTGGGGCGACATGCATGATTAATCCCATGAGGAGATTTCTAGGCAGATTCATCCAGCGCAGCAGTAGCAAGATCAGTTGGACTGATGCAGGCAGATCAAAGTGACAGTGTCGGATACTGGAGTGCGGATCAGAGTTGACAGCAAGTGCAAGAGTGCATGGGTGCAAGAGTTCAACAACGCAGTAGTTCCTGATGACATGTGCAGTTGGCCAAGCAGAAGTCGAAGACTTTGATGATAGATGCTAGATGCATCAAGAATGATTGAGTTGTTTGGAGCCTATTCAGTTTCAGAGGAGTTGCAGAGAAGATGCATGGAGTTGCATGGCACTTGTAAAGATTGCAGGGCGAATGCATGGAGTTGCATGTCGCATGCAAAGACAGTCCTTTCTTGTTGAGAGGGAGTGTTGAAAATGGCAACAAGAAATAGTGAAGGAGGCCTCCTGAAACATCTTTCCTGATCCTAGTTGGAAAGTGATCACCTAAGCTAGGTGGGGACCACACATGTGATTTTTGTCGAAAAATCTATTTTTAGACTATGTCTATTTTTAGACATATGGAGCATGGTCCAGGGGTTGCAGTATGTTATTCTTGGAGTATTGGTAATGTTGGTAAAAATAGATGGACATCTATTTTTTGGACCTATAGGTCGAAGTCTATTTTTAGACTGCCTCTCCTTAAAATAGGGAAGTCAAATATTATTTACCCTTAATAATATTTGGACTCTAAACTTCAGTTTACTCTCTTGGAGCACTTCAGTTTGACCCCCGAAGGTGGGGCATGCAGCTGCCAGAAGGATTTACGCTTTTCTTATGGGTTAGGTGAGCTAATGCATGGTTGACTTTAGTTAGAGCTCAAGTGGCAGAGTTCGGTGGAGTTGATGCGACAGTTAATGGAGGTGGTGTTCTAGTTAACTAGTTGAACTAGTTGTATTTAGTTTAACTAGCTAATACACTAGAGATGAGTTGTGTGAATTAAATATTATTTAATTCACAAATTATTAACTCATTATTCAACTAAAGAACACATCAGTTTAACTCAGTGCATGGACAGTTCAGTGGCGACAAGTGAAAGAGGTAGATGAAAGGGTGGAGATAGCTATCAGTTGCGACATCAGTTGTGCATGAGATTTGCACCACACTTGGAGGAAATTACCAATGAAAATTGCACAGTTGGAGCCAGTGAGATTTGAACCTGGATCTCTATTTAGACCAGCCTTGATTGCGCAATAGAGGCAGAGAAGTAGTGGGTGTGTTTTGAACCTGTGACTTGTTCAAAACCAAGCTAGTTTTGTGTAGCTTTGGGAGATAGTACTGAGTACTTGTGAGGAGTTTGTACTATGTATTTGCTGCATGTTCTCTCCATTTATAATATACTATAGCTGGGGGTTTTCAGCTATAAGCTTTCCCCATACATACTGTGTTAATGTGTGTGATGATTTGATGGGCTATCGCTTCTATTCTTTCTGCATGTGACAATTAATTGTAGAAGAGATTATGTGTTATGCATGCAATTCAAAATTGATGTGTGATCAGGTTAATCTCCATTGAATAAGTGATTTATTCAGCAAATTTCTACATATTATATGTAAAGGTGCCCCAAGGACAGATGAAGGTAGTCTTGTGTTGATCAGTCGGGAGAATGTTGATATGATTATATCCCGAAAAACCGTCCATAAGGGAAAAAATATCGCTCGCGGCACAATCGTCCATGATTTGATCGATGAAGGGAGTAGGATAATTATCCTTAGGACAAGCTCGATTGATATCACGATAGTCAACACAGACACGAATAGTGCCCTGTTTCTTATCTACAGGAACAATATTAGAGACACATTCTATCAATGGCATCAGATAAATGAAACCATCTTTGAGAAGCTTTTCCACTTCGGCCTTAATGGCAGCAGCTTTCCTAGGATGCACTGGACGAAGACACTGATGAACAGGTTTCGAACTGGGGTAAGTAGGAATTTCATGTACCACGATGCTAGGATCAATGCTAGGAATTTCTTCGTAGGACCATGGAAAAACATCACGGAATTCGCGAAAAAGGGTAGTATAGACTTGCACTTCATCAGAAGAACAAGTAACCCCAATATGGATGTTCTTAACGATTCCCGGTTTAATGGAAATGTTGATAGGCATCATCTGAGTAATGTTACTCAAGTTACCTTCCGAAAAAACTTCATGGACTTGAAAAGGTGTTTGAAGCAGAGGAGAAGGAACCTGAGAGGAAAAATGTTCAAGACAGGTAGACATGGCCCAGAGACTTGGTAGAAATGAGGAATGATGATGGCCATCGTCCCACGGTAGATCGTCAAGAGACAGGGTTTCCACGATAGCCTCATCAGAAGGAAACACTTCTTTCAAAGGATATAGTGAATCAAAATCACCAAGCCAAGGGGATTGAGAATAGATGTCAAGATTCACGCTCGAAGGAGCAGAATCAAAGGGCGGAGTGCCCGACGCAACAATGATTTCACAATAATCAATTTCAACCGGCTCAATGACATCGAATCTCTGAACGAATTGATCTGTTCAGGAGAAGGGATATCCCAAGGGTCATCAGTGCGAGAAATCATATTAACCTGAACAGTATTTGGTGGTGGAAGGAGAAAAATACCCATGAGGACAGGGTCCTTGAAAAGGCCCGACCTAACGCTCTCGTAGGGAGTAGGGATCTTGTCCACATACGTAACGTTTTTCTCAGAAGAAGAAGTGAAGAAAGACAATTGATCAACAGTAATAATCTTTCCTTCGTGCAGGAACTTTAAAACACGAAAGAGAGTGGACGGAACACACATCATGGCGTGAGTCCAACTGTGTCCAAGGAGAAGATTATAATTGAGTTTAGCATCAATGACTTCAACCTCGACGTTGATTATCTTCCCTTCCAATGTAATCGGTAAACTAGCAACAAAACCAAGAGGTTTAGATTCCCTTCCATCAAATGATTCAAGGGAATTGGGTGAAGAAGTGAGAGCTGGAGAACCAATGGCTTTCCAACAAGTAGATGACATAACACAGGTGGAAGCACCCTCATCCATGATGGCCCAATGAATATTCAAACCATTAATACCAACTTGAATGATGAGTACAATTTGGTGCGGGAATCACGAGACGAAATTTTCTAAATTGAAAGCGAGAAGGCTAGTGTCGGCAGGATCGACCCCACCTATCGCAGATTGCAAAGCCTTCCTGTGACAGACAACTCTAAAGTACTTCTAACGCAGACATCACGGATGGCGCTTGAGCCAAATCCTCAACAATACTATAATGCTGAGCAACACAGGCATTAGGATTGTACGAGTACTTATGGAGTACACCTTTAGAAGGTGGCCGTACAATGGATTCGGTGCTAGGCCGTTCAATCTCAAGAGAGCCAAAAGCAGGTGGAGGAGGAGGACCATCAGTGATCTCCTTCCTTGCTACCTGACGTGAACCAAAATAATCTTTCGATCGAGTAGCAATAGAAATGGGTGCAGAACCGTTCATCATGAACGCTTGCGAGCCAGATGGGACAGAGGACTGAGGTTGCTCTACCATCTGGGTCTTCTGAGGGAAAGGTTCTTTAAGAACGACCAAAGTGCCTTGGGTGCCTTTGAAAAATCGACTCACTTCAGACCGTCGAGGACAGTCCTTGGTGAAGTGCTCATCATCACAAATCAAACAAGGATACTTCGGTTTGCGTTGAGAACTATCATCAGAACCAGGTTTTGGAGAATCTTGTTTCGAGGTATCGGCTTTGGGCTTACCTACCCTTCTTCTTACCTTTGGAAGTGCTATATGTAGGATTGGCCTGAACAACATTCACTTTTGCGGGTTTGCCAGAATTCGAAGTTGACTGAGAAGCTACATTATTGGAAGAAGTAGACTTTTGCTTCCCAGAGTTGGATGAAGGAGACTTCTGAGAAGTCTGTGATACAGAACCAATAATACCATCAACTGATGGAGTCACTAGCAGTTTAGAATTTCCAAGTCAAGGAGCATCAGGAAAGATATCATATAATGCACCAGACTGAGAGTACACGAGATCAAGGTACTGGGCGTAAGCAATTGATTGTTCCTCGGTTACACATACCCCCATAGCTATGTCTTTAGCAATCTGATTGAAAAAGGAGGTAGTGAACCAATGAGTCAGAAGCTGATCAGATATCTCAAATTTGATCATCCAACGACGACGCCACCACTCATGAATATGATCCGAGATATGATTAGTTTGGTCCTATTTCAATGAAGTGAGGAGATGTGTCCCGGTCTCATAGCGGATCGGTAACTGAAAATGTGTAATGAATGCCATGGCTAAAGAATTGAAATCTTGGAAAACTCCATGAGATAGCTCAATGTACCACTTTGCAGCAACACTAGTAAGAGTTCGCTGGAAAAGACGGAGATGAATAGAATTTTCAACCCAAGAATTAGAAGAACACCACAAGTGGTAATTCAGAACATGCGTTTCGGGGTCTTCACCAGGTTTAACCTCAAATTTGGGACAATCACCAGGAATCTCTGTCGGAACCAAAGGCTAATATGGATTATGAAGAATAGGATCATTTGTCAATTTTGACACATCGGGTAATTCCAACGTAGCAAGAAACGGTAATTGAGTATTAAAATTCATTGGAGGTCTTTGATATGGACCTGTGTGTACATTCCACCCAGTCGGAGCGAGATTTTGTCCCCATACATTTTGTCCTGAAGGATTTAGATCATAGGGATTAGAAGCAGGATAATTCGGCTGATACTGGGGTTGAGGACCAGGATATTGAGTCGAAGTAGACCACTGAGGCCCTTGTTGAGTAGCATAAGGATTCTGCTACGGAATGTAAGCATGAATTTGAGGTTGTTGACACACAGGTTGATTTTGAGGGTAAGGAATTTGGGGTTCACTATATACCAGTTGATTTTGAGGGTACGAAATCTGGGGTGCGCTATATACCGGTTGATATGAAGCTTGAGGGTAATAAGCGCCCTGCAGTTGACCTTGCGGAGCAGGTTGAGCGGGCTGCTGAGCAGGGTAAATAGGTAAAACCGACCGCGGAAATGAAGGAATCTACTGGTGGGCAGGTTGCAACGGCTGCTGAGCTGGTTGAACTGGCTGTTGAAATGGTTGTTGAGGGCCACCAGGTTGACCTTGTGGGAAAGGTTGGCCTAATGGTTGTGACGACCCAGGTTGTCCCCGATGATGAGGTTGACCCGGAGAAGGACCGTGGGATTGTCTTGGTTGCACAATATTTGGGCCATACTGAACGTGTGGCTATGATTGAGGTGTAAAAAGTTGTCCCTGTGATGGATAAACTTGCCCCCCATGACCAAAAGATGATCCGGGTTGATTCAGACGTTGACCTGAGAGACCGGATGGTTGTCCATGTTGGACCAAAGGCTATCCTTGTAAAGGTTGGCCTTGTGGACCGTATGGTTGTCCCTGTGGACCCAAAGCAGGGCCCTGCTGAGCTAAAGGTTGCACCTGAGAGGGTTGTCCTTGTAAGCCAGAGGGTTGCACATGCAAAGTAGGTCTAAACTAAGAAACAACTTGATGAGGATCAATAGGAGGCAAATAAATCGGAGTACCACGTTCATCATAATAAAGCAGATATTAATAAACAAGATTACCAACTGCATCATAGTGATGAAATAGAGGGTGGCCAGCAGCCTGGGACTATTGACAACCCTAAGAGGTCTGCTGATGAACAGGCAACAGATAATCCTCAAAAGTAAGACTGCCAAGAATCACAGGAATAGTGGAAACAACACTAGAAGCAGGTGAGGCTTCCGTTGAAGGAGCATAATGTCGGTGAATATCCAACATCTGCTCATCAAACTCATAGGTAGAAACCAAAGGTGTAGACGAATCCACATAGACACTAGGTCGAACCGGGAAAAATGTAACAGTAACCGACGGATCTGATGCCGAAGGCGACGGTCCTAATGAAGGGAGGACCAAACTCCGAGGAGGAGTTACTGTGCTGGATTGTGCTATGGATACAACACCAGACATAATTTGACTCAGAGACCTATAGCCAGCCGGAAGTGACACCGAAGGCGGAGAAGATTGGATAGAGGCACAAGGGAGATCTTCAAGAAAGAGTTGATATTCTCCTGTGGACACAGGCATACCTTCACTACCAACAAGACTGGATGAATCCATATCTGAGTCTGCCATGAGATCTTCAAAAAGACTACGGGGACTAGGAGGTACCGCAACAACAACAAAAGGCGATTTAGACGCGAGAGGAGGAAATTTTCCTTGGTCCCCAAAACCAAACCAAGCACTTGAAGGAGGCCAATTGAACTCAACTGGCTCATCAAGCGGAGATCGAGTAGCAAGGGGTTGGATATACGGTAGAATAGACTACAAAAACTCAGCAGACCTAGTGGACTGAGGGGTTTCGAAAGAAATGTCCAGAAAAGAACCACCACTAGGAGGCAGTGAAGACGAAGAAACTGGAGGTTCCGCCACTTTGACCATATATCAGAACAGGAAGGAAAAAAGAGAACCAATCGAAGGTTCTAAGATCAAGAACCAAGGAAATCAATCAACCCAAGTAACAAAATTTTAATAGGCGTGTAATCGTAGGTGATTAATTTTATAACACTGAAACAAAAATTTGTTGTTTCATGTTTTAAGAGTCGAGAAACAGACAAAAGATGAATCTATTCACTTTCAATTTGAAACGAGCGTGAAAGGACAAGTGCTCAATGATCTTTTACTTATTTAAAGAGTGATGAAAAGATTGAAATAACTACTCAGGTATTTTAAGCAAGAGGGTATACTAGGTTTCCGTGAACTACCATATACACCTTGGTGATCAAATGAAAGAGAAATGACCAAGGACTTAACGTAAGTGCAGGTAGTATCCCCGAATGCTGTGTTCGGTGTATCACGGTTACAAGGCAGAAAACTTGGCTTCCTATGGATAAAGGATTGCAACCTAGACGAGTCTCCCTTTATATACACGACAGTACAGGGAGCACAAGTCCGTACTAGCACTATCTGAAGCCACAAGGCGAGCGACAGCTACTAGGTTTTAAGACGTCGGAACACGTCTCTAGCCCAGACCACTAGAAATGTTTTGTTAGGTTTCGATGTTGCCTTAGGTTCATTGAGTAAATTTTAAAGTTGATCTTGAATTATGTTTCAATTTCTATGCCCTATTGAATTTGGAGCTCAAATTCCTAAATGCAAGATATATGCAAATGAACATCATTTCAATTCGATGAATGCTAGTTATAAGAAGGATATAAATATTTCAAAAAAGCAAGCAAGGAAAGTATGCGAAGAAACTTTTAATACCCTTAATGCAATCAAGCGAAAACAAAATTCCTTCCTAGATTAACAAATGCTAGTTATGAAAAGGAATGTTTCATTTTCGACGCAACAAAAGAATGCAAAAGATATTTTTTTATTTTAAAATGAAATGAAGCACACAACGTACTAATTCAATGGAAAACAAAATAAACACTAGTTTGAGTTTTGCGAATGTAGGGATTTGAAATTGAATGACTCAACCAAAGCAAAAAAGACACAAAAACATGCAAGCTAATGGAGCAAACTTTCAATCAAAAAAGAGAGTTTCCCAAACTGACCCAAACAAGCAAAGTAATCGATGCTCAAAGTATTGAAGAAGAAGGACTAATCGAAAAAAATAAAATACCGTTCAACCAAAAAAACATTCAAAAGGATCAAGAAAAACTTAGGCTAATGACCCGAAACAAGACTGACAACAATCAAAGGGACTTGTTCTTGAACAAAAGGCTCGGTGTGCAAGAACACTTAGAAACCCTAAGTTCTTAAATGACACCGACAGGAAAATGGACAAACGACTGAGGGAAACAAGTCTATAGTAGTCAACACAGTCTCAAAGGCTTAATCACACCCAAAAATAACCCAAAAGCAAGAACAAATGACCAAAACACTCATTAAGGAGGCCAAACCAAAACCTACAGGGGTTGGTGTGACTGTAAGGCTATAATCCATGCCATACAGAGGTTGGCGCGAGTGATAAAAGAGAAACCTGAGCCAATCGGTGCAACTGTCCAGACAAAAACCACGCCAAGCTGGATACCTATGGGAAAAAGAGGAAAAACCACAACCTAATGAGCAGAGGTCAACCTTGACACTCTGGAGCTGAACAGAGGATGGAAACTCAAAAAACAAACCAGAAAAAGACAGATAAATAAACCAATAATCAAAACTGACCCAACAGGATGAAACGAAAAACTCGCACTGATCCCCAGCGGACTCGCCAATTCGTTATGAAGGTAAATCCTCTTTGCGGAAAGAGACGATCCCTCTAGACCTAGGGTGGGTCTAGTAACAAAAGGACACGCTAAAGTGTTGCTTCCTAGTTAATGAATGAACAAAAGACATGGTAGATTGACCTACCTGGAATCCAACGCTGTCATCGTTGCAGAAAGAGTAGTGGCCTCTCGCTCCTACCTTGGCAAATCATAATCGTTCACTGTCACGCTTAGATATCTGCACATAGGACAAAGAAAAAGAACAACATACGACATAATAGTTTCACTCATAACTATTAGCCAGTCAAAGAGGGCTAAACATATCGCATCAAATGAACATCATAACCCAATAGTGGAACCAAACAGTAGTCATGTATATAAATGAATAAAAGGAAGAGTACAACTGATGCTTTGATGTCACAATCTCCTCCAGTGGGGTTCAGGTGAAGCGTGTATCAAATGGTCGCTAGGGAATTCGGACGGGATGAAGGCATGGACTCAAGCTCTCTTAGAAGTCATGGACTCAAGCTTCCTCAACGTAATTCATTCTTATTCTATCCTCTCTAGTAGCTCAGCTATAGTATGTATAATTCTCATAGTTCAGCTAGCTTGTACTACGAGAGATAGTTTCTTTTATAGAGGAAAAGGAGGAGGTTGGGATCCCTACAAAGGTGGGAGAGAGTCCTATCCTTTAGGAGAGTTCCAAGGGAGGTGGAAACTACTAACTAAAGGAAGGAGTCCGTGGTTGTTTCAGTTCAACCACTCCCATTGAATCATCCTCGAGGTGGTTGGAATGGAACCTCTGCCTCTATTTTTAAAAAACATTCCATAAAAAAATTGGCGCAGGTGTCTAACTGGCACAGAGCACCAACTGGCATGGGCTTAGTGTTAAATTTCCTTGTCAGCGCGAGGGTGTAACTCGCTACTCGTGCCAAGGCAAAAATAGGGGTTTTTACAGCTCTGCTAAGGGAATTGTCAACAGAAGGAATATTTCCCTCATGCAAAGGGATGCAATGATAGTATTTGCAAAGTATGACACTACTTATTGGTCACAAAAACGACCCTCCAATGTGCGAGTTGGGGATTGTAGGGACAGTGACAAAATGTTGTGTAACACTTTCTTCTAAAGAAATCATCTCCTAATAGGACTCTAACTCCTATTTATTACATTGCTCTATCCTATCTGAGAAAACAATTACATGATGGTTACAAAATAAATATCACATGCTCGAGAGACACATGATCAAATTCATCACCACTTTACATATTTAAATCCTCCCTAGATTTGTGGAGCATAACCCTGTTTTTTAGGAATAGATGACCCTTGACTTCAACGTTGTTTTGAATGATGACCTGGCTACAGGATACTCCCTTTGAGTCATAAATATATGATGATAAGCTCCCTTGACATGCTGGAGGTCTTTAGCTGGTCAAAACTATCTTTAAGATGTTCAAAACCTTCAATAATGGCTCACTATGAAAACATGACAGTTTCGTAGCGAGTTTTGGTAGCGTTGAAAAAGTGACTTCTGCATCCATTTTCTTCACTCCTTTGTTGTTCGATCATGTTCATCAAGCTATGACACCTTACCACCATGAATCCCCCTCCCTAAATCATGCAAAAATTGACTTTAAAAGAAAAAAGGCTGCTACAGGTTTTTTCGTAGCGTATTCCTGGCTTCACGCGTGAGGAACGCTATGAAACTGTGTAAAAACCCATAAATTTCCCTTTTCAAAATTATCTTCAAAAACTGATCTCCTGCTGCAAAACTTTGATTTTCTGCATGTTATAAATCTTATAAGACATATTCCATCTCAACTTAGTACTCCTGTGGTGTTTCCTCCTCATTTATGATTCGTTGACTTATAGTCTCTTCCACCACAGTCATTTTCAAACCTTTCTTTTCTGACTCTTCGTGAATCAGCTCCAATTGCTGCTATAGGTCTTTCACTTAATCCTTTAGTTCCCTGTTCTTGGATTTCAAGTGAAGATTTATCATTTTTATGTGCTTGACCTCTCCTCTTAGTGGCTGAGTCCACTTTATCAGTTTTTCTGTATTTTCCAAGGTCTTTGAGACACTTTGACTTGATCCTCCCAAACTTTCCTCATTTCTCAAACTGGACCTTCTCTGCTCTATTATTTCTTGCTTATTGCTTCAAGACTGATATCTCCTTGCCTGCCTCTTTTAACTGCTCCTTAAGGGTTTCAACTTCTGATTTTTCAGTGATTTTCTCTTTACCCTTGTTTTGTTTTATGAGCAGCTCTTCTTTTGCAGGTGAGGAGAGGTCTATGATTCTTGGTGGTGGCTGAGAAATTTTACTAACCTTCCGAGTCTCTTTGTTGCTTTCCATGACTTTTCTTGCATGCCTGGTCATTGATTTTCTAGGTTGAAATATGAATCCAGCATCATCACCTGCAAACTCCAATTTTTTAGCTGTTTTTCCTTTCTTAAGCTTTCTTCTCCCATCTTCAACATCTTCAGCTTGGACAATAGGAGTTTCTTCAATATCAATTGCATGCAAGATGTCCTCTAGGTTACCCTGAACCACTGTTTGGCTCCTTGTAACTCTCTTGCTGCCATGTTTGCTAACTGTTGGCTTCTATTTGTAGGTGTAGCTTTGGGTGTCAATCTTCTGCAAAGGCTCTGTCTCCATGCTCACTAGTTCTAACTGTTCTTCCACTGTTGGTGATGAAATATCTCTAGGATTGGGAAATATTTTAGGAGTGACAACATCTACTTCAAAACCACTCATGAACATTAAGGATGTCCAATCTCTTCCTAATCTCTTAAACTCTTCTAACACCAACAAATTAATCAAACCATGATGAAAGAGAGAGGTTTCATTTCCTTTTGTTTTAACTTAAAACTTATCTGACATTTTACCTAGAATTTTGTATAAGTAAAATGGCAAGTCAAGAGACCTCTTACCCACAAAATGTAGCAGAAGCCTAAGGTGGTAGGAGTAGACCATGTGAAATCTTCCTTCACATGTGAAATACTTCTAAATGATCATCAATAGCTTTGAAAATTTGTCCTTCATGTAACTCCTTAGGATAAAATTTGTGAGATCAATTTCACTATGCTCTGGCTTGATGAACTCTTTGTAGTCCTGCATGGTGAATTTGATTCCTTTAAACCATTGTTCCCCTCCTCTAGGGATTCCTGTTGCTACTGCAATGTTTTCTGGTGTTACTATGAGGTTTATCATTCCCACCTTTGAAGATGTTCTAGTGAAACTATTAGCAAAATCCTTGGAAACCTATAGATGACGACCCTGCAACTTTTGGAAAAATTGCAAACAACCTGTTCTTCTAAAAACCTCCACGGAAGTTGGGTCTTCATTTAACAAATTCATTTCCATGGGCCCATACCTGTGGCAGTGGCCACCTTTGTTGGTTTTCTTCCTTACAGCCATGGTGATTTTATATCTTCTCAACCTTGCTTGATTAATGACACATGCAACCTCTGAAAATGCCAACAACCTGCTTGGATCGATGAAGAAGCTCTGCAGAAACCCAATAACATGCAAGGATAAAGAAGAGAATAACAAAAAGACTCAATTGGGTAATGTTTTATGGTTTTGATGACAATTCATGGCTTAATCATGACACATGCTTGCTAAAAATGGTAATGATGACCTCAGACATGACTTTGTACTTTTGAATTAACCCTAACAGACTTGAATGACATCCAACCTAACTCCACTAATAATGAACTGACACTTTGCATCAGATTTGACAAGACCGACAGAAAAAATATTTTTCGTAGCGTAGCTAGTTCATTCTCTGATAGTTTCGCTCCGAAACTATTAGGCAGTTTCGTAGCGAAAACTGCTATCTCTCAGTGTAAAACGCTACTAAAAGAGGTAAAATTGGCTAAAGTGTCCTTTTTCAAATTTAAACGCTTGGGAAATGAAAACTTACAACAAATGATGACTGATGGGACATGACATGACCTGAATGGAGGTGGATTGAGATAAAACAGAGGTGGTCTTGAAACTTAGGATAGGTTAAATATGAAAAAATGAAATTTCCTATACCAACTTGAGACCTTTGATTAATGAACTGTATGACCATGTAAAGTAATTGTTTCACATTTTTTTGAGTGGTAACACAGCCTTAGGTCAATGCTGGAAACCAAGCTCACCAAGTCCACAAATTTCCATCCCCAAACTGATGGCCAGACAGAGGTCGTCAATATGATGATTGTATACATTCTGTGCATGTACAATTGAAAGCATCCATGCACATGGAATGAGAGCCTTCCCTATGTACAACACAGTTATAATCGGGCTCTCCACATCTAAACCGGCCATAGCCCCTTTCAGGTGGGCCTGGGGTTCCAACCACTATGTCCCATTTATGTAGCCATGCCATTTGTGGCTACTCAGGCCGATTCGACTCATGTCCAGTATGAAGCTGATAAAGCAAACAACTTCATTTAGCACATCTAGCACATTCGCCAACAGGTTCATGACATATTCGACAGAGCCAATGCTAAGTACAAGCAATGACATGATCAACATCAGGTGCCACACCACTTCCAGGTGGGCGACAAAGTGTGGCTACATTTGTAGAAGGATCGCCTCACTGGACACCACTGCAAGCTTCACTCGCTCCGATATGGGTCGTACACCATTACCAAGGTTAGAGGGAACAATGAATTCGAGCTCAGTATTCCACCATTCATTGGCCTGCACCTAGTATTCAGTGTGGACCACCTTCGGCCCTATTTCCCACCTCTAGTGGACACCTTTAACATTGCAGAAAAACTTACACCAACAGAGTTAAACCCAGATTGCATGGAACAGGCCACCACAAATTGTATCATGGACATGTAAATCAAGAGCACTCGCTAGTAGAAGATCCAACTGTATTGGTTGTCAAAGCTGGCCAACTCCTGCACCAAGGCAAGTGGTTCACTAGGGACCAAGTTTAGCAGAAGTTTCCTCATCTCATGGAGGAACTCAATGTAATGGGGACCATTTCTTCCTAAGGGGGGAGGAATGATCCAGGTGGATATTGGTGGCCACCCACCTATTCCACTTAGGGACCCACCATTTTTCTTTCATTTTTTTTAGTTTCCTTAATTATAGCACAATTTACTATTTTTAGCAGTTTTTCGGGTCCTGAACTTCCGGAGCCATTTTGAGGCCCTAAACGATGTTTTCTGAGAATCTCTTCTTTTAAGAATAGGATTCCATTCCAAACTCAATATCTTTGGTTAGAAGTTTTAGTCCTCGGATAGATATTCATAACGATGTATCATGTGCGTCAAACGGAGATAGTATGCCAAAGTTACGACCCCGGGAAATTGATGTACCAATTTACCCCAACGAGGCCCATATTCTGGCGTTTCATGTCCTAGGGTTAGGTTTTTGCATGTTTAGGGTTTTCCATTGTTTCTAAATAATATATAGGCCTTCGAGCCTCATTGTAACACAAAGTTCAGAGGCCTGTAGCCACCACCTCTCTTCTTAGAGATAAGCTACCAATGCCCTAGCTAGTTTATTTCCATTATGTCTGTAAACAAATTTCAGTTCTTTGATATTAATGAAATGAAGTGCTATTTCCACTGCTTTTTTATATTTATGCTTATATGTGTATTTTGTTGCATTCTTGCATAAATCGAGATCAATATTTTTCAATGACAATATGCCCTACTCTATTTTTGGCATGTAAACAATTAACAAGTATGTGTGTCCTCAGGAGCTATACGTGATTGAATGCACCCTCCCCTATATTATATAACAACTATAAAAAGTAAAGGTTGAAGTTTGATGTTTGCAATATTAAAGGATTTCTCAAGAAATTAGTCCATATATGTGTTGCAAAGTTGTTCAAATGGTCTAATCTGAAGGATATATCTTGGTGTATATTGTAGTTTGATGAAAAATCATATGTGGATCCATGTTGAGTGTATGAAAATTGTCTTTATAATTGTAATATAAACTTACATAATCATATTTTAATATAAAATACATTATTCTGAGTTTTATTTCATAGAAAATTACTTAAGTTTTTCTTTGTAGCACAAGTCAGTTGTTAAGGCCTCCCACCTAGTTTGCATTGCAAATTCATTTATTTCTTAGTTAGATAATATAAGTAGATACATTTATATTTTTATTTATGTTCTGTAGATTAATATTTTAATTCAATATAATTTATTTTTTGAACTTGCATGTGTCCATAATTGCAAAAGTGTGGTTCCCTATAGAGTTTAGGCATTGAATATTGAAGAACAAATGCATTGTTTAAGCAATTGGAAAAATATTTGATGTTTTTAATGCAAAACAAAGTGTTGTGATTAGAGCTTGTACAATTCCCTTGTAAACATAATCCTAGTGATCCAACAAACTTGTAGCATTTTACTTTTTTATTGATTGAATTTTATCTTTTAAGTGTAAAGTGTACATCCCCCCTATATAAGTTAGGCACTAAAGTTTGAAGAATTAAAGCTTTTCTCAAGCAATCGTAGGACCATTTAATTCCTTTGATTCCAAACAAAATACCATCATTAGAGTCTGTAAAGTTCTCTTGAAAGCATAATCTTGGTGATCCATCAAATCTCTATAACCCTTTATTTTTTAGTATGATAAAATTTCATTGCCAATACATGTTTTAGAGAATTAGATTGTAAAATATCTTTCATAGCACGAGAATAATTTATGTACTAGATACACAAAATTTTTTGGTGTTTATACGTTTATGACCACAAATTTAAGGAAATTTAATTTAAGCAATTGAATTGCCTAACAATAACCTTCTCAAACTAAAGGAGGTTGTATTATCAATTTTGAGCAACCTCTTCAAATCACAAAATGTTATTATAATTTAAGGTTCCTCAAATTTGATGTGGATCAACTCTTGAAAATATAGGAACTCTCTCAAAATTTAGGAATAGGAGGTGTCATAAAATCTATTTTAAATAACCTTCTTAAACTAATGGAGGTTGTACACAATTAATATTGAACAAACTTCTGAAATCAAATTTAAGGTTCCTCAGATTTTACATGGATAAATTTTTGAAAACGTAGGAACCCCCTTCAAATTAAAGGAAATAGTATTAACATGAGGCATGTCCTTGAAAACAAACACTTTTTAATTTGTAAAAAGTTGCAAAAGGCCTCATTTTCCCAGTGATTTCAAAATATCTAATCAAATTTCCCTAATATTTTCAAATTTGAGGAAAATTTCTATAGTATAACTAAGGTATATTATTAGATATATTATCATAATGTAATAAATATAATTTTCATATGACTTGCAACATAATTTTTGTTTCTTACATTGTGGTCATAAATCTAATAACATTTCTTATGTATATTACACTTTTTGAGATAACAAAAAAGTGATTAATGGTTAAGAACATGTGTTTCTTCTTAAGAAGTCAAAGGTTCAACTCTAAAATGGGTTGTCCCATAAAAAATTGTTTCATACAAAAAATTTTGTGTCTAACTTGACTATGATTTTAAAATTAAATGACTATTATTATTATTATTATTATTTGGGTGTCTAACTTGGCTATGACATTAAAATTAAAATATTATTATTATTATTTATTATCTTTTTAATTAGAGAAAAGTTGTGAAAGATGTGATTTTTTTTCTTTATTAGAATTATATTCTTAAGCTTAAGTGTATGAGATTATACTCAGATTATATATAAGAGTTTTATGCTCTTTCTTCGTTTTTCTTTGCATGTCCCCAACGAGGTCAAGGTATAAGGAGTTAGGGATCGAACTGGTTGAACCTTTGCAAGACCAACCTCGCAAACCCCGATGGACTTCCATGGCGGAAGAAAAGAAAGACGAGGGAGAAGGAGATCGTATCAAAATATTGCTCGAGGAGGCCCTAGATAAACATAGGAACCTGATGATGGATAAATTTAACCAGATCCTTCAACATGTACCCACCGGTGATGCATCTTCATCCAGCAGCCACTTTGGAGGCACCATTCCTTTTAAGGTACAAGTTAACTTTGACATTCCCATATTTGAAGGCCATATAGATGCAAACGCCATAGATAGATGGTTGAATCTATTAGAAGTATATTTTTCAGTTCATGACTTTTCCAAATGGGAAGAGATTACTTTTTCAGTTTTTAAAGCCGCTCCCCATGTTAAGGAATAGTGGGAAACCTACTATGTGGAAAAGGATGAGAGGGAATCCTCCCTATTCTCGGTCGCACCCACTTGGAATTCTTTCTGAGATTCCATCAAGGAATAATATTACCCCATTGAGCGATATGAGGACAAGTACATACAATGGACTACGTTGCGACAACAAAGGGATCAAGATGTGCATGAGCTGATAAGTCTATTCTATACCCTACGCACAAAATTGGGTATCAAATATTCGAAGAAACATTTGGTGGTTAAGTAACACAATTGTTTTCATAGATACATCCATGAGGAAATGGAGTTCCTCGACATCTCCTCACTTGGTGCAGTGTACCGATATGCCTCCATGAATGAGCATAAATTCAAATAGAAGAGGCGAGACTTTGGATATGTGAATCATAAGCAGGGGAAAGGTGGCTCCAAACCGCAAAAAAAATGACAAAGCAAAGGCAAGGCAACCCAAGATAACCTGCCGAAGCCAGAAGCGAAGGACATGAGGAAGTGGTGTGAGTTCCATAAGAGCTCCACTCACAACACAAGTGAGTGTCGGGACAAGTAGTCATTGGTGCTTGAGCTAAAGGCTTCTGAATCAGATGCATGTTTAGACTATGATTCAGACCCTGAAAATGGGAATGAAAAAGGGAAGCAGATTATTGAAGTGGAGCCTAGTGACATTGTTTCCACCACCAAGATCCAGAAGGAGGAGCCTGAAGATCCATAGGAGGAGAGTGCCTATTCCATTCCCAAATGTGAGTGAAGGGTTCCATGCTGCAGTTCATTGTCATTATCGGGAGCAAAAACAACCTCATTTAAGAAGAGGTCATGAGGTAGTTGGGCCTGTTGACCACACCACACCTGCAACTGTACACCATTAGGTGGCTTCACCAAGGACGGGATCTCCGTGTCATTTAGCAGTGCCACCTTCCCTACAACATCAAGCCCTTCACGGATGAGGTATTATGTGATGTTTCTCCTCTTGAAGTTTCTGATGTATTATTAGGCTAACCATACTTGTGGAGGTGACATGTTGTGTATGATTCTAGGCTTCTATCCAAACTTATAATCTCATTTTTATTTGTTATCTATAGGCGGATATGCCTCAAACAGTTAATTCAAAACTTGTATAAATATCGGTCTTTTGAAACTAGGAAACATTCCTAATTTTTGATAATTCGGTGTATGCTTTTGAAACTTTGTTTTTGATAATAAGAATACCAATTCTAGATCCTTTGATATGCACGTAGTCCATTAGAGTTTCAACTCATTCTACTACAGAGGGCACCTACACGGAAAGGAGGTTTTTAATTGTTTTTTAGTTTCAAATTTGTCATTTAAATTCCTGTTGATTCGTTATTTCTGTTTTTGTCAATTCATAGTTAAATTCATATTGTTTTCATAGTTAGATTCCTGTCAATTCATAGTTTAATTTGCTTGCTGTTTATGAATGCTTTTTTATATTAGTTTCAAATTAGTTGTGTAATCTTGTACTCACTAAGTCATCTCAAGAAAGTGGCTCTGTCATTTTCCAATTGGATCATATTTGGGTATTCGATCATACAACAGTCATAGTTTCCTTTAACATGATTTGTACTTGTTTTCAATTTCAATCAACATTGTCATTTCAATTCTTAGTAATATGATTTATGCTTTCAATCCATGGAATATAATTAGATTAAGTTAGGACATAATTAAATTATAATTGTGCTTTGTTTTCATAGGACTAAAAGCTTTCAATGGATAAGATAGGAAATGATTTCATCTTGTCATTTGAATGCAATTAGATTTAGAATAGTGCTCTATTTTTAAACTAGTTGGATATTCTTCATAGATGATTTTGTTGGCCTACTAACATCATTCAAAGTTTGATTTATTTTTATGAAACTTAGATTAGTTAATGAACATTTCCCTTTCTTCCTTCTTTTAGATTTCATATTCCATTAAAAATAGTTTGTAATTCAATTTCTTTCCTTATAATAAAAACAACATTTCATTTTCTTCCTTCTTTAAGCATTAGTTTTCATCATTAAAATTCATATATATTTAATTATTAACTAACATTTAGAGATTCCATTATTTATACCAATTTTAGACATAAGATACAAAATCTCCAAAACAACATAAACGTACACAGCGAAGTAAGAGAGCAAGGTTACCTAAGCATATATAGAGCACCTCACTTCATCAAATTACTAACCTCGGTCGATAATTCATGATAGAAATTTGAGACATCAAATTGAATAATAATTTTGGCGTCGTTTCCAGGGAAGTGAAATTAGGAAGCCTTACTTATTACATTAAAAAAATGACATGCGTAGAGAAAGAGACTCTAGGGGTATATTCATAGCTAGAGGTAGAAGTTTGATTCCTACAACACCACTCACCCCACCAAGACCATGTAGTGCCACACCACCATCTCAAACTCATATCCCATTTTTCACCTCAAGACATAAACTTCCTGAAGTCTTAAGATAAAAAATCCAAGCATGAGATTTTCCAACTTCATCTACTGAGGCAGTCTTAGAAGAAGAAGATCATAGATCTCCAACAGAAGGAGTACCTTTTTCACCTCTACAGGAGAACATATTCTAGCTCAAGAGTTAGAAATCCCTAGTGAGGAAGAAGAGGAAGAAACTTTCTTCAATATCCCATTGATAGAAGAACCATCAAAAAAACAAATAACCCTACAGTTAGAACCTTACATTAGCTTCGAGGAATATACAATGGAAAAAGAAGAAGGACATGGAGAAATTCTGAATGGAGATGCCTTAAGAGGAAGAGGTAGAGGATGAGGTGGATGAAGAGATGGAGTAAGAGGTAGAGGTAGAGGAGATCCTAACTATGTTGGATTTCCTATAGTTGTTGAGGATACAAATTTTAAAATGAAAAATATTTCACCTTCTATTCTTCCCAATTTCCATGGATTAAGGACTGAGGATCCTGCAACATTTTTATTTAAATTTGAATTCTTATGTAGATCTTATGACTACTTACAATACTCTCAAAAAATTAAGCTATTCCCTACAACACTCAAGGGTGCAACTCTAAAATAGTTCATGGGTTTGATAACACAATCTATTATGACATGGGATGAGATGAAAAATGCATTTTTTCAAAGATATATGGATTATTGCACACCTTTTAATAGGAAGGATGAAGTATTTAAAATGATGTAGAGAGAGGATGAAAACTTAAAAGATTTAATTGAGAGATTCAATTATAATATCAAGAGAGCTAAGATGGAAAATCTAGATCAAGATACTTTAAAATATATCTTATTGAATGCCATTAGAGATGAATGGATAGATATCCTTAACATGATGGGAAAATGAGATATCTCTCAATTACCATTACCTAAAATTGTTGAATTGTGCATTCATCTCTCAAGAGGAAAATCAATAACAGGGAGAAATACAAGAGATCATATTATCTCTAGAGTAAATAAATATGCAACTGGAATAGTGAGTAGTGCAAAAATTGGAAATATCCTTGATGAATTTAAGACATATATCTTAGGGAGTCTCAGTGAACAAATAGACACCCTGAAATTACAAAACAAACAGAAAGCTGAAACTGATGCCTTAACTATTTTCTGTCCTAAATGCAGAAAGAAACACGCTTTAAGAGAATTTCCTCTTGATTTAAAATTCATAGAGACCTGTGTTATTTGTGCAGAAAATCATGAAACAAAACAATGTCCCTCTATACCAGGTCTTAAGGCTGTCTTTCAAGAAGAAGAAACTCCATCTTCAGTAGCCTTCCTCTTTGTTTTGTCTCTAGAAGACCATGACAGGGTCCACAAACTCAAGGTTTTAATAACCAAATGTATAATAAACCCCCACCAAGCAATTGGAATTCATCATGGCAACAACCTTGGTCCCAACATCAACCTTGGACACAAGGGATGCAAAATCCTTATGGCATATACTCTCAGTATCACCAGTATCCACAACCCTATTCAAACTATCCTCCCCAACATTTTCCACAACAAAATCAACCACCCCAAATCCAGAATTAGAACCCACAACCGTCATTACCATATCCACAAAGAACAAATCACATACCTGCCCAGCCATTACCAAACCCAAATAACAAAAATTCTCAAAATGCTTATAACATAGAAGGAAAAAACTTTCCAAATTACATTATTACCCCACTAGATCTTAACAATGTCAAACTTAGATCTGGTAGAATATTAGAAAGGGAAAATCCTTCTATTTCTATTCAAGGAAAAAATTATTTTGATGAAGAAATTTCTCTACCGAAAAATAAAAGTTCTAAAGAAGGGACATCTCTTCAGCAAAACCAAAATTATGAAAATGAAAAACAAAAAATCCAATAAAATAAAATCCTATAATAGAGAAACCTTCAGTATCCATTTCTAACCCTCCTTTTTGTGAAAGATTACAAATCGATAGAGGGATAGACACATTTTTTTTTTTTTTTACCTAATTATGATTTTCTAGATGAATTGAAAAATGTTTGTATCAAAATTCCTTTGTTACAGGCCATTAAAGAGATTCCTATTCTATCCAAAACAATAAGAGGGTTGAGCATGAAAAAATCAGGAAGGAAAACAAAGAAATAAAAAGGATTCAGTTAGTAGGAAAAATTGATGACATTATGATGGGAAAAATAGCCATACAAAAAAATTTGGACCGAGGAAGTCCAGTTGTAAAAACACACATCAATGGCATTGAGATTCCAAATACATTAATTGACTTAGGAGCATCTATCAACATCATGAGAAAACAAACTATGGAACAACTTACGCTTCCAAACCTTCAATATACACCAACATTATTTCAATTAGCAAATAGATCAATAGTTAAGCCATATGGTGTATTAGAAGACATATATGTGTCCTTAGACTCTTGGGAATATCCAGTTGACTTCATGATCCTAACTCCCAAGAACAACTTGGGGGGACATCCATTAATTTTAGGAAGGCCTTGGTTAGCTACAACCGATGCTTTCATTAGTTCATTAGGGGAATTTTGAGGTCTAAAATGGGCCTCCTAAGGAAATTATAAAATAATAGTGGAAATAATAAAATAAGATTTGATGACATCATCAAATTTGAGTAAAAAATTTGGGAGATAAGTTGAAAATACGAGTTGAAAAAGTAGTTATATTATTTTATTAATTTTTAATTTTTTTACCATTTTACTTACAAAATGGTGAATCATCCCCCATGGTTGACATCATCATTTTGAATCCTACTGGTTCTTATAAAGTTTATTTTGGTTGTACATTTTTCTTAGGAGGCCCATTTTAGACCTCAAAATTCCCTTAATGGCAGATCTAGTGATATGTTTATTTCTGATGGAAACTCAACAAAGAAATTCACTCTATATCCTCCAGTAAAAACAGTCACAGAAATAGGAGATGAAGAATGGATGGATGATGGTGATGAGATACAACCTCTCTTTACTATTTCTCATATTAGTGAAGAAATTCAAATCTTAAATTCAATAGAAAATTTTGAAACATCCTCACAATGTGAATATGATTATAGTTTTTAAGAACAATGCAATATTGAATACTTTTCATATAGACAGATGTCTTTATATTCTATGGAAGAATTTGGTAACTCTAAAGTTGAAATCTTACAGGAAAATACTTAAACATAAACAAAAACTTGGAAAAAAATCCAACAAGAAGAGTCAATCAAAACATTACAAAAACATTCTTCTGCATATGCATGGGAGTACACTGATATGAAAGGAATTAGTCCCGAGACTTGTATACATCATATCTACATTGAGGAAAACTATAGGCTTATCAAACAACCTCAAAGAAGGATGAACCCAAATCTTAGGGAGATTGTGAAAGAAGAATTGCAAAAATTGCTAAATGTAAACTTCATCTATCCAATTTCAGATAGTCAGTGGGTTTCTCCCTTGGTGATTGCACCTAAAAATAATGGTAAATGGAGGGTATTCATTGATTATAAAGAGTTGAATAAGGCTACTCTAAAAGATCATTTCTCATTGCCTTTCATAGATCAAGTATTGGACACATTAGCGGGAAAGAAGTATTTATCATTTTTAGATGGTTTTAGTGGTTACAATCAAATTCAAGTAGCACCTAAAGACCAAGACAAAAGCACATTCACCTGTCCATGGGGAAGTTATGCTTACCGAGTACTTCCTTTTGGATTGTGCAATGCACTTGCAAAATTTGAGAGGGCATTATTAGGAATTTTCTCTGATCTAATACATGATTTTATGGAAGTATATATGGATGATTTTACAGTTTATGGGAATTCATTTGAAGAGGCTCTTGAAAAATTGGAAAACATTCTTAAAAGATGCAAAGAAGAAAATCTTTCATTAAGTCATGAAAAATGCTTTATGATGTTTATTGAAGGAATTGTTTTAGGACATCACATTTTAGGTGATGGAATTAAAGTAGACTCATCTAAGGTTGAAGTCATCTCCAAATTATCAATTCTAAGTTGTCAAAAGGATGTTAGAATTTTTCTAGGATTTACAGGGTACTATATAAGGTTTATATAAAACTTCACCAAAATAGCATCTCCACTCTTCAAACTTCTTACCAAATATTGTGAATTTAGTTGGAATCCTAATTGCCAATTGGCATTTGAAACTTTAAAAGAAAAAATTTCCGAAGCACACATCTTAAGAGGTCCAAATTAGAAAATACCTTTTCACATTTCAACAGATGCTTCAGATATAACTCTGGGAGTTGTACTAGGAAAAAAATATTTGATCCCCTATGCTATCTATTACACAAGTAAAAATTTTACTCCTGCTGAGTTAAATTACACTGTATCTGAAAAAGAATTTATAGCTGTTGTCCATGCTATTAAAAAATTTAGACACTACATCATTGGCTATGAAACCTTCATTCACACAGACCATTCTGCAATTAGGTACTTAATGAATAAATCTATCACTAATAGTAGAATCACAATATAGTTATTACTTCTGCGAGAATTCAACGTTACCATTCTATACCGACCTGAAAAACAAAACACAGTTGCTGATTTCTTGTCTAGAATTCAAAACAACAATAATGATAATCTAGTAGAGGATGATTTTCCTGATGAATATCTCTTTGCAATAACTACTAAATCTCCATGGTTTTCATATATTGCTAACGACTTAGCTACAGATAAATTACCATCATACTTGTTTCCTAGAGAGAAAAGAAGAATTATTCAAACAAGTGCATTATACTCATGGGTTAATGATGAATTGTATAAAACAAGTCCATATCTCATCATCAAAAGGTGTGTTCGAGAAGATGAAATGCCTGAAATTATGAAGGCATGTCACGATGAAACTTGTGGTGGACACTTTGCTGATAAGAGGACTGCCTATAAAATCCTTCATTTAAGATATTATTGGCCATCCATCTTTAAATATGGAAAATATTATGTCAAAAGGTGTGACAACTGTCAAAGAATACGGAAACCTGTTCCTACAGATGAAATTCCCTCACAACCTCATGTACTCATCGAACCATTTGAAAAATGGGCCCTGAATTTTGTTGGACCAATCAATCCACCATCAAGACAAAAGAGGTACATTCAGGTTTGCACTGATTATGTCACTAAATTGGTAGAGGTTAAAGCATTTTCTATTGCTAATGAAAATGTTGTAATTTCATTTCTCTTTGAGGATATTTTCACTCGTTTTGGTGTCCCAAGGGAAATTGTGATAGATCAGGGATCTTATTTTACATCTAATGTGGTGCAAAATATTGTGGATGAATACAAGGTTAAACATAGAAAGTCTATTCCATATCATCCACAAGCAAATGGTCAAGTGGAGTCCACCAATAAAGTGATTGAGGCAATACTCACAAAGACTGTACATCTACATAGGAAGGATTGGGCAGATAGGCTTCCTGAATCCTTATGGGCCTACCAGACTACATGGAGGAATACAATAGGACATACTCCCTATGAACTTTTTCATGGGAAACAAGTCCTATTTCCTATAGAATTTCAGATCAAAACCTTGAAGATAGCAGTCAGATTGGGACTTAATATATCAGAAGCCAAAAAGCATAGAATGGAGCAACTTGATGAGCTTGATGAGATCAGGCAAGATACAGTTCAAAGAACAAGTATAATCCAACAACAAAGGTCCAGATGGCATGATAAGTACATAAAATAAATAAAGTTTCAAGAAGGAGATTGGGCACTTTTGTTCGATTCAAAGTTCAAAGACTTTCAAGGAAAATTTTAGACTCATTTGCTTGGGCCTTATGAGATCGAAAAAGTCTTTGAAAATGGAGCAGTCAGGATAAGGACAACTGATGAAGAAAATGTATCTCTTCTTCTGAATGGACACGAATTAAAATTCTATCATAATCCAATTACAAAGGCGGAATCTATCAAAAATTTTCAAGACAATACTGATATGAAGTTGGTGAAGAATAATATTTCTTCTTCCCCAACTTAGTCTTATATATATATATAAATTGTAAGTATGAAAACCAATTAATGATTTCCATCCTTATACATAAAATACAAGATGAAATTCAAAGTTCTGACATCTTATATTTTCTCCCATTCTAAAATCCCAAATTATTTCTTCCCTTTCTGTCTCTGAAGCATTAAAAGAAGTAGCTACATAATTGCTACAATTCTGCAATTCTTAGGAGATTCTGTAGCTGTCATCACATTCTGCAGCTCTGTTATATTTTCTTACAGCCTACTGAAGAAAACAGATTGAACATAAGAAATTAAGGACTCCATTGAAGATCATGCTGAGAGGATACCTGAAGAATCAACACAAAGAAAAGAGCAACAAATGTTAGTTCCAAGGTATGCTTTTTTAAATAATAAGACCAAAAACATTAGTATATATAATTTAGATGATCATATGCTACCTCAATATGTCATCATTAGAATTGAATGTATTCATATTCACATCACAAATTCATAATTTGACCACATCATCCGTATCATATCCCATAATAAGCCATATTGATTCTCCCATTAATGATTAACGGTCATGTATAACTTCCGTAACCCAATTATCCATGTTCCTAAACCCTTGCCGAACATCTATTTCACTTGCACTTGTCTAAAAACCCTTGACATCCTTAACCAAGAACCATGACCTCAATTCACTTGACCAAAGAAGAACAATTCTGAAGGTGAAACTCCTCACGATAGAGACATGGGTTTGATAGTGAGAACTGAACCTCTGGGAGAAAAATTCATGGAGGTTTATCCTCAGGTAAAGGAAATGTCATAGAAGGTGCAATTGCTCCAATTTATAGAGAATTTTTATGGATTCCATAAGGAGTTCACCATGTCCTTTGCAAGATTTTTCGACAGCCAGAGTTCGGAATTTGAGATATAAAATTATCAGTGATAGAAGCTTTTGGGGCCGAAGCTATAGAACTCCCAAGAATTGGCGAGAGATGGCTTAAGAAAAAGTAAATACACAACAAAGAATGGAAAGTTTTTCTGAAGAATCTAGGTATGGACACTACTGTTTACAAGAAAGGAATTCCCACTATCTTACATTTGGGGTTGTGGTATAAGAATAATAAGAAGTTGAAGAAAAAAGAACAAATCTCTGAACAAGAAAGTCATCAGCCTAAAGTACAAACTCATTACGAGAAAACATAAAATGGTAGTCACCTTAAGGAAAGGAAATAAGAGGAAGCTGGATGTATTAGCGGAGGTCTCAGAACAAATGCAATAGGAGGTGAAGGCTCACATTTTTGGGAAATTGCATAAGGAATTGCAATGGTTTCTTAGTGGAGGTATGTTGAACCTCAAAACTGTTCTTATTTTGACACCCTTTTTCATCATTTCTTCCTTCCTTTTCACAAACTCATGACTCTAATCAATAATAATTGACATATTCCATATAAGATAAAGAATTTAAATTATCTCTACTTTATATTATGATTTTTCTTATTATTTAAATGAATTTCTGTAATTACTACAGAATGTGTGCAATTCTGTAGCTATTGTTATGGTTTGATAGGTTTTGAGAATAAAATAAGGAAATGGGTCATATGGGTATCCCAGGAATGATCCACACATGGATCATATCCCACCACTTGTTCTAATTCGAAGAGAAAACGTGCCTATGCTCACGGTCAAGGCCGGTCAAAGAACATGATTAGAAAATGAAATACTATCGATTTTCTTTGACGTAGTAAATCAAGAGATGGCCATTAAATAATTTGCTTCTATCCAAACTTCTAATATCAGTTTTATTTGTTATCTATAGGAGGTTATGCCTCAAACAATTTATTCGAAACTTGTATCAATACTGATCTTTTGAATCCGGGAAACAATGCTAATTTTTGATAATTCGGTGTATGATTTTGAAACTTTGTTTTTGATAATAAAAATACCAATTCCAAATCCTTTGATGCACGCATAGTCCATTAGATTTTAGAATCATTCTGTTACAGAGGGCCCCTGCATGGAAAGGAGGTTTTTAATTGTTTTGTAGTTTGAATTTTGTCATTTAAATTCCGGTTGGTTCGTTATTTATGTTCTTGTCAATTCATAGTTAAATTCATATTGTTTTCATAGTTAGATTCCTGTCATTTCATAGTTTAATTTTATTGTTGTTTATGAATGCTTTCTTAGATTATTTTTCAATTAGCTATACAATCTTGTGCTCACTAACTCGTCTCAAGAAAGTGGCTCTGTGATTTTCCAACTGGATCAGATTTTGGGTATTCGGTTATATAAAAGTCGTAGTTTCCTTTAACATGTTTTGTAATTGTTTTCAATTTCAATCAGAACTGTCATTTCAATTCTTAGTAATAGCATTTATGCTTTGAATCCATGGAATAGAATTATATTAAGTTAGGAGAGAATTAAATTAGAATTGTGCTTTGTTTTCATAGGACTAATAGCTTTCAATGGATAAGATAGGAAATGATTTCATCTTGTCATTTGAATGTAATTATATTTAGAATATTTCTATGTTTTTAAACTAGTTGGATATTCTTCATAGACTATTTTTCCGGCCTACTAACATCATTCAAAGTTTGATTTATTTTTATGAAATTTAGATTAGTTAATGAACATTTCCTTTTCTTTCTTCTTTTAGATTTCATATTCCATTAAAAATAGTTTGTAATTCAATTTCTTTCCTTAGAATAAAAACAAAATTTCCTTTTCTTCCTTTAAGAATTAGTTTTCATCATTAAAATTCATATAGATTTTATTATTCACTAGTGATCCAGGAGGATATTGATCATTACAGTTCAGTAGAAAAGGTCCAAGTCAACTCTAGCAGTTCGATGTCCAGTTCAGTTTCCAAATCCGCAGTTTCGTCAATTCGCCAATGAAAAGGTCCTTCAGTATCATGGTTCAGTGTCAAGGTCATCATGTGTTTCGAGTTTGGATAAAAAAGGTGTAAAAGGGGACATGGTATTTATGGACCTAGTTCTAAGGTTTCCTATGGTGAAATACCTTATGAAATGTAAAAGTCCTATTTCTAAATACCTAAAACATATGTCAAAACTAAGACTTAAGGTTTAAAAACCTAACAAAATAGTCTAGCCCTAAATCCTAAACCCTAATACCTAAGGCTAAAACCCTATACACGTGACCTAAGTCCTAATCATAAACCCAAGTGATGGCCTAAGTCCTAAACCATATGAAAAACCCTAAGCATTATTCCTAAGACATATGCATATAAACCTTATGGTCTAAATCCTAGCGCAAAAATATTAAAACCATATTATAAAAACAATACCAAAAACCTTATTACATAGGGTTCGGGTGATATATAAGTTTTAAAACTTTATAATAAAACCTTATTAAAACCCACAATGTTAAAGTCTAACTGCTAGCTCCTGATCGTGCCAGAAAATATTAACCGCCAGCAAATGTGACAGGCCTGAAAACCGTAGCAGATAGATTGATAGGTAAGTTGATCGGAACCATGAGATATGCTACGTGGATAAGACATGTGACCGCAGGTTGCCGGAACCGCCGGGGTTATGGACCGTGACCACCATTGTTACATCTCACCCGCCCACCTGATCACACGCATCGGTTATCACCTCCGCCCTGTTAGCCTAATCTTCGGGCTATATTTTTATCATATGGTTTATTTTTGGGTTTTAAATTTAATTCAGTGCCTAAGGTTTGGGAACTTAATCCCTAGGTTTGTGTAAAGATAGGGATTCGAGACCCTCTATTGCTCAACCAATTGTTATTTTTGGTTAGCCAAGGTTCGATGCAGCTTATTTAAGCCATGGAATTTGCTGATGAAGTCATCTTGGATATTTGTGAGGACATTGAGTTTTTGGAGATCAGTTTTAGCAGGTTAGAGGCGAAATTGTTTGCAGCATTGCTCAGCTGTCGGTGGTCAGAATTGAGCATAGAGACAGGCATCGGAAAGGTGAGGAAGAGTAATTTCTATTTATAAGGTTCAGAAGTGCCTGCGAGCATAGTCATTCTATTCCATTTAAGTGTAAAGATTCTTCAAGATCAATCCTAAAAAAAACATATGCCCACTTAAAAGCGGACCCGGAGATGTAGTCCAGGAGGGACGAACTCCGTCATAAAATTGTTTGCCTCCTCTTCTCTCTGATTATTGCTGTTATTTAATTCATTTATGCTGCTGGTTTATGTCATTTTTCATTAAAACATCAATTAACAGTAAATCTAAAGGACAAACTAATCAAACTGCGTAAGCACTTTATTCGATCACATTCATATCATTTTTGGTATCAGAGCAGGTTGTGCTTGTAGTTTGTTTGTTAGTGGATGTTAACCAGGTTGGGATTGCAACGTGGAAAAGGCGAGCTTGAGGAATTCGATCCAGAGATCGGAAGGCAGAAATTTGATCATCAATCAACGATGACAAGGACTGAGACCATTGAGACTCCTGAAGCTACTGAAAAGAAACACATGGATGAGAATCAAATCCAGCAGATGTTTCTAAACATGCAACAAATGTTGGCAGACTTATATCAAGACAAGAAGATGAGGGATGAAACCTCATCATCAAAGGCATCAAAGAAGGACAAGGGTAAAGGCAAGGCAGATAAATCTCCTTCTCCTCCATCATCTCCATCATCATCTTCTTCTTATTCTATTTCTACTTCTGAATCAGAAAAAGAAAAGAAACATAATAATCCACTTTTGAAACATGATGTTAAGTTTGAATTACCTGTGTATGATGGAGAAATAAGACCTGAGCTACTAGATAATTGGATAAAACAGTTAGAAGTCTATTGTCGTATTCAAGATATTATTGATGATAAGACAAAGATCCAATTAGCTAATCTTAGAATGGGGGGTACTGCTTTGATCTGGTGAGAGAGTAGGATACAGATAGATTAAAGTGTAAGGGAAAAGTTATCACCACATGGAATAAGTTTATTAAATCTCTAAAGAAACAATTCTATACGTTGGGTCACACACAAAAAGCTGTAATTGATTGGCAGTGCTTGCGACAAGGTAAGGGACAGAGTGTTCAAGAGTTCACACAGGAATTCAGAAATAAGGCATTAGCACTCGATATTTCTTTGGACACAAAAGAAACTTTGTTGAAGTATATTGGCAGTTTGCATTCATATTTGCAACATACATTATTAATGTTCAATCCTAACGATTTTTATGAAGTTTGTGTTCAAGAAATTCATGTCGAATCAGGTGGTAGACCATTCAAGTTTACACCAAAGACATCTAAGCAGATGGAAACTGAAGACAACAAAAATAAGGGCAAGTCAAAGGGAAAGAAGATTGCCACAACTCAAAAGGAAGAATATAGACCCACGTGTACACATTGCCAAAGGATCGGCCATGATGAAGCTAGGTGTTGGAAACTTCATTCGGAACTGAAGCCGAAGAAGTTTCAATAGAAGATGGGTGAAAATAAGGCTGAAACAATAGTCCAACAAGGCTTGGACTTGGGATCCGATTCAGGTGATGAAGGTAAAATTTCTGATGCTAGTACTTCTGCTTCTTCAAACATCAAACAACAGAATGAAGATAAAAGAATCGAGTTATTTCATATAAGGGTAACTTCAAAGCATACTAAGATAGATACATTTTTCAATATGGGATCACAGGAAAATTTAATTTCTAAGTCATTGGTTAAAAAATTGGGTTTGAAAACACATAATCATCTGAAGCCATATCCTTTAGGGTGGTCAAAGGAACAAAGTCAAATTCATGTTATCAAATAGTGTCGGTTAAAATTTGCAATCACAGCTAACTATACCGATGAAGTGGAGCTAGATGTGATACCATTAGACATTTGTGGAATTGTCTTAGGTAGCCGTTATCTTTATGACCGTGATGCAGTATTTTATAGAAAAGAACATGTGTTTCATCTCAGGAAATATGGGATTAAGTACATCGTTCGGGCACATAAAAACAAAGATCACTTGAATTTAATTAATGCTAATCAGATTAAGCACTTAATAAGTTCGAGTAGGAGATACATACTCATGTCGATAAAAGAGCAACATAAGGAACTTATTGATACTTGTTCAAGTTGTGAAATTCCGTATGAAGGTAATTTAGTTAAAAAGGTAGATTTATTTCAGGATATAATTAAAGAACCAAAACATCTACTTCATAAAATGGCAATATCACATGAGATGCAGTTGATCTTTGATGCCTCTAATGTTGAAATGTATCACAAGTCAGTTATAGAGCATAAAGAAGTAAAGCAACAAATTTCAGGGATGGAATTCATGCGACTTAGATAATCTCCATACAGTTCACCCATAATTTTGGCTCATAAGAAAAATAGGGCATGGGGAATAAGTGTCGATGTTAAAGTTGATTCAATTAAGCAGAAAAATTTCACAGTATTGATAAATCATCAACAACCATATGAAATTAAAACAGATGATAAAGGTTATGCAATGGAAACAGTGATTCACATAGATTATCAGCTGCTTCAATACTTTCAGTCATATACTAAGATGCAACAATCTCACTACA
Organism: Pinus albicaulis; assembly: GCA_034641835.2. Classification (NCBI taxonomy): domain Eukaryota; kingdom Viridiplantae; phylum Streptophyta; class Pinopsida; order Pinales; family Pinaceae; genus Pinus; species Pinus albicaulis. The sequence goes on from CM076570.1 coordinate 974,135,901, forward strand.
GTTGGATGGGATTTCTTTAGCAATCACAATGAAAATTAAGTGAGATTGTGAAGGTAACAAGCAGGCAAGAGAAGAGTATGCCCAATTTCTTTAATGCTTCGCATCTATAAAATTTCATTTGTTATATATATATATGTACATAGTAATTATAATTATTTCGAAGATACTTTTGAATCACTAACTCATAATGTTTCCTATTAAAGAGGTAAAGTTATTCAGAAATTTATCTTTCTTGATCGTTATGGCTAAGCAAGATTACGACACAAAGTCAAAAGTATCATATCGGTCTCATGTATGAAACAATTGTGAAGTACATAAAGGGATGTGTAATGTGTTCCGATACAAAGCTATGCAATCGGCCTGAAGATTGGTTTGCACATACCACTTCCAGTTCCTTTTCAACCATGGGGCAGCATGGATTTGGTTCAAGGACAGACGGGAATGGTGAACAAGGCTGAGATACATATTCTTCGAGGTAACTGCAGTATACATCCTAAGATGTGGGATGAATTTTTAACTTATGTGCATCAAGCTTACAATCAAGCCTTACATTCTTCTGCGCCACGACAAGCATTGAGTCAAGTCAGGTTCAAATTGCGCCATGATAAGCATCAGTTTCGTCAATTCGCCAATGAAAAGGTCCTTCAGTATCATGGTTCAGTGTCAAGGTCATCATGTGTTTTGAGTTTGGATGAAAAAGGTGTAAAAGGGGACATGGTATTTATGGACCTATTTCTAAGGTTTCCTATGGTGAAATACCTTATGAATGTAAAAGTCCTATTCCTAAATACCTAAAACATATGTCAAAACTAAGACTTAAGGTTTAAAAACCTAACAAAATAGTCTAGCCCTAAATCCTAAACCCTAATACCTAAGGCCAAACCCTATACACATGACCTAAGACCTAATCATAGATCTAAGTGATGGCCTAAGTCCTAAACCATATGTCAAACCCTAAGCATTATTCCTAAGACATATGCATATAAACCTTATGGTCTAAATCATAGCGCAAAAATATTAAAACCATATTATAAAAACAATACCAAAAACCTTATTACATAGGGTTAATGTGATATATAAGTTTTAAAACTTTATAATAAAACCTTATTAAAACCCACAACATTAAAGTCTAACTGCTAGCTCCTGACCACGTTGGAAAATATTAACCGCCAGCAAATGTGACAGGCTTGAAAACCGTAGTGGATAGATTGAAAAGTAAGATGACTGAAACCGCGAGATATGCTGTGTGGATAAGCCATGTGACCGCAGGTTGCCGGAACTGCCGGGGTTATGGACCGTGACAGCCGATGTTACATCTCACTCGCCCACCTTATCACACGCATCGGTTATCACCTCCGCCCAGTTAGCCTAACCGTCAGGCTATATTTTTATCATATGGTTTATTTTTGGGTTTTAAATTTAATTTAGCACCTAAGGTTTGGGAACTTAATCCCTAGGTTTGTGTGAAGATATGGATTTGAGACCCTCTATTGCTCAACCAATTGTTATTTTTGGTTAGCCAAGGTTCGATGCAGCTTATTTAAGCCATGGAATTTTCTCATGAAGTCATCTTGGATATTTGTGAGGAAATTGAGTTTTTGGAGATCAGTTTCAGTAGGTTAGAGGCGAAATTTTTTGCAGCATTGCTCAACCGTTGTTGGTTGGAATTGTGCACGGAGACAGGCGTCGGAAAGGCGAGGAAGAGTAATTTCTATTTACAGGGTTCAGAAGTGCCTGCGAGCACAATAATTCTGTTCCATTTCAGTGTAAATATTCTTCAAGATCAATCCTAATAAAAATGGACGCCCACTTAAAAGCGGACCCGGAGATGTAGTCCAAGAGGGACGAACTTCGTCATCAAATTGTTTACCTCTTCTTCTATCTGATTATTGCTATTATTTAATTCATTTATGCTGCTAGTTTATGTCATTTTTCATTAAAGCGTACTTCAGTTAACAGTCAATATAAAGGAAAAACTAATCAAACTGCTTAAGCACTTTATTCGATCACATTCAGATCAACTAGCATTTAGAGATTTCATTACTTAGAGCAATTTTAGACATAAGATACAAAATCCCCAAAACAACGTAAACATACACAATGGAGTAAGAGAACAAGGTTACCTAAGCATATATAGTGCACCTCAGTTCATCAAATTACTAACCTCAGTCGATAATTCATGATAGAAATTTGGGACATAAAATTGACTAAACATTACCCAATGGACCTATCTATAAACACTTTGTTATGGAGAATGACGAAATCAAGAGGTAGATTCAGGAGTTGTTGCAGAAAGGTCATATCCAGTTGAGTTCATCGCCTATGTGAGACCAATCATGTTGGTGCAGATGAAGGATGGGACTTGGAGACTCTATATTGAATATCGGGCACTGAACAAGATCACTATACAAAATAGGTATCCGATCCCATGTATTGATGACCTTCTGGAAAAAATCAAGGGGGGCAAATATTTCAGCAAGATTGACTTGAAGTCCGGGTATCACCAAGTCTCAATTATGTAGAAATTTTAATATAATTATGTATTGCCTAGATTCTCCCGATCTAAAAATTATATGCCACTGTTAAATACAGAATCACTTCTACAAAAATTCTTGAGGAAATTTAAAACACGATCGCCAATTACAAACACATGAAGAAAGATCATTCACACATAACACAAATATTTGCCGGGAAAGCTAAAGCTAAAAACCCCACTATCATATATTATGTATATATCATGGATCATGAAAAAATATCATACAAAACTCTACTCCAAGAGCTCTTAGTACAACATACAATCGTCTCACACTGTCATGCAAAAATTTGGAAAATGCCTTAGCCAATTTTCTGCCTCACAACAACCTGCCTCCACCGCGTAATCCAAGTTGATTACAAAGACCAATTCGATGCAATCATGCCCTCCTTGACTGTGAAATCCTCATGAGCATATCCAATGTGTGTTTGGCTTGCAAGAGTGTAATCCAATATAGTACAACTGATAGTCAACTGTCCCTTTCACCCACCTCTCAACTGGCTCTCAATTGGATCTGAAATGCATGTAGTTAACAATAGTAAATATTCGGTTGCATGTGAGATCACTCCATGTGAATTAATTTAATATTTAATTCACTGATCTCTCACTAGTGTATCTTCAGCTACAACTAGCACAACTGAGTTTAACTCACTTAATGAGTTAAACTACTTTACAACTCACATAACTACACATCCAACTCTGTTACAACTTTGAATCACTCAGTTACAACTAAGTCAACTTGAATGTGCCACCAACCAACCTTTGAACTCAAAATTCCTTCAGCTAACTGGTTTGCCACTTCAATTAACTAATTTCAAGTGCTCCATGAGAATAGATTAATATTTATTGTCCAACTATTATGAAGGGACTATAATAGTCGACATGCATCAATAAATATACATGCGATCTATAGATAGACTTCGCACATACATCTAAAAATAGAATATCATCTATAAATAGAATTTTCTCAACATCTATAAATAGACTTCCGCTATAAATAGAATTTTCTCATCCATCCTAAAAATAGACATACACCTAAAAATATCCTATGGGCCCCACCTAGTGTAGGTGCTTAATTTTCACTAGGATCATCATCTTGTTGAATCTCAATGCTCCCTCTCAACAAGAAAGGGATTATCCTTCACCCCGATCCTGTGTCTATGGTATTTGAATTTTCTCCTGGTGAGCGCCTTCGTCAAAATATCTGCATCCTGATCCTCTGTAGGAATGTACTGAAGCAACATGATCTTCCGTTGCACACAATATTTGATATGATGATACTGGATATCTATATGCTTAGATCTATCATGAAACACAAGATTAATCAAGAGTTTAATGCAACTCTGATTATCACAATGAATCACTGTAGGATCTAAATGAGAACCAAACAAACCAACCAGGATATTTCTCATCCAGATAGCCTCACATGCAGCTTGACTTGTTGCCATGTATTCCGCTTTTGCTGAACTGAGTACCACGGATCTTTGTTTCCTGTTGTACCAAGAAACAACTGTAGATCTGATACTGAAGACCCCTACTGATGTGCTCTTTCTGTCCGTTGGGCTGTCTGCCCAATCTGCGTCCATGAAGCCATGCAACTTCACCTCATCTATCTATTTGTACCACAAGCCACACTCAGATTTTCCCCTCAGGTATCTCAGGACATGCTTTCCCACCTTCCAAAAGATCTTGGTAGGCTTAACCATTACTTGACTAAGCTAGTTCACCGCATAGCATATGTCTGGTCTTGTATTCACTAAATACATTAGCGATTCCACTAACTGTCGATAGATAGTTGCATCCACTACCTCTCCAGATGTAACGTCCTCTTTCCTCGATTTTCCTTGAAGAGGAGTATCCATGGGTTTGCGACCCTCAATGTGAAACTTACCTAGTATCTCCCTTGAATACTTTCCTTGAGACACAAAAATTTCACCCTCTCGCTGCCATATTTACAATCCAAGGAAATAATGAAGGAGGCCCATATCCTTCATCTCAAACTCATTTGCAAGGTCCTCCTTGCATGAGTGTATCAACTGCTCATCACCAGTCAATATTAAATCATTAACATAAATAACAATGATTAAAAGCTTACCCTCCTCCACAATTTGGGATAGGTTTGCATCTACCTCACTCTTGGTGAAGCCAAGTCCAGTGAAATAGTTGTCGATACAAGTGTACCAAGCACAGGGTGCCTGCTTCAGCCCATAAAACGATCTTTTGAATCTGAACACATGCGACTCACTGTTGAATATTTCAAATCCTTCAGGCTGCTCAATGTACACTTATTCCTCAATGATCCCATTAAGGAACAGAGTCTTCACATCCATCTGATGAATGTGCCAACCCATCTACGCTGAGAGAGCAAGGATGGTCCTTATGGAAGAATATCGTGCGACAGGTGCAAAGGTTTTTTCATAATCAATACCTTCAATGTGTGAGAAGCCCCCAGCCACAAATATGGCCTTGTATTTCTCAACACTCCCTTCAACAGCTTGCTTTACCTTGTAGAGCCATCTTGAACCTACCACTGATTTATCAACTGGCCTTGGAACAATTTCCCAAGCACTGTTTCTAACAATGGAGTCATACTCCTCCACCATTGCATCTACCCATGTGGGCTCCTGCACTGCTTCCTGAAAGGAAGATGGCTCAATCACAATAAATTTTCTCATGAGAGCCATGTATCCAGTGAATCAGTCATGAGACTGTCTTTGTCTGCGCTATGAAGTAGAGATTCCTACATTCTGTGCCACATCAAGTTTCAGCCTCTCAGCTTCTGTGGTATGCCTTCTGCTAGTTTTGATGTTTGGCTTTGCGTGAGTGGACTCCTCCACTCCATTAACCTCCTCCTGTTGCTGATCCACATCTAGAGACTCATCTTTGGGAGCCAATAGTTCCTCCTCCGCATGCAAGTCCAACTTCCTCTCAAGCAACAACTGCATGGCTTTCCCCTCATCAAATTTTATATCCTGCCGCATAGCAATCATCTTACTGTTAGGAAAATACACACAATAATTATGGGGTGTTTCTGTGTACCCCACAAAAATCCCAACTTCAACATTCATCTCCATCTTCTTCATGGCATTCTTGGTCACATGCACATAAACAGATGAGCCAAAAATCTTAAAGTGATAAATATCCGGTTTCTTACCAGTGAAAGCTTCTTGAGGTGTTCTCATGCCAATTACTCTATGAGGACAACGGTTTTGCACATAAACCGTAGTGTTGCATGCTTCTACCCACAAATGCATTGGTAGGCCCTAATCATGCAACATTGATCATGCCGCACCCATGATCGTTTTATTATTTCTCTCCACGACCCCATTTTACTGTGGGTTATGAGGCGTTATGAGTTCTCTTCAAATTCCTTCTTTGCTACAAAATTCTTTGAATTCATTCGAGATGTATTCTCCACCATTATTGCTCTGCAGAGCCTTCACTTACTTCCCTAGCTCTTTCTCAACCAATGCCTTAAACTCATAGAAATTTGAGAATGTTTGATCCTTCTTCTACATGAAGAAGATCCAAAATTTATGAGAAAATTCATCAATAGAAATAACATAATACCTGTGTTTTTCTATTGAAGAGACCAAGAATGGTCCACACACGTCTGTGTGACCTCTCTCCAGGATCACCAAAGCACGGTTCTCCTTTTCATGAAAGGTGGAATTTACATACTTCCCCATGGTGCAACCCTTGCATTGATCTAACTGAGAACGTGTTCCCATTGGAAGTCCAATATATATTTTCTGCATGACTTTCAAGGCTCCATAATGAAGATGGCCCAATCATCTATGCCATAATTCGCCATCATACCAGATCACCACTTTTTCTGCCTTGCCCATCATGGAAATGCAACCTTCTACCTCTAGCTTGTAGATATTCTTGACTCGAATCCCTATCCTCTTGGCTTGACCCATTGTTTTATGTCACAGGAAAGTTTTTCCATCACTGAAAACAATGTCATAGCCTCTGTCCTCCAACATCCCGACGGAGACCAAGTTTTTCTTCAGGCCTGGAACATGCATAACATATTTCAATTGAAATGGTTTACATGAATCCCTCTCAAAGGTAATGGTACCAATGCCGGTCGCATTGTATCGTCCATCGTCGCCCATCTCTATATGCATATGGAGATATTTCTCCTCCAAGTCACTGAAAAGCTCCTTATCGCCCGTCATGTGGAAGGAAGCACCACTATCAAGATACCACACCAATCCCATTTCTCTTGATAATAAGCATGCGATCAAAGAGAAATCAAGTTCAAATTGTGAGGCAAGGGCCTCACCAGCTGCAGCTCCAGCAACCTTCTTGTTCTTCTTCTTTTGTGGGTAGTTAGTGGCGAGATGCCCATGTTCATGACAATGAAAACACTTCACCTTGGACAAATCCAGCTTCTTGCCTTTAGGCTCATATTTTGAGTGGAATTTCTTCCCCTTCCCCTTCCTTGCCTTGGAAACCAAAGCACAAACCTATTCATCATCATTTTTTGATGAAGAGCCATCTCTGGTGTTCTGCCTAAACTCCTCCTGCACTAGATCCGACCACAGTCGTTCCCAATCTGGTAGCTTTTCCCTTCTGTTGACAGAGTCTTGATAAATGTACCAACTCTTAGGAAGTCCCAAGAGAGCCAATCTCACCAAATCATCATCGAAAATAGTTATTCCCACACCCCCCAGTTCATCCCGACATTGGACAAACTTTCTGAGATACTTTGGAATATTGTCACCTTTTTCCATCTTGATCTTTCTGAGTTTATCCTTCAGCGCCAATTTCCTATTGTCGTTGCTGCTTTGGAAAAGATCCGTCAAAGCCTTCCACATAGCATATGGAGTGGCTTTCCCATGAAGGCTTGAGACAATATGGTCTCGTACACCTTCCAACAAAATTCTTCTCGTCTTTTCTACTTTATTTTTCCCTACGTCAAGTAATGCAACATGCGTCGAAGTGGGCTTATTAACACCACTGTTGATGAATTCCTTCAAGCCATTATCTTCAAGAATTGCCTCCATCCTGTCCTTCTAGGAAATGTAGTTCAAGATTCCCTCGAGTGCATACTCTAGCCGCAAGCCATTGAAAGCCATTTTGATATTTACTGAATTGTCGCACTAAGAAATTCTTGCAGAAAATTCGAATTGTTTCCACCAAAAAACTCAGCTCCTGCTTCAAAATTGCAATCTTATGTGCTCTAATACCATGTAGAAATTTTAATACAATTATGTATTGCTTGGATTCTCCTGATCTAACAATTATATGCCATTTTTAAATACATAATCGCTTCTACAAAAATTCTTGCGGAAATTTAAAACATGATCGCCAATTGCAAACACATGAAGAAAGATCATTCACACATAACAAAAATGTTTACCGGGAAAGCTTAAAGCTAAAAACCCCACTATAATATATTATGTATCTATCATGGATCATGAAACAATATCATACAAAACTCTACTCAAAGATCTCTCATTACAATATACAATCGTCTCACACTGTCATGCAGAAATTTGGCAAATGCCTTAGCTAATTTTTTGCCTCACAACAGCCTGCCTCCACTCCGCAATCCATGTTGATTACAAAGACCAATTCGATAAAATCATGCCCTACTTGACTGCAGAATCCTCATGACCATATCCAATGTGTGTTTGGCTTGCAAGAGTGCAATCCAATATAGTACAACTAACAGTCAACTGTCCCTTTCACCTACCTCTCAACTGGGTCTCCATTGGATCTGACATGCATGTAGTTAACAATAGTAAATCTTCAGTTGCATATGAGATCACTCCATGTAAATTAATTTAATATTTAATTCACTGATATCTCACTAGTTCATCTTCAGTTACAACTAGAAAAACTGAGTTTAACTCACTTAACTGAGTTAAACTACTTTACAACTCACATAACTACACATCCAACTCTGTTTCAACTTCGAATCACTCAGTTACAACTAAGTCCACTTGCATGTGCCACCAACCAACCTTTGAACTTGAAATTCCTTTAGTTAATTGATTTTCCACTTCAGTTAACTGATTTCAAGTGCTCCATGAGAATAGATTAATTTTTATTGTCCAACTATTATTAAGGGATAATAATAGTCGACATGCATCTATAAATAGAAATGCGATCTATAAATAGACTTCGCACATACATCTAAAAACAGAACACCATATATAAATATAATTTTCTCAACATCTATAAATAGACTTCTACTATAAATAGAATTTTCTCATCCATTCTAAAAATAGACATACACCTAACAATAGCCTATGGGCCCCACCTAGTGTAGGTTCTTAATTTTCACTAGGATTATCATCTTGTTGAATCTCAACAAATTAAACCCTCTTATGTGTGGAAGACTGCCTTCAAATCCAAGGAGGGCCTTTTTGAATGGTTGGTCATGCCTTTTGGGTTGACGAATTCCCCCGCAACCTTCATGAGGCTGATGAATGAAATCTTGCGACCATTCACCAACTCATTCATGGTGGTGTATTTGGATGACATCCTGATTTTTAGCCAGAGTTGGAAAGGGCACCTCCACCACATTTGGCAGGTCCTCCAAGCACTACAACAACACAAGTTGTGTTCCAATTCAGAGAAATTCAATTTTCGCATGAACCAGGTTCAATATTTGGGATACATCATTGATGAGAGGGGGATGCATGTGGACCCAAAAAAAATCCAGGTCATTCGGGATTGGCCATCCCTAACCACTCTAACAGAGCTCCGTAGCTTTATGGGTCTTTCCAATTTCTACCACAGACTCGTATTGGGGTTATCTCATATATTTTGGCCTTTGAGTCAAGTCACCAAGGGAGGAGCAAAAGAAAAATTATTTAGGTTTGAATCTCAACAAAAGGCATTTGTAGAGTTGAAGCATTACCTCTGCTCTGCACTAATTCCCACTGTAACAACCCTAGTAAAAACTTTCCTGTAAAAATAATAACCGCGGTTGATGTGACACTTATTCCTAGTTGAATGTTTCCTAGTGTGGATTTTCATCGGTTTATTATGGATAAAGGAAAAAGCAATGGAAAATACATTTGGAAAGGAAAAATGGCATATTTGGGACATTTATTTATGAAAATAATGGAAATTAGGAGAAAAAGGAGATGAAAGATCACAGGTTGCATGTGAGGAGGAAAATGAGTAAAATAGAGGCATCATTGATAAAAAAGTTTTTGAGGACCAGTTGGTAACCTTTTATTATTGAATTTTTTGGAGATCTATCATTATTCTCTCCCCCCCCCCCCCCCCCCCTCTCTCTCTCTCTCTCTCTCTCTCTCTCTCTCTCTCTTGGACACTTAGAGTTTTCTTGGAGCACTTGGGTATTGGATCAAGAAACGAAAATCAAGCAAGGAAGAGCAAGATCAAGAAACTACAATTTCTTTGGAGGTATTGATTTGCATATGTGATTTACTTGCTAGATCTAGCATGCATGGTATTACATGTGGTTTCTTTTTGTCTTGGCATGGGTTTTTCCAGGTATGATAATGTATTCAACTTAGCCTTGCCATTTCCGATAGCTCTGAAGAGATGGGTTTATCATACTTCGGTTGAGCTAGATCGCAGGATTATATTCGAAGCTGAGTGGCGTGTATCTCCAAAATGACAAACGCATGGCCTAGTGGTCCCTGAACCATGTTGTGGATCACAGTAAATCCACTGGCCTAGTAACCCCTGAGCCAGACTGTGGGCTGCGGTAAATCCATATTTTGTGCCTCGATGGGCCTAGGAATCATTGCCAGTGAATGACATGATATACGATAAATCCAAGAGGTGTATTTATCTCCATTTGTCCTAGTAGTCCCGATATGGGATGTATGGTAAAGCCTGGAGAGATGGTGTTGGTGTATGGCCTAGTAACCCTGGATCAGACTGTGGGTTACGGTGAATCCTGAGAGACTAGGAGGCACTCAAATTCTTCACGGTGTAGGCGGAGAAATCCGGTAGCATACATTATTTTTTGGTTTTCTTTCGGTTGGTTATGAGTCCCAAATTCATGCTTGTAATATGGCACGAGGGTGATTGGATGAAGAGATATTTGGCTCAGTTAATCTATGGTCAGGTGGAACTTGGTAATCCCATCCTTGGTTGGTTCCTGCACTCATTGATGAGAAATTAATTCCTTTGGTAATTGATATATAATTGTACGAATGGTTATTGTGGATTATATTGTTGTTGTGTATATTGTATTTCTGTTGTTATTATTTTGATTATAAACATGTAAATTACTAGTGATGTAGTATGACTCTCTCTATGCTTTTACGTGTAAATTAATGCACCTTGTATCTATGGTAAAATAGATTGCATTGCAGCTAATGATGTAAGGGAGAAATTTGTCATAGCTATTATCATATAAGTATGAGACCCCTATCTTTAAATCTGTTGTTTACACTTGCAGATGCAATGTTTCTGACATGTTTGAAGAAATTCATGTAATGAATGGGAGGGTCTAGATGATTTCCTATTGATGTGATTGATTCTATATCTTTTTTCTAATGTTATTTATCCTCTCCTAAATTTTCATGAATTTCTGGTTAGTGACCTGGGCTCTGGGGCTAAAAAGGTGGCACAAATATCAGAGTTACAGGCACATAACTGACCAAAATGCGTCCTAGCTGCTACCTTTCCTTGGCATGCCTACAACTATAGTCTTTTGGCCACTACCTTGCCTTGTCATGCCCACGTTTAAGCCTCAAAAGGGTAAAAAATATGTTCCCCCTCAAGGTACAAGGGCATGGAAGGTTGGGTTACCTCCTGAGGATGTTTTTGATTCTGTGTAATGTGTTTTTGTCTTGTTTTCGTCGGTTCTACTTCCATAGGGTCATCTAGGAGGTTGAATTTCATATTAGTATCCTCTCATCACATTTTTACCCCGGTTGGATGGTTACTTGGGTAGATGTGGGAATAGGGTGTTACACCGAAATTACCATACTTGCAGCAACCATTTGAGATCAAGACAGATGCCTCTGACTATGCTATTGGAGTAGTTATTATTCAATAGGGGCATCTAGTGGCATATCACAGTGAGACACTTTCAGACATATTCCGAAAGTATCCCACCTATGAAAAAGATATTTATTTCATTCTGCAGGCCTGGAGACAATGGAAGAATTAAATTTGGGGGAAGTAAATGGTCATCCACACATATCACCAACCCATACAATTCATACAACCACAAGGGAAGTTGCAAAATGATCGCCATCATAAATGGTCCACATATATGCAACAATTCAATTTGAACATCAAGTACAAGAATGTAAACAACAATAATGTTTCAGAATTCCTTAGCCGACCACCGATTGTGGCGCTAACCACTATGCTTGACTCTTGTGGGCACGAGACTTCGAGTTGGCCGCATCTCTACAAAAATGATACAGAATTTGGTAACACATACCAGGCGCTCCTGGAAGGAAAGCAAGTTCCAAAATTTCACCTCCAAGATACACTATTATGTCACCTAGGACACATTTGTGTTCCTTCAAGTGAGTGTTCCAATATGATCTGGGAGGCGCACTACAATCCAGTCATTGGAAACTTTGGAGTAGCTAAAATAGTGGTAGTGCTACATAATTATTTTTATTGGCCAAACCTTAGACAACATGTTGGGAAGTACATCAGATCCTGCACTGCTTGCACCATTTCCAAACTTACCATCTAGAAGCAAGGCCTATATACTCCTCTTCCTACTCCTAATCGACCTTGGGAATCCATATCTGTGGATTACATGTCGGGCCTCCCTTAGACTAAGCATGGCAACGACTTTGATTTCGTGGTCATCAACGAACTCTCTAAGATGGCCATTCTGGTGGCCTGCAGGAAGAGTATCACAGAAGAAGACACTGCTAAGTTCTTCTTTGAATGAGTGTGGGTACACTTTGGGATCCCACAATCCATTATCTAATATTGATACAGGAGGTTCCTGAGTACATTTTTTTCAAGTCTTTAGTCGATGTTAGATACCAATCTCACTAAGTCCATGAATTTCCACCCCCAAATTGTTGGAAAAATAGAGGTCGTCAACAAGATGATCGTACACATTCAGTGCATGTACAACTCGAAGCATCCTTGCACATGGGACGAAAGCCTCCCATATGTCCAGCATAGATACAATAGAGCTCTCCATATCTCAATTGGCCACAACTCCTTTCAAGTGGGGTTGGGATTCCAGCTAATGTGTCCCATCAATGTGGACATACCATTTGCAGCTACTTAGGCAACTTCATCACATGTCCAGTATGAAACCGACAGGGCTAACAACTTCATTGAGTGAATCCAACACATCCGCGATTAGGTCCATGCCATATTGGAAAAATCCAGTTCTAAGTACAAGCAGTGGAATGATTAACATCGGGTGCCACACAAGTTCCAGGAGGGCAAAACAGTTTGGCTACATTTGCAGAAGAAGTGCCTCGTTGTGCCCCACTGTAAGATTCAACCACTCTGATATGGGTCATACACCATCACCAATGTTGTAGGTGACAATTTATTTTAGCTCAAAATTCCACCATTCTTTATCCTACACCCAATGTTCAATGTGGATTGCCTTCGACCATAATTTCAACCATTATTGGATACATCTAACATCGCAGAACAACTCACACAAACAAAGTTAATCCCAAACAACATGGAATAGGTCACCACTGATCGGACCATGGAAAAGAAGATGAAGAAAACTCACTAACGGAAGATCCAATTGTATTTTTTTGTCAAAGCTGGCCAACTCCTACACCAAGGCAAGTGGCTCACTAGGGACCAAGTTCAACAGAAGTTTTCCCATCTCATGGAGACACTCAACGAAATGGGGACAATTTATTCCTAAGGGGGGAGTATTGATCCAGGTGTATATTGGTGGTGAACCTCCTATTCCACTTACCCCCACCATTGTTTCTTTCAGTTTTCCATTTTCCTTAATTGTAGCACAATTTACTGTTTTTGGCATTTTTTGGGTCCTGAACTTCCGGAGCCATTTTGAGGTCCTAAACGACGTTTTTTGGAAAACGAAAGGGAAAATAGAATTTGTCAACTAATATTTTCCACTCAAAAGTTGTATTCCTCGAATATATATTTCTAAAGAGGTATTTTGCGTGTCAAACGTAGATCGTATGCCAAAGTTATGGCCCTGGGAAGTTGATGTACCAATTTACCCAAACGAGGCCCATAGTTTTGGCGCTTCATCTCCTAGGGTTAAGTTTTTTTTATGTTTAGGTTTTCCCATTGTTTCTATATAATAAATAGGCTTGTGAGAATCATTGTAACAAAGTTCAGAGGCATGTAGCCACCACATCTCTTCTTAGAGATAAGCTACCATTGCCGAACCTAGTTTATTTCCATTCTTTCTGTAAGCATATCTCAGTTCTTTGACATTAATGAAATGAAGTGTTATTTCTATTGCAGCTCTATATTTAAGGTTATATTTGTATTATGTTGTGTTCCTATCTAAGTTTGGATCAACCCCTTGCAAAAATCCTTGAGCACTTGGATTGTGTAGACTATACAACTTAAACTTACAATTCCAACAAATCTTTGTTAGATTTGAAAATAGTGAAAAATGTACATAAAAGGATATAACATACCTAAGAGGAGGAAAAATATAGAATGGTGAGACTACTTGAAATTTTTGATTTCTAACTTGACTATGACTTTAAAATAAAATGATTAGTATTATTATTATTATCTATTACCCTTTTAATTAGAGAAAAGTTATGAAAAATGTAAAAAATATATTAAAAATGATTAGATTTACATTGTCAAAATTATGTGTTTGATGTTTACATACTTAAAATAATGAATAATATATGTATACATTTAAATATCAATGTTTTTAAAAGATTTGTTAGGAAATATAGAAAATAGTTGATATATTATCTATGCAAAAATAGTTTCCATATTCACGAGTATAGATTCATTTTAGCCATGAATCTATCAAGTAGGGATTAAATCTCTTAAGGTATGAATTTTCTTTTAGAGTGCAATATAAAATTCTTTGATGTTTAAATTTCATTTTTCAATGTATAAATGGATTAAACCCCTTGAAAATATCTGTGAGCATTTGGATTGTGTAGAATACACAACTTAACTTAATATTCCAACAAATCTTTGCTAGATTTCAAATGGCTAGAAAATATACCTAAATAGATCTAAAATGTAAAATAGTAAGACTAATTGAAATATTTTAATCATAATTTTTTATTAAAATATTTTATTTAGAACTCTTTTTTTATTAATATTTTTTTAATTTTATATTAAGAATGGAATGAATTACATATCCTTCCTTTTACTATCTTTATTAGGAAATAATTGATTTTTTTTTTTTTTTACATTCATTTTTTTTCTCTTTGTTCAATAAAATATTTTTCTTTTGCACACACACACATATGTTAGTATGGATATTTAAATAGTTTGCCAAATCTTAAATAATTTTAAAAAGTATAACAAATGTCTTTCTCTCTATATATGTATGTTTATTTGTTTTTAAAGTTGATATAAAATTATTTACTTTCATACTAACATCTAAATATATTATTTATGATTGAGAGTAAGAGTAAAATATTTTTACCACATTTTATGAGTTGTAATGTCAACAACAAACCAAGCGAGTAGGATTATTGATATTTTATAATACTTTTAATTAAAACTGACTCAATAGATATATTCATTTTGTTTTTAATTATGATTTATATTGTTTTTTTTTTAAATTTAAAAAATATTCCATTTTCATTTTAAAAGGGACACATGTCAATTTGATATCATCTCCTCCATATTCAATTGTAAAATGCACCTCTCCACCTAGTAGTTGTTCTTCGTTTGTTTTTTTTAAGCTTGACAAGACTATATCTTCATCATGTCCAATATATCATAGAAATTGAACCAGTGACATTCACATCAAGGAGTGCCTTAATATAGCACCCGATCACCGTTTATCCAAGACCCCGTGGACTACTTTTATCTTTTAAAAGTTGATATAAAATTATATTATTTCACATGAACATCAAAATATTTTATTTATAGTTGAGAGTGAGTGAAATTTTCTCAACACAACTTCTGAATTTTAATGTCAACAACAAACTTAGTGGGCATAGTGAGGATCTAACAGTAATATTATTGATATTGACTTTTTATTTTTAATTATAGTTAACAATGTTTTTCATTTAGAAAATATTTTGTTTCATTTAAAAATAAGCACATAAATTGAGCACTGAAATTACACATTTCCCTCATATTCAGGGATAAAATGCAAAACAACAATATTTTTTTAAAATTTGATAAAAACTTCAAATTTTATGAAAAATTAATATTCAAATTAATATTAATTTTTTAAATTAGTAAATTTTTACAAACTTTAAAAATATAAAAATTAATGAAATTAAAATTCTAAATTGATTATTAAGCACACTCACCTATTAATAAAAATTAAATTTATAATTAATATTAATATTTATAATTTATTTTTAAATCTAACTTTTTCGTAAATAAATACTAATGTTCTCTAAATTTTGAATAAAATTCCAATCAACTGACTCCATGTAAGTGCAGTGACTGAGAGTGCCGAAGACAATCACTTAATAGAGTATGATAATTATTTTCTTACCAAAAATTAGAGTGCGTTAACTATTCCATTGTGATTTTTTTGGCTTACACGGGTTAGGACCTGCGGGGACATTGTAGCTAGGTAGGTGGAATTGAATTCCATGCCTCGAGCTTCTCACAAGATAATGAAAAGATATCAGACATAACATTGTTGAGATTCAACAAGATGATGATCCTAGTGAAAATTAAGCAACTTCACTACGTGGGGCCCACAGGCTATTTTTAGGTGTATGTCTATTTTTAGAATGGTGAGCATATTCTAAAATTAGTACGAGACTAATTCTAGATGGTTGAGAAAATTATATCTTTAGATGAGTTTCTATTTTCAGAGATATGGGTGAAGTCTATTTATAGATCGCATATCTAAAAATAGAATGTATGTCGATTAGTATTAGCCCTTAATAATAATCAGACAATAAATGATAATTTATTCTCTTGAAGCACTTGATTTAAGTTAACTAATGTGGAAAACCAGTTGATTGAATGAATTACGCATTCCAAGGTTGGTTGGTGGGACATGTACAGTGGACTTCGTTGTAACTGATTGTGGCAGAGTTGTAACAGAGTTGGAAGAGTAGTTATGGGAGTTGTTATTTAGTTTAACTCAGTTAAGTGAGTTAAACTTAGTTGTGCTAGTTGTAACTCATGATACACTAGTGAGATATCAGTGAATTAATTATTTAATTAATTCACAAGCAGTGTCTCACATGCAACTGAAGAAATGCAGTTGTTAACTACTTGCATGTCAGATCCAGTGGAGACTCAGTGGAGAGATAGTTTGTTACACCATTTTTTAGTCATCTTAACTGTTACTATTAGATGGACCTAAGTACACCATGTAAGACCAATTTTACCCTGAGTAAAATTGCTTTCACTATGAAAAATAACTTAGTAAACCACCTTTATTAAGTTGTTTATGGTTTAAACAGGAAACCCCATGAGGAAATATTAAATAAATCTACATTTGTTTGATTTTCCTCAAGGATTAATTAGTTAAACAACAGTTTAATTAATATTCCTGGTCATATTTAACCCAAAATATGAAAATTAATTAGATAAATCATTATTTATCTTATTATTTTCTAGGAATAATTATTTAAACCTTATTTAAATAATATTCCTTGTTAAATTTGACTAAATCATTTATAAATAATTAAATAAATCATTATTTATTTAATTATTACTCAACCACACCCTTAAAATAATAAATGAATCATTTATTTATTTATTAATTACAAATAAAGGGATTTGACTCAAGTCAAATTCTTTTTCCCTCCAACAAATATAATAAATATTCCATAAAAGTTGGATTTTGATTTGGTTAATAATATTTTAATTATGCACCAATATCTAGACTAAATATTTTGTTATAAATAGAAGGGTTTTTCCATTCATTCACTACCTTTTGTTACCTAAAGATCACTCTGGATCTATACTTTTGGTCTGACTTTGATCCACCATCATTGTCATATTTTTCTACCATTTTCTTATGAGCTCCCTTTGAGTTCCATTTTAGTCTGGGTTTTCTACACTATCAAGAGAGAGGGATTTTAGATCTGAAGTGTTGAGGACTTACAAGAACCCATCCCATTGAGGAGAACTGGTAACATCCTTCTATGTTTGCCTCCCAGGTGCCATTAATACAAAATTCATTCAATATATTCTTGTCTTGTCTATTGGATGCATGGAGTAAATATTGTTTTTATTTACTGCTTAATGTATTTTAATGCATAGATCTAGATTTTTGCAGCATTTATCTTGAACACCTTATTGCAGATCTAAGGATATTGGCAACCATCTTTGCTGTTAGGGATGTTTGTAATGCATAACTAAAATGGTCTTTTTTCGTACACTTACAATTACGATTACGACTGCTGTCGTTTTTCAGATCCCTGCATATCTAGCTTCTTTAAACCGTAGGATTTCTCTTCAAATTCTTGTTTTGATTTTCTTGATGTTGTTTTTAACCTATAAAACCCTAAAACATTAAAAATTCTAACTTCCGTGTGTTTTCGGACCTATTGCAGGTGATCGGCATCAGCCGTAGCTGAGATGACACATTCTTCTGAAACCTGCTCCCGAGAGTGCCGGAACTGCAGGTCACACTTTTTGGGCCAAAACCTACGACCTGAACCTCCAGGGCACAGAAAACAGGCAAGAACCTGCGACCTCAATAGAAATCAGGTCAGAAATTGCAACCTAGACTTTTTGTGGGAGTTTTTATGAAAGTTTTCTGGGTTTGTTTGGGCCTCTGTTCAGGGTTTTCTGACCTCCGTCTCCGCCCATTTTGGACCTGTAATTGTTCTATTTTACTCAACTAAGTGGGAACCTATTCCCCTAGGGCTTCAATACCCTCCACCTTTGGTGGAAGAGTTTTAACTGCTGTAGGTTGTCTGAAATTTCAGAGTGTTCAGCCATTTTTTCAGATCTGATATCTTACCTTCAGATCCACTTTAGATTGGTTATTTATCCATCCAAAACACCTCATTTAGTTTTGTTTTGGTTTTCCTTTAGGGTCCCCTCCGCTTACCTCCAGGATATAGCCTTTCACCACCTCATTTACAACAATCTTTCCTCTGATTTGTTGCTGTTTTTCTACACCAATTTCTAGCATATCTGACCTTTAGATCCTTGTCCCTCTCGACCTTAGATATATTGGCTATTTTAGTGTGTTTTGACTAGATTTTTTTCCCACCTACAGACTAGTTGTTGAGAATCCCACCTCCTTGGGTTTAGATTATTGCATTATTAGCTGTTTATTTTCTGTTATTTCATTTTCATATACTGTTATCTACAGGTTTATTTAAAGTGATACAACAGACTTTTTCTTTTTCTCTACAAACGTCTGGGTTTATAAATTAAAATTTACACACTTAACACACACACCGTAAGCAAAGAAGAGCTTGGTTAACACCGTCAAGCAAAGACTTTAAAACATTGAAATCAATTGATCCTGCACCTCTCTACCCTTATTTCGACATTGTAATCAGTTGATCTTGCACCTTTCCGCCCTTGTTGGTCTCCCTTATATTTGTGTTGTATTTGTATCGTCATCATTGTGCCACCAAGGCATCTATCCCAGAGACTTCATGGCCTTCATACTCAATTTCCGATAGGAAGACTTCTCCACATAGGATTTGAGTTAGTCCTCCACTGAGTCTGAACTCCGACTCTTCTTCTGGTTCATTGGGTTTTCCGTCTAATTCCGCCCCCAGTTCTCCTCATGTCACCTTCACCATGTCTGGTTCAGGACCTAACGCTGGTGGTAACCCCGACCCTAATGTTGGGAATATTACTAGTGGGACCGCAACAGGAACTACCCCAGCTACTCCCTTGCTCCCCTATATGGCAGGCCTCAGTCTTCTCGATTTTGACCAGTTGATAAATGATCCGATACACCATAATGTTGGTTGGCCTGCTAAGCCAACCAAGCTCCCTTCTGACATCCCTAAGTTTGAATGTCTTGCTGGTGAAGATCCTACAAATCATGTTCGATCTTTCCGCATGTGGTGTTCGTCTAACTCCATTACTGATGATTCTGTCTGTCTTCAGTTGTTCCAACGTATGCTTACTGGTGAAGCTCTTAGGTGGTATGTTGATCATTCCCCATCCTCTCATACCACCTTTGCAACTCTTGACCGAGCTTTTCTGTCTTACTTCTAGCTTCCCCTTCGTTATGACACTGGTACCGAACTTTTGACTTCTTTCCGTCAATCGTCTGCAACCCGCCTATCCGATCATGTCCAAGAATGGCGGAGAAGAAAGAGCCTATGTCGAGCCCCTACCTTTGAAGACCGTGTCTACATGGACTAGTTCCTTATATCTCTCTTGCCTACTATCAGCAAAGATGTCGCATCACATTTCCCTCAAACCAAATAAGCCGCTCTCCAAATTGCGTTAAAATATGACCTGATCTATGCTCAGTCGGGTTATGTTTATACCGTTCTACCTGATCTTCCTAGACCCGGTGGTGCCGACGCATCAGGGGCATCTCATGCCACCGACGGTATCGTTGGAGCTCTTTCTCATCAATACGCTCAACCTCCTATGGGCTATGGTTTTCCTCAAGGAGGGGCCAGCACCTCCAGCACCTTTCCCCCTCCCGGTAGCATGTATACAGGATACGACATGCCTCCTCATTTTTCCCAACCTCATGTTTACCACACTGTTACCCAACCTCATTAGTATTCATATCTGCAGCCTGGTGCTCCAGCTCCTCCAGCATTAGCACCTCCGCCTCCCTTGCCTTCTCAACCCCTGCAATAGCAGCCACTGCCCCCTCAGGGGTAGGTGTATGCACAGCAAGGCACGACTAATCCTCCTCCCTCCAAAAAGAAAGGAAAGGCACTCAAAATCAATCTGCTCCCAGTAATCTTGGACCTAATCTACAAAATAATGCTCCTAACACTGCTAACCAGCAACAGGGCACTCATCCCAAGTAGGATAGGCCCGTTCGCATGAACAAGCCTTGTTCTTGTTATGGTGTTTATGTTCATTACATGCATTATTATCTTCTTTTACCACAGATGAAGCAGATGTGGGAGTCTCAAGCAGTTTTGCGAGGACAACAAGCCTCCCCTTCCGTCCCTCCCAGTCCCGCACCTAGTCAACTGGTTGTGTTTACTAATCCTTTCCCTCAGCAAGGATTTGTGGCTACCCAACCACATGAAGGTCAGGTGGCCACTCAACTTCTTCCATATGGTACCTCCGATTACCAGATCCTCATGATGAACTCTGACCAACCTGTTATCGTTGACCTCAACCTTCAAACTCGGTCCCGTCAGTACAACAAGCCTCCCGCTACGTCTGTCCCCATGCCACCTTATTCAGGTCCTAAAAAGCCTCTTTCGACACCTAATGGTCCTTTGTAGATCCCTCAGCCTAAGGCAGAGGTTCATACCAAGATCCCTAAGGGACCACTATGCCAAAATGCTGCTTCTGGCAAAGCTGCCCATTCGTATAGCATAGTAGATGATTTGGCACAATCTCCTACTGCCATTTCACTGTTGGAACTCCTCCAGTTGTGCCCTTCACAACGAAAAGGTATACTATCTACAATGGGTGCTCTAGATCCTTCAGATGATCACTTGATCGTCTTCGATGTTGATCGGTCAGAAAATCCTCTTCTTCCTGCTTTCGTCACCTTCCAAATCCCAGTCAAGATCTGAAACACCACCATTTCGTGGTGTATCATTGATGAGGGAGCATCCACCTATGTGATGTTCGCTTTGGTTTGGAAGAAACTCGGATCACCTAAGTTGGATCCTTCCACGATCACTCTTCAAGCGTTGGATGGCCATGCCTCCTAGCCCATTGGCCTGTTTTGCAATTGTCCTTTTACTCTTGCGGGCAAGACTATTTGTGTTGACGTTGAAGTCATTGATGCCCCCTTATATTACAACATTTTATTGGGTCTTGGCTACACCTGTGCGATGTCTGCTGTCCCATTTGCGGTCCACCGCAAGATGTCCTTCCCTCATAACGGAAAGATAGTCACCATTGACCAGTTGACATATTACGAACCAAAGTCTCAGACCTCCCCTGAGTCCATCGTCTCTTCGGTAGCCAATAAGCAAACTGTCGATCCTTTGACCAATGTCTCATCTGGAGTCTACAAAGACTCCTCTTTGCTTGGTACATTCCCTGGTCTTCCTTCGCCTGTCTCTGATCCCATCTCATCGAATGTTTACATGATGCAATCGTCTCGGGCTTCCCTCAAGCAACCCGCTTCGGCTATTCAGCAACCTCGCCCTCCGCAGCCTACTCCTAGCCCTTCGATTCAGCCTTTTGGACCCCTCCTCTTGGTCCTTCACCTACAACTGGTATTCATGAGCATCTTTACCCTCTTGGAACAGTTCCTCCAGGCCTTAACCATCTTGGAGACGTCCCGCCTGGCCATTACCCCTCTGGTCAGATACCGTTCCTAGCTCCCCCTCCTGGAGTGTACTCGGTACCTGTTATGGCCACCCTATCTTTTCCTAACCTGACCCTGGAGATTCCCGTCTGGTACCTTGATCCCCCAACCGCTACCCCGCCTAGTCAACCCAAACCTATATTGCTTTGACCCCGGTTCAACCAGTCCCTATGACTTATCCCGTTGCTATAGTGCCTTAGCCACCTCAACAGGAACCATCTCCTGTTGTGACCACTTCGGGTAAGAAGGGAAAATCTTGCAAGCAGGCATCTAAAGACAAGGTTGCCCTGAAAAACCATGGTCCTCCTTAGCCTCCAAAGCGTGCACCTCCGTGTGCTTTATGTGATGTTGTCGGTCATGCCACCCATAATTGTCCTGAATTGCCTTATCTGAAGCCCATGGTTAACAAAGCGTTTCCGGAGTCTGATATCCCAGAAGTATATGTCACTATACCTAATTCAGTCCCGAAAATCAAGTCTTTGCACACAAATCACTCCTATGCTTTGTGTGATTTCCATGGCCACTATACTTACCTTTTTCCCCGTCTCGAGGATTTCCGCACCTCTCTAGTGGCAGTTCACTAATTCAAGGCCAAGCGCAATGAGTCCATCGCTCCCTTATTTGCGTGTTTTGCTTTAGCAGAACCAGAGGACAAATCCAATCCCATTGACATTCCCCCTCCAGATGTCGAAATGACAGAGTCTTCGGCCACTATCCACTACCTGTCATCATCTATGAGATCCTCAGTGGAAGACCCCCCTGGGCCTTCCCCATCTATTTCGCCTGACCTCCCTTCAACGATCACCTTGGGCTCAACATCGGTGGATCCTTCATCTACTTTTTCTTCCGTCACCCACCGTGACGATGTGCATGTGAACCTCTCTTCTCATGATGATGATTCAGGTAGCTTCACCGCGTCAGGTGGTCTTTCTTCCACCAGTCACCCCATCTTCTATTACGATGACGACATGGAAGTAGTCACCACCCTTGACTTTATCTATCCCCCCTTACATCGAAACCATAATTTCGAACCACATACACCTTGTGGCCATTACATTGACACCTAATATTTGGGTAAGGGGGCATCCATATTTGAGAGACAAGGAGAAGCAATTCTCCACAACTCTCCTAGTGTATCTGGTTGTGTCGACTCTAGTACCATTATTATTCCACATTTAGAAGAACCTCTAGAGTCCCATATCACTTTAGATCACTATAGGGATGATACCCCTCATCATTCCTCAATCTTACATCAGCAACCTAGTCCCCTAGACATTGTTGTTGACCAACCTATGGGTTTTCTAGGAGAGCACCAGCTCATTATCTCCAAAACAACTCTTTGGGATAGTGACACCATGTGTGCCAACCCATAAATTTAGTCCATTTGGTTCATATATGCAGTACCAAAAGAGATTGGTAATCCTCCATTCTCTTTCTCAAACTGCATAACCATAATGAAAACAGATGGCGCACCATATCATAAAAATGTGTTTAGTTTCCCCTTTTTCTAAATACATTTTGGCATGACCATAACATGCTTGGGGGCACCTATGCCCCTCAACCATAAAAAATCCTAGATCTCAGCCAAAAAGCAACACTAAAACCTCCTTTCTCTGACAGGTCACACTTTTCAGGTCATTTCCTGGGACAGGTCGCAGTTTTTTGCTCAATATCTGCTACCGAGGTCACAGAGCAGACCCTAGAAAGTGCGACCTGGCTTGTTCATGAGCTCTGGGCACCTAAACTGAAATTTCAATCCACTGAAATGAAAGAGTAGGGTTAGGCCTCTTACCTGCAACTGAAGGATCTCGATTCCAACGGTAGGTTTTTCCACTACGATCACCGCAACCACAGCTACACTTGCAAATGAGTGAATTTGGAGGGGAAATTGCCTTATTAAAAGAGAAACCCAAAATTTCTCTTTCGCCTACTATGGCCAAACCATAGCTCAGTTTGAAAAACTGTCTATACCATTGGAAAGCCCTCACCGAGCCCTCAAATGGGTATCGGTTAGTTTTTCGTGATTTGATACTTCACCAGGACACTTTTTGTCCAAGAAGCGTCACTTCACCACTCCTCAAAATCGAATTTCTTCACTTGCAACACTTGTACTTGGGGTACCACTTTGCCTCCATACTTGTCCATGCTCGTATCGATTTTCGTCATGATTTACCATCTTATACTCATGTTTATATGGTCCCCATTGGACCTTTAATGTGTGGTAGTAGCATCGAGGTGCCCTTGTTTAGAGCATCCGAGTTGAGTCATCATCGCATTAATGGAGTCTATCCCGAGTCCTCTTGTATCCCGCTATAGTCCTCCATCCTTAATTTCTTGGTCCCTCTCTCGTGTCACACATTATGGCCTCCAGTCCCATTGTCTCCTATCCCTCATGATATTGTGTCAATCGCTGCCAGGTCATCCATGCCCTTTATTCTCTAACAAAGGAAGTCCTCCATCTGCTACTCAGTACCCCCCATTTCATCATCACCCCTGGTTTCAGTCTATCAGTCACTCTACTTTTTTCTCTCATGCCTTGGTTGAGGATCCCTTATTGCCTCACCTATGGCGGACCTCCTTCTGTCGACATCAGATCATTTATTCCAGAAGACAGGTCTAGAGGGCGATGTACCTTGGTTCCAGCTTCCACTCTTGTTTGGTGCCTCGGATCAGGCAAAGGGACTCCTTATATCCCTTTGAATTGATTGTTTCTCAGCTCCAGCTACTTACAGCATGATCAAGATCCGTATACTTGATGGTTCACTGATGCAATAGATTGGACCGGTGATTCCTGGGTGTGTGTGAGATGTTTTAGCCCTCATGAGGGGGTGGCCCTATAGGTAGCCCCCCACATGCCTGGATGACCTCTTCATTCAAGCCTTCGATGCAGCTCCATAGATTTGATGATGTCAGCCTTAGCCGCTTGCAGCGCCTTTTCAATTGCATGTATTAGTTAGATTTTCAGATCCCTTTCCTGTTTATAGGGGCATCTGGGTTTTATTTTTATCTCATGTACTCAGATATTATTGTATAAGTCCTAGCTATTATCCCAGGCACAATATGTATGTGGGATTCATTATCATATTTTTATCTGGCTCATGTTTATGCCAACATGTACTATATAGTGCAGTCCCTTGTTTACTGGATGCATTATTATTTGCACTTTGTCTTGGCAGACATAGGTATGCCTCCCTCGCCGCCTATAGCACAGGTAATCACTCATAAATGAGACTTGTCGCACCTGTAAGTCTCGCCTCCTCAGGGTCTAGTCCTCTGAGTGCTTTGGTCTACCTTATATTTCTCTCTCTCTGACTTCCCCTTTGGTGTCTAGTGATTGAGTTCTTACAATGTACTTCGGTCATATGATTAGCTCCTAACGCTTGCATGCTGGGGGGCAATCTCTTACACCAGTTTTTGGTCATCTAACTTGCTACTATTAGATGGACCTAAGTAAAACATGTAAGACTAATTTTACTCTAAGTAAAATTGCTTTCACTATGAAAAATAACTTAGTAAACCACCTTTATTAAGTTGTTTATGGTCTAAACAGGAAACCCCATGAGGAAATATTAAATAAATCTACATTTGTTTGATTTTCCTCAAGGAATAATTAGTTAAACAATAGTTTAATTAATATTCCTGGTCATATTTAACCTAAAATAGGAAAATTAATTAGATACATCAATATTTATCTTATTATTTTATAGGAATAATTATTTAAACCTTATTTAAATAATATTCCTTGTTAAATATGACTAAATCATTTATAAATAATTAAATAAATTATTATTTATTTAATTATTACTCAACCACATCCTTAAAATAATAAATAAATCATTTATTTATTATTTACAAATAAAAGGATTTGACCCAAGTCAAATTCATTTTCCCTCCAACAAATATAATAAAATATTCCATAAAAGTTGGATCTTGATTTGGTTAATAATATTTTAATTATGCACCAATATCTAGACTAACTCAATATTTTGTTATAAATAGAAGGATTTTTCCATTCATTCACTACCTTTTGCTGCCTAAAAATCACTCTGGATCTATACTTTTTGTCTGACTTTGATCCACCATCATTGTCATATTTTTTTCCTATTTTCTTGTGAGCTCCCTTTGAGTTCCATTTTAGTCTGGGTTTTCTACACCATCAAGAGAGAGGGATTTTAGATCTGAAGTGTTGAGGACTTACAAGAACCCATCCCATTGAGGATAAATAGTAACATCCTTCTATATTTTCCTCCCAGGTGCCATTAATACAAAATTCATTCAATATATTCTTGTCTTGTCTATTGGATGCATGGAGTAAATATTGTTTTTATTTACTGCTTAATGTATTTTAATGCATAGATCTAGATTTTTGCAGCATTTATCTTGATCACCTTATTGCAGATCTAAGGATATTGGCAACCATATTTTCTGTTAGGGTTGTTTGTTATGCACAACTAAAGTGGTCTTTTTTTGTACACTTGCAATTAATATTCATACTAACAAGTGACTCCGCTAGGGATCGAACCCAGAATCTCTGGTTTCGCAGACCAGCAAAGTCACTTGTTGTTAGTATGAATCTTAATTGCAAGTCTATGAAAAAAGACCACTTTAGTTGTGCATAACAAACAACACTAACAACAAAGATGGCTTCCAATATCCTTAGATCTACAATAAAGTGATCAAGATAAATGCTGCAAAAATCTAGATCTACGCATTAAAAGACATTAAGCAGTAAATAAAAATAAGATTTACTCCATGCATCCAATAGACAAGACAATAATATATTGAATTAATTTTGTATTAATGGCACCTGGGAGGAAAACATAGAAGGATGTTACCAGTTCTCCTCAATAGAATGGGTTTTTGTAAGTCCTCAACACTTTAGATCTAAAATCCCTCTCTCTTGATGGTGTAGAAAACCCAGACTAAAATGGAATTCAAAGGGAGCTCACAAGAAAATGGTAGAAAAATATGACAATGATGGTGGATCAAAGTCAAACCAAAAGTATAGATCCAGGGTTATCTTTAGGCAACAAAAGGTAGTAAATGAATGGAAAAACCCTTCTATTTATAACAAAATATTGAGTTAGTCTAGATATTGGTGCATAATTAAAATATTAACCAAATCAAGATCAACATGTAGATATTTTATTATATTTTTTGAGGAAAAATAGTGACTTAGGTGTCTCTTTATTTGTAAATAATAAATAAATAATGATTATTTATTATTTTAAGGGTGTGGTTAATTAATAATAAAATAAATAATGATTTTGACCCCCAATTATTTATAAATGTTAGTCAGAATGAGGGAATGTATTTAGTAAGTTTTAAATAATTATTCCTAGAATAGAAAATAATAAGATAAATAATAATTTATCTAATTAATTTTCCTATTTTGGGTTAAATATGACCAGAAATATTAATTAAAGTGTTGTTTAACTAATTATTCCTTGAGGAAAATCAAACAAATGTAGATTTATTTAATATTTCCTCATGGGGTTTCCTGTTTAGACCATAAACAACTTAATAAAGGTGGTTTACTAAGTTATTTTTCATCGTGAAAGATATTTTACTCAGGGTAAAATTGGTCTTACATGGTGTACTTAGATCTATCTAATAGTAACAGGTTAGATGACCAAAAAATGGTGTAACATAGGTGAAAGGGTCTGGTTGACTATCAATTGTGACTATAGTGATGCATTCAATGCATCTACACACACATCAGAGATGCCAATGAGGATTGCGTAGTCAAGGAAGGAAAGATTACATTCATTCGGGGATCTTCTTCAGCAGGGATTGCGTAGTGGAGGCAGGCTGTCAGGAGGTAGTAAATTGGTGCATGTGTGAACCAATTTTCGTATGACAGTGTGAGACGATTGTGTATTGTACTAAGAGATATATGAGCTGAGCTTTGTATGAGATTGTTTCATGATCCATTGACATACATAATATATGATATTAGGGGTTTTTAGCTTTAAGCTTTCCCAGTAAAACATCTTTTTATGTGCGATTGATTTTTCTTCATCTGTTTGCAATTGGAGATTTGATTTCCGCAAATATTTGAGTAGAAAGATTATGTATTTAACAGCGGATTAAATTTTTTAGATCAGGAGAGTCCGGAAATACATCACTATGTTTATAAATTTCTACATGGTATCAGAGCAGTGTTAATCACCAAAAATTTCAATATTGAAGCAGTGCTGAGTTTTTTTGGTGGAACAATTCGAATTTGCTACAAAAAAAGTTATTGGTGCGACAATTGAGTAAACATCGAAATGGATTTCAATGGTTTGCAGTTGGAGTATGCAATCGAGGGCGGCTTGAACTAGATTTAACGGAAGGATAGGATGGAGGCCGTGCTTGAAGATAATGGCTTGAAGGAATTCATCTACAGTGATGTTCCTAAGCCCACTTCGACGGATGCTGCATTACTTGACGTCTGGCAAAATAAAGTAGCGAAGACGAGAATGATTCTGTTGGAAGGTGTGAAAGACCATATTGTCTCAAGTCTTCACGGGAAAGCCAGTCCATTTGAAATGTGGAAGGATTTGACAGATATTTTCCAAAGCAGAAATGACCATAGGAAGTTGGTGCTGAAAGATAAACTCAGAAAAATCAAAATGGAGAAGGGTGACAATATTCCAAAGTATCTGAAAAAGTTTTTCCAATGTTGGGATGAACTGGGGAGTGTGGGAATCATAGTTGTTGATGATGACTTGGTGAGCTTGGCTCTCTTGGGTCTTCCAAAGGGTTGGCACAATTATGAAAACTCTGTCAACGGACGGGAGAAACTGCCGGATTGGGAATGACTTTGGTCGGATCTAGTGCAGGAGGAGATAAGGCGGAACACCAGGGATGGCTCTTCATCAAAGCATGATGATGAAGAGGATTATGCTTTGGATTCCAAAGAAAGGAAAGGAAAGGGGAACAAATTCCACCCAAAATCCGAGGCTAAAGGCAAAAAGCTAGATTTGTCCAAGGTGAAGTGCTTTCACTATCACGAACATTGGAATCTCTCCACCAATTACCCACAGAAAAAGAAGAACAAGAAGGCTACTGGAGCTGCAACTGGTGAGGCCCTTGCCTTGCAATTTGAACTTGTTTTCTCTTTGATCACATGCTTGGTTTCAAGCGCAATGGGATTGGTGTGGTATCTTGATAGTGGTGCTTCCTTCCACATGACAGGAGATAAGGAGCTTTTCAGCGACTTGGAGGATAAAGATATCCAAATGCATATAGAGATGGGAAACGGTGGATGATACAATGCAACTGACATTGGTACCATTACCTTTGAGAGGGAGTTAGGTAAAACATTTCTGTTGAAAGATGTTATGCATGTTCCAGGTCTAAAGAAGAACTTGGTCTCAGTCGCAATGTTGGAGGACAGAGGTTATGACGTTTTTTTCAGCGATGGAAAAGCTTTCCTGCGACATAAAACAACGAGTCAAACCAAGAATATTTGGATTCGAGTCAAGAATCTCTATAAGCTGGAGGTAGACGGCTGCACTGCAATGGTGGGCAAAGTAGAAGAAGTGGTGAGCCGAGATGAGGGAAAATTATGGCACAGGTGATTGGGCCATCTTCACCATGGCACCCTGAAGATTTTGCAGCAGATTTG
Organism: Pinus albicaulis; assembly: GCA_034641835.2. Classification (NCBI taxonomy): domain Eukaryota; kingdom Viridiplantae; phylum Streptophyta; class Pinopsida; order Pinales; family Pinaceae; genus Pinus; species Pinus albicaulis. Next base: position 974,165,553 of record CM076570.1, read on the forward strand.
TAATGGACTTCCCAAGGGTACACTTGCGCAATTAGATCAGTGCAAGGTTTGTACTATGGGTAAGTTTGTGAAGACCACCTTTCATGAAAAGGAGAACCGTGCTTCGGTGATCCTGGAGAGAGTTCACACAGACGTGTGTGGACCATTCTTGGTTGCTTCAACAACAAAACACAGGTATTATGTTATTTTTGTTCATGACTATTCTCATAGATGCTGGATCTTCTTCATGCAGAAGAAGGATAAAAAATTCTCAAAGTTTTGTGTTTTTAAAGCATTGGTGGAGAAAGAGTCGGGGAAGCAAGTGAAGGCTCTGTGGAGTGATAATGGTGGTGAATATATCTCGAACAAATTCAAAGACTTCTATAGAAAATAAGGTATTCAAAGAGAACTCATAGCGCCTCATAACCCATAGCAGAATGGGGTCGCGGAGAGGAAGAATAGAACGATCGTGGGTGATGCACGAGCTATGTTGCATGATCAGGGCCTACTGATGCACTTGTGGGTAGAAGCATGCAACACTGTGGTTTATGTGCAAAACCGTTGTCCTCATAGAGTACTTGGCATGAGTACACCTAAAGAAGCTTTTACTCGTAAGAAACCGGATGTTTCTCACTTCAATATTTTTGGCTTATCTGTTTATGTTCATGTGACCAAGAACGCCAGGAAGAAGATGGAGCCGACTGCTGAAGTTGGTATATTTGTGGGGTACACAGAAACACCCCATAATTATCGTGTGTCTTTTTGAAATAGTCGAATGACTGTGTGTGCAACGGGATATAAAATTCAATGAGGAGAAATCCATGAAGTTGTCGCTTGAGAGGGAGCTACACTTGCATGCATAGGAGGAACTTTTGGTTCCCAAAGATGAGCCTCTAGATGTGGATCAACCACAGGAGGAGGATCATGGAGTGGAGGAGTCCACTCATGTAGAGCCAAACATTAGAACAGGCAGAAGGAATACCACAGAAGCTGAGAGGCTGAAGCTTGATGCGGCACAGAATGTAGGAGTCCCTACTTCATAGCGCAAACAGAGATAGTCACCTGACCGTTTCACTAGATACATGGCTCTCATGAGAAAATGTATTGTGACAGAGCCATCTTCCTTTCAAGAAGCAGTGCCGGAGCCCACATGGGTAGATGCCATGGTGGAGGAGTATGACTCCATTGTCAGAAACAGTGCTTGGGAAATTGTTCTAAGTCCGGTTGATAAATCAGTGGTAGGTTCGAGATGGATCTACAAGGTAAAGCAAGCTGCTGATGGGAGTGTTGAGAAGTATAAGCCAAGATTTTTTGCCCGGGGCTTCTCACAGATCAAGGGGATCGATTATGAAGAAACCTTTGCACCTTTCACATGGTATTCTTCCATAAGGACCATCCTTGCTCTCTCAGCGCAGATGGGTTGGCACATTAATCAGATGGATGTGAATATTGTGTTTCTTAAAGGGATCATTAAGGAAGAAGTGTAAATTGAGCAGCCTGAAGGGTTTGAGATCTTCAACGGTGAGTCACATGTCTGCAGACTCAAAAGAGTGATGTATAGGCTGAAGCAAGCACCCTGTGCTTAGTACACTTGGATCGACAACTATTTCACTGGACTTGGCTTCACCAAGTGTGAGGCGGATGCAAACCTATACTAGATTGTGGTGGAGGGTAAGATTTTAATCATTTTTCTTTATGTTGATGATTTAATACTGACTGGTGATGAGCAACTGATACACACATGCAAGGAGGACCTTGCAAAGGAGTTTGAGATGAAGGATATGGGCCTCCTTCACTATTTCCTTGGATTGGAAATATAGCAGCGAGATGGTGAATTGTTTGTGTCTCAAGGAAAGTATTCTTGGGAGATACTTGGTAAGTTTCACATGGAGAACTGCAAACCCATGGATACTCCTCTTCTAGGAAACTAGAGGAAAGAGGATGCTACATCGACAGAGGTAGTGGATGCTACTATCTATCGACAGTTGGTGGGTTCACTCATGTATTTACTTAATACAAGACCACACATATGCTATGCGGTGAACCATCTTAGTCAAGTGATGGCTAAGCCTACCAATCTCTTTTGGAAGGCAGACAAGCATGTCCTAAGATATCTCAGGGGCACATCTGAGTATGGCTTATGGTATAGAAAGACGGATGAGGTGAAGTTGCATGGCTTAATAGATGGAGATTGGGCAGGCAGCCCAATGGACAGAAAGAGCACATCAGGAGGGGTTTTCAGTATCAGATCTATAGATATTTCTTGGTACAGTAGGAAACAGAGATATGTGGCACTCAGTTCAGCGGAAGAGAAATACATGGAAACAAGTCAAGATGCATGAGAGGCTATCTAGATGAGGATGATCCCGGTTGGTTTGTTTGGTTCTCATTTAGATCCTACAATGATTCATTGTGATAATCAGAGTTGCATTAAAGTTTTGATTAATCATGTGTTTCATGATAGATCTAAGCATATAGATATCTGGTATCATCATATTAGAGATTGTGTGTAGCGGGAGATCATGTTGCTTCAGTACATTCCTACAGAAGATCATGATGCAGATATTATGACGAAGGCGCTCACCAGGAGAAAATTCGAATACCATAGAGGCAGGATCAGGGTGAGGGGTAATCCCTTTCTTGTTGAGAGGGAGTGTTGAAATTCAACAAGATGATGATCCTAGTGAAAATTAAGCACCTTCATTAGGTGGGGCCCGCAGGCTATTTTTAGGTGTATGTCTATTTTTAGAATAGTGAACATATTCTAAAATTAGCAGGAGACTAATTCTAGATGGTTGAGAAAATTCTATCTTTAGATGAATTTATATTTTTAGAGATATGGGTGAAGTCTATTTATAGATCACATATCTAAAAATATAATGCATGTCGATTATTATTAGCCCTTAATAATAATGAGACAATAAATAATAACTTATTTTCTTAAAGCACTTGATTTCAATTAACTGATGTTGCAAACCAATTGATTGAAGGAATTATGCATTCCAAGGTTGGTTGGTGGGACATGCACAATGGACTTCATTGTAATTGATTGTGGCAGAGTTGTAATAGAGTTGGAAGGGTAGTTATGGGAGTTTTTATTTAGTTTAACTCAGCTAATTGAGTTAAACTCAGTTGTGCTAGTTGTAACTCATGATACACTAGTGAGAGATCAGTGAATTAATTATTTAATTAATTCACAAGCAGTGTCTCACATGCAACTGAAGATATATAGTTGTTAACTACTTGCATGTCAGATCCAATGGAGATCTAGTAGAGAGATAGGTGAAAGGGTCTGGTTGACTATCAGTTGTGACTATAGTGATGCATTCAATGCATATACACACACATTGGAGATGCCAATGAGGATTACATAGTCAAGGAAGGCAATTATTCATTCATTCAGGGATCTTCTTCAGCAGGGATTGCAGAATGGAGGCAGGCTGTCAGGAGGTAGTAAATTGGTGCATGTGTGAACCATTTTTCGTATGACAGTGTGAGATGATTGTCTATTGTACTGAGAGCTCTATGAGCTGAGCTTTTTATGAGATTGTTTCAGGATCCATTGATATACATAATATATTATAGTTGGTGTTTTAAGCCTTAATCTTTCCCGGTAAAACATCTTGTTATGTGCGATTGATTTTTCTTCATGTGTTTGCAATTGGCGATTTAATTTCCGCAAAGAATTAAGTAAAAGGATTTTGTATTTAACAATGGATTAAATTTTTAGATTAGGAAAGTCTGGAAATACATCACTCTGTTTATAAATTTATACAAACATAGTTTATGGCGCAAAATTTTTTCGTTGATAAGCATTCCCATAAAAGTTGTCAACACCCGTCTTTGTAAACTGAGATAGAGAGGTAGAGAGGTAGGCCCATACTTCCACTTAAATGGGTTATGCGAATGCGAAATCAAGATAAGGGTTTCCTGTTGATGGAGGTTTGCGGGGATGAGACTCTTCGGTGGTGGTGTGCTCCAATTTCCCATTGATATCCCTAGCAAAGCAATGATATCCCGCTAGTACGCTTTTGTTTGGAAAATACCACCGTACAAGGAAAGCGCTTGTTAGCTTATTGTCCACTTATAATATGTCACAATGCATATATAGCCTGTGAGTGAGGCCTGAGGGTAACCATTGTCAACCATGGTCAACCACCATCAAACATGGTCGATCATGATTAACATTGTTCAAACATGGTCGACCATAGTCAATATGGTAAACCATGGTTTGACGCCACATTGTGACAAATTTTGTATCAATATGAAAATCAACCATGCTCAACCATGGTCAACTAGGGTCCATTAACATTGCATTCCGAGAAATATTGTCTCAATATGAACATCAATCATGGCCAACCACGGTCAATCATGGTCAACCATGGTCAATAAACATGGTTTAACATCACATTGTGACAACCATGGTCAACCATGTTCCAACGTATCATTGTGACAAAGATTGTCTTAATATGAAAATCATCTATGGTCAGCCATGGTCCAACGTCTGATTACGACAACTATTGTCTTAATATGAAAATCAATCATGGTCAACTACAGTCAAACATGGTCCAATGTCGCATTGTGACAAATATTATCTCAATATGAAAATCAACCTTGGTCAACTATGGCCAACCATGTTTATTTTATGGCTTATAATATTTATCTTAGGGTTTATATAACTTGGGTTTATATTATTCCCTTAGATTTATAATCCCTTGGGATTATGTTACTTGGGTTTATAATATTAATCTCTTGGGTTTATAAAAACAAATAATGGTCAACAATGGTACAATGTCACATTGTGACAAAGATTGTTTCAATATGAAAATCAACCATGGTCAATCATGGTGTAACGTCGCATTGTGACAAAGATTGCCTCAATATGAAAATAAACCATGGTCAAGCATGGTGTAATGTTGCATTGTGATAAGGATTGTACCAATATGAAAATAAATCATGGTCAACTATATTTATTTTAGGGTTTATAATATTTATCTTAGGGTTTATATACCTTGGGTTTATAATATTAATCTGTCAGGTTTAATATTATTCCCTTGGGTTTATAATCCCTTGGTGTTTATTATCCCCTTGGGTTTATAATATCAATCAAGGTCAACCATGGTCAACCATGTTTTATAAAATCAATCATGGTTAACAATGGTACAACGTCGCATTGTGACAAAGACTCTCTCAATATGAAAATGAATCATGGTCAAGTATGGTCAATTGTGTTTATTTTAGGGTTTATTATATTTATATTAGAGTTTATATACCTTGGTTTTATATTATTTCCTTAGGTTTAATATTATTCCCTTATGTTTAATATAATTCTCTTGTATTTATAATCCCTTAGGTTTATAGTATCAATCATGGGCAACCATGATCAACCATGGTCCAACGTTGCATTGTGACAAACATTGTCTCAATATCAAAACCAACCATGGTCAACCATGGTCCAACGTTGCATTGTGACAAAGTTTGTCTCCCTATGAAAATAAATCATGTTCCAACGTCGCATTGTGACAAGGATTGTCTCAATATGAAAATCAATCACGATCACCCATATTTTTTTAGGGTTTATAATATTTATCTTAGGATTTACATACCTTGGGTTTAATATTGTTCCCTTCAGTTCATAATCCCTTGGGGTTTAGTATTAATCACTTAAGTCTATTATTCTCTTAGGGTTTAATTGATTAATTATTATTATTTTATAAATTAATTATTAATAATATTATTATCCATAAATAATAATTACTTATTTAATTATAATAATATTATTAATATTATCAAAATAATAATAATTCAACTATTATTATTTTAGTTAATTAATTACTATTATTAATTATTATTATTATTATTATTAGTAACATTATTATATCAATATTATTATCAAAAATTAATTTGAATAATAAGAATATTAATATCAATATTAAGAATAATTATACCATCATAATCATGATAACAATGCTATCATAATAATAACAATAATTTAAATATTATTACTAATAATAACAACCAAGATTCAACTTATTAATATTTTTATTTATACTAATCTTAACATTACTCTTCATAATAATAGTAATATAATATCATTAATAATATGTAGTAATATAATACATATTAACCTCGGATGCGGGTGGTATTTAGTCACACATATTTCCACGAGGCGGCCATGTGGCTCACCACATGGCGCGCCCATGTGCCCCATCCTTGGGATGCACAATACCATAAAAAATCGCATGGGTTGGGCCTTAAATTCCCATGCGCCACCTTAAACTCTATGTAGTCTGCGAGCTGGTTAATTATTCCTTCTCTCAGCATGTTTCTCTATCTTCCCGCTCCGCCTCTGGCTTTCCAGCCCCCCCTGACTGTCATCCTGTCGCTCCTTCTGCTTCGGCCTTCATCTGCTCTGGTGCGAAGTCTTTGGGCTTTCGCCTCTGCAGCGATGCCTCCATCTTATCGAGCCTTATACACATCAGCCAGAATTCCGCGTCGCCTTCGACAGCCTAGTAGAAGAGCGGGGGAAGGGGCCTCCCTTCGTGACCTCCCCTGCCCATGGCCTCCCCTCCGGACTTGAATTTCCCGGTCTCATGGGACCCTGCAAACTTGCATCCTCTCGCCCTTGCGCCTGCTATGCTCTTTGACCCCATGGCCCCTCCTGCTTCGCCCTCGTTTCCTCCCTCTGGACCTTCCTTCTCCCGCAACAAGAAGCGTGCCCGCAAATTGACAATCTCAAAGGAGCCTCCCTTCCTTCCCCATAAGCTCAAGGCACTCCCGGTGCAGCCCGCCTCCAGCCCCTCTTCGAACGATAGTGACTTCAAGCCAGTTGAGGAGTTGCAGCTGCCAGGTCTCAGTCTTTTGGGTTCTATGAAGGGTAAGGAAGTCCTCCACGCGATTGGTGCCATGAACATTTCAACTTCTTTGCAGGATAATGCTTCTCAGGACTCTCTAGCGGAGCGAATCGAACTTCTGCCCTCCCCTCACGAGCAGCATGAAGACAATGAACCGCTGGATTACAGCTAAATCTGCCGTATCCTAGAGGAGGACCCTCCAACCAGCGATGAGCATGAAATCTCTTCTTAGCATGTCCTCATTGAGCTCCTTAGTTTGCAGGTTTTGGACACCTCTCTTGTTTGTTCTTTCAGTTTCTTTTTGCACTATGTTAAAGGCTAGTTTCCTGTCAAGGGCAGCCTGGTATATTTGGACTATTTTGGCAGGTTTCCCCACCAGGGGCGGTCTAGTTTTTAACAGCATTTTTTTGTACAATCCCTCAGTAATGGATTTCTCCATTTCTGAGTATGTGCCTTGTAAACTTTGTTTGACGACTTAATAGAAATAGTATTACTTAGAAAAAAAAAATATAATACATATTAATAACATTATTGAATTAAAAATATTATTAAAATAACAATTAACAATATTAAATTAATAATAATAATTATTAACATTAATGGTTTTTGAATCACCTTCATGGTATTTTCAATGACATTAAGTTGATTATGGAAATTGAATAAAATAATAGCTTTCCTTTCCCTGATGTGCCCTTTATTGCGAAAGAAGTTAGAACTTTAGGAAACCGAGTATATTAGAGGAAGACACACACACTGAAAGATATGTATATAAAAATTCACATCTGCATGTAGTACAAAAGATGGGGGTCCTAAATACCCCTCCAACTAGGGACGTAAGAATATCTAACAAACATCATTTGAAACATGAATTAGATTGCTTATCCAAAATATTTCGACACATGGTTTACAAGAAAAAAAAAACATTTATAGAATCATCAAGAAAGCATAAAAATAAAAATCTCCATCCTCTCATAACTCAACCTTACAAAAGGAAATCTTACCTTCCATACATCTATGGAGGCACTGATAAAATTGTTAAATTCCTTAAGAAAAAATGCACTGTATCTTCTTTCACACCTCGTGATACCATTAATTAAAATAAGAGATTTGTCAAGGATAGGATGGACCACCTCCAACTCAAAGGAGTTTATGAGATAAATTTATTTTTTAATAAATGTTACATTGGGGAAACAGGTAGGTCATTCAAAGTTAGATTGAAAGAACATGGAGTGGATATAAGGAATGGAAGGGTGAGATCCTATGTCCTAGTTGATCACTCTTTGAAAACTAAACACCATATAAACCTGGAAAGCACTCAAATCCTTCTAATAAATTCCATCATTACAAAAAGTGGTACATGGAATCCTTAGAAATAATAAAGCATCCTAACAATCTCAAAAGAGATGGAGTCCTTGAAGTTAGCGGCAATGTGATTCCTATTCTTACTAAACTCCCTTATTAGTCTATCCCATATTAATTCTTATCTTTGGTTATCTTCCTTTTGGTCTCCCTACTTTTTCTTTCTAAGAGGTTTCATTTCCTTTTCTTTCCTTTTTTCCCTTCCCCTTAATCTTTCCTAATTGTCCTGCTCTTCCTTCTCCTCTCAATTTTCTTCTCCTCCCCATCCAACCACCGTTTTTCCCTCCTCTCCTGTCCTCCTTTTACCACCCCTTCCTCCTATCTTGCTCCTAATCCATTAATTCTTATATATATATATATATATATATATATATATATATATATATATATAGAAAAGTGGGTCATAAAAAAGATAGTAATGAGAAGATGAAGGGTGAAAAGAATAGATGGAGAAGATAAAGGGGGACAAGTCCAAGGGAATGGGAGGGATATACTTATATATTCTTCCCATTATCTTAGACTTATCCCCATTTATCTCCTCTATCTATTCCTTTCACCCTTCCTCTTCTCATTATTACCATTCTTATGATCCCCTTACCTTTTTTTTTTGTTTCTTTGTTTAGGATATTACATTACCTTGGACTTGTCCCCATTTATCTCCTTTATCTATTCCTTTCACCCTTCCTCTTCTCATTATTACCATTATTATGACCCCCTTACCTTTGTTTCATTTCTTTATTTAAGATATTACTTTACATTTTAATTGGTCCTTTTTAGAATACATGTCATTACATTTTAAGTTCCAAAAAAGTTCTTATCATTAATTACATATGTCAATGTCACCATTAATATTAACACATATTATGATATTATCTCATTATTCTACCTTTACTTTGATTTTATTCCATTATTTATTAGATATGGTGTAAATGAATATACCTAAGATAATGATAAAAAAATAAAAATTTAACAAAAACTATTAATTACATCTAATATAATACAGTTATTATTATATTATTATAATATAATATAATATATTATTATTATTATTATTATAATATAATATAATATATTATTATTATTATTATTATGTTGTTATTATATAATATAATTAGTACTATGGTATTATAACATAATAATCACATAATAATCAGTACTATTGTATTATCATATTATATAATTATTACTTCTCTCATCTTTTTTATATTATTTTTTTCATATCATTTTTTTAAATTTTTACTTAATTTTCTAGGGGTTTTCTCCTTTAGTCAATCATTTTTATTTTTATCCAACTCATATTAGGGTTCCTTTCACTTATCCACATATATATTTATACACTAACCTCTTTTGTATCTCTTCACTCACCAATTGATCTTGAATCTTGATTTAGATTCGACACATTGATCCAAAAAATGTTCTGACTCATAATTCTAATAACTGAATACTATTCAAAATATTACACTAATATTAATAATATCTTAAACTTTATTATTACTACATAATGGTATAAAGTAATCTTAAAAACATTTTAAGATTATAAAAAATATTATCATTGTTTATAATAAATTATAGTGCAATTTAACTAATAAAAGAAATGACTTTTTTGGTGAACAATAAAATTTCAACAAGATTGTGATATTTTATTGTTTAATATGATGATGATGATGATGATGATGATGATGATGATGATGATGATGATGATGATGATGAACTTCTACTAATACCAATGTCGTATATCATACCTTAAGAAGAAGAGAAAGAATATAATTGTAATTGTTTAGTATCTTATTAGATGCTAAAAAAGAAGGGAAAGAAGTGCACCGATATCACTATAGTTGTGTTAACTTAACAAGTCAAGAAGATTGGAAGTGTGACAGATGTTAGGGAAATGAGAGCATATGTGAGTAAGGGCAGGACAGTCTAAAATAAAGTGCTTTTCATCCTCCACCCTCTTAGTATCACAAACCTAACAAATTCTATTGTCCCAGGGATGCATAAATGGATTCAACACCCTAAAAAACCCTAAAACACAGAAAGTACAACTAATGATGTATAGTTTTAAGAAAGTACAAAAATAGTACTACTGGAGAGGACTATAGAACATTGAATGCCCAATGGTTGCCTCATAGATTTGAAAGAAATCAAGCAAAATTCACAAAACTGTAACAAAATATGGAAGAGGTTAAACCAATTGAAGTTCTTGTCCCTGGATCGTTGAATTCTCCCACATTTCAATAATAAGTCATTGAAGCCTTCTTCCACAGATAGGGCCTTCTTGGATAGAATGTCTACAAGATTGATTGTTTCATTCCTGGTGAAAATGTTCGAATGAAAGAAAAATGAGTTTTTCTTCTAGGATTAAAATCCTGTCCTGCCCATATAACAAATTTAAAGCCTCAATTTTATGTGTCTCTCTACTATATAATTAACAATGCATAGTATGAATCTCCATAAACATGCATAGTATCAATGATTAAGCGAGAGGCCAAAAGAAAAATAGCATGCGACAGTTTCTGCCTTGATGTTTGAGGCCAAAATACTCTGACTTTTTTTTAGAAAAGAAAAATATCATACAGTAAGATTGAAACAGTTGCAGTTACACGAGAATTTTCAGATACCTTTTGGATTTTTCAGCAATGCATCTAAAAAATGAGAAATCAAAAGGATCAAATAAGACAATTTTCTATATGTTGGCCTTCACACAAGTGAAACAAAATGATTGCTTAGAATCGAGAAAAAAAATCATGAGATTTTGGCTCTTTTAAATTATACCATCCAGACCCCTAATTAGCTTAGCGTGGACACATAAAGCTAAAAGAATACGAAAGATCTTGATGATAGTTCAAAGCCCAAAAGAAAAATCTGAAGTTAAGCTTCAGAATTGAAGTCGAGCGGAAGCCTCTTTGCATCACAAGGAATTTGGATAGATCCCCTTCTCAGCTGATGAAGAATACTTCTTTGCTATAAAAAAATCCTTCCTTCCTCCACTTGAAGACCCTTTTTGGAAATAAGAACTTCCTATTGGTTCCATTCTCTGAGAATGTGATTGAAGGTTATATTTTGAAAGAGGCATTTTAGTTGTTGAATACAGTTTATCTAGTTTCCGGAGAGCCATTCCACAACACATTTTGAGTCCCCATAGATATGCATAGGATATATTCAAGGACACTGCAAAAAACAAAAGATCCCATGCAACTGTTAATTCATATTTTTTGTGTGAACCTGTACCATTGTTTTTCCATATATAACTAGACATATTGCTTGGAAGGAAGATTATGGCTCCACCTCTACAAACCCCTACTTCAAAAGCACCATCGAGAAAACCATTTTTTGGATAATATGAACTAGGGGGAAAGCTAAAAGATTTGATTTTGGTAGGTCTCCTAGGCCTGATATAGTTTGAAAAAAATCCCACAATATGGCCTTGAACACCATTGCTTTACTTTGGTATACCTTTAAAATTGAGTTTGTTTCTGACCTTCCATATTCCCCACACTATAAAAACAAGAATATTTTTTAAGACACCCATATTTTGTTCCCACCAGAGGAAGCAATGATCCAATGATTCAATAGGATCAATAGATTTCAGGTTTAGAGGTCCAAGGACATCTAGCCAGAGAGATTTTGAGTAAGAACATTTAAAAAATAATTGTGCTACAGATTCAAAACCATTTAAATAGAGAAGGCATATATTTGGACCATAAATTCCTTTCCACATCATTCACTCCCCCATCTGAAATTGATTTCTTAAGTCCAATCAGATAAAACATTTTAATTTTAAGGCAATAGATCAATCCCATATCTTTATGTGCCACGAAATAGATGTTTTATGCACATAGCTTTCAAAGATTTTATAATAAGCATGACGGTCTATGATTGCCCTAGAATATTGATTCCATTGACAAACATGATTTTCTTCCTCCTCCGTTAAAGTGATATCTCCACCAATAATATTATTAATAAAATAACTCCATTCCTTGGAAAGTGAACTAGTTAGACCTGGGCCATAAATATTCATCCATTTGTCGGTTGAAGCCTGATTCAAGGAGGAACAAAAAAACGACGAATATTGGAGATTCCACGAGATTTAAGGTGACCGTTGAGATCAAAACATAAATTTTACATAACAACTCCAATTATTGGAAGGATCCTAGAATTACCTTATCTCCCTTACAAACCTTCCATCTCAGCCATTTTTCGATCTAAGGAAAAATTTTCGTCATTCCCCTCCATAAAATTGATCCAGTACTATGGTTGGGTGTCCCGAATGACTAGGACCAATCCATGATCGAATGGCGAATGTACTCCAAAAATAGGGAATCATCCCTTATGGTCGACATCATCATATTCAATCCTATTAGTTCTTATAAAGTTGATTTTGGTTGTACATTTTTTGTTTTGAGGCATATTTTTTACCTCAAAATTTCTCTAATGTCAGACAATGGTAAGAGATATAATCACAATGAATTGAAGATCTATATTTCCCAAATTCAGAAAGTAAATTATTAGCAACCAGGAATCTATTAGGAAATTTGTCACCCATTCGGCCCCTGACCTTCCATTCTTCCATGTAGGACCAAGAGGGGTTGGAGCAATTCCATCCAAAAGAGACCCACATATCAACCTTGAAATTACCAGGGCAAAGGGATCATGCCTTGCTTTCTGGACCCATATCTCTCTGGAAGAAGTAGTGAAGTTTAGGTCACCCATAAGGATTAGGGATTTTCCCTTCAATAGCCTACTAGAATACAATAAGTTCCATAACACCTCCCTCTTCGAAGAGGGACTGTAGCAGTTAAAAAGAACTATGGGTTTAACCATACCTCTATGGTGACCTTCCAGAACAAAGGCTTCCAATGAGGATAAAGGTCTTAGAAGGGAATCCCTTGGATTCCAAAGGACCGCCAGTCCCCCAGACCGACCATTCGCATCTACCTCACTGATACACCAATTTGGGAATAAATTTTGTAGAGAGTCTCTGGATTTAACCAAATCAACCATAATTTATTAGAGGCATATAACAAAGGGACAATATATGGACATTAATCTACAGAGGGCTCTGATTTTAGGAGGACGCCCAATTCCCCTTATATTTAAGTACACTATAATCATTTTGAAAATAGGGACAATGGTTACATAGCTCCAAGGGCCCTAAAAATTTCAAAACTAGAGGATGGGTTGACCAGGTGATCTCCCTTTGAAGTAGGATCTTGAGCCAGGTCCTTCTTGTTCAAATTTTTATTTTGAATAATGACAATATTAATGGATGTAATTTTTTTGTCTTGCCAAGGATATTTTGACAACTGATATTGGAAGGTGGGAATGGGATGGAGATTGAACATTGATAAATAAGGATGGTATGTGCTGAAAATGTAACAAATTTTAGTCTTCATAATTTTTGTACTCATTTGAATATGTATCCTATGTAACAAACAAGAGAAGAAAAGAAAAAATTATTATTATTAAAGCATGGGTTCCATGATCATTATTGATGTTCTTCTAGGTAAGATCATGTTATTCATGCTTCTAGGATTTGTTAGGTCTTAGGGTTTATTGCTTGGATTCAGAGGAGTCAGCATCATATTTATAAGACCATTCCGATTAAAATGTAATTGGAAACATAATTTATTTTGAGTGTAGAAATACTTGGAAATTCCAATAGTAAAAGTGAGCCCTCGAAGTTACAATTCGGCCCAAAGGAGGGGATTCCACCCCTTGGAAAGGCTATATAAAGAAGAAATTAGACCTCAGTTAGCACTCAATGATTCAAGAAGTTTGATCTCTCAAGAAAGAATTTGATATGTAGCTAGGAAGCTAGAAAAACGAGTGAAGGTCTAAGAGAATAAATCACAAAAAAAAATATTTTTGGGTTGTCTCTCTCTCACACATGTGCAGTTCTAGGGTTTCAAGTGTTGCAGAAAGAGGAAAAAGTTGTAGATCCAAGTTCCAGCAGGATGAAGTGTAGTATCTTGCATTTTGAAGAAAGAATACTCTATCTTGACCTTGTTGACATTGGTAGAATATGTCTTTCTCTAGGAAGGAATCTAGATTCTGGTTTTTATAGTAGCTGCAAGGCTGAAATTACAGGTGTTGAGTAAAAAAGGTGACTATTTTAAGGGCAACCTTAATGCTTTACATTAATTATCAACCCAGGGCAAGTCTTTTCATTTCAAGAGTGTAAGAAAAACATATGAAAGTGACATCATAGGTTAACTACTCTAGATCATTGTAAGAAAGATTGTCTAATTCTCAAAGTTCAATCAAACCAACTTGAAAGTGAACTATGAAATACTTCAGACCGATAAAAGGAGCAAATTTTGTTCTAAGCTTATGCAGAAATAAACACTCAAGACTGAAATAAAGAATAATCTAGATTCTGGTTTTTATAGTAGCTGCAAGGCTGAAATTACAGGTGTTGAGGAAAAAAGGTGACTATTTTAAGGGCAACCTTAATGCTTTACATTAATTATCAACCCAGGGCAAGTCTTGTCATTTCAAGAGTGTAAGAAAAACATATGAAAGTGACATCATAGGTTAACTACTCTAGATCATTGTAAGAAAGATTGTCTAATTCTCAAAGTTCAATCAAACCAACTTGAAAGTGAACTATGAAATACTTCAGACCGATAAAAGGAGAAAATTTTGTTCTAAGCTTATGCAGAAATAAACACTCAAGACTGAAATAAAGAATAGATTGCAATTGAACAACACACTTTGATGAATTGAACAACTACCTTAATGAATCAAACAACAATCCTAATGAATTGAACAATAATAAATTATTCTAGATTTTGCAATGGAATTCTCTATTAATCAACTAATAGCATCATTCATAATTAAACATCAAAACAAACATTCAATTTTATGATGAAAAGATTCAATAAATAACTATATGCAGAATTGAACAACAACCACGCTGAAACTAGTCTAATGAATGTAAAAGCGTCACTTCTAAAGAAAAGAACATGATGATAAATATAATATAGTGAAAAGGAAGTTATAACATATCACACCTGCGATTAATCAATTGAATGATAATGCTATGAAACACAAAGGATAACTGAAAAGGAAAGTTCCATAAATAAATGTATAGCACAAAATAGCACGAGAACCCCCAGGGCTGGGGCCAAAGCCTCTAGAAGCCTTCTGCTAAGGAATACTTAGAAGTTGTTTATACTGAAAACGCCAATTTCTTCATTAATCAACAGAGAAATACATTAGCACGAACTTGACGATTATGTCCAAATACGTTTATTATAGGAAAAGTATAAACATGAACTATCCCTTCGTCTCTTTCACCTCCAGCCTTTTATAGCTTAAAGGAAAAATAAAACAGAGTAACAGATCCTCCCCATCAGGAGATCCTGCCGCTTCGTGGCTATCAACTGAATACTCCAAGAGTAGGCATGCCTCTAGATCTTCCGCTGATTCATAGGAGCCGATATGATTCTGTTTACTTTTCTTGTCTGTTGTCATTTGGTCATCCGTTTACTTTTCTTGTCTGTTGTCATGTTGTCATTTGGTCATCTGATATGAGCCCCTAGTATTTTTGTAGATACGGTCAATGGAACTACGGTTATGTTCTAATCTAGGATTAATGGATTAGGGTTTATGTATGCTTCGGAATGTATATATATGTGTTGTAACACTAAAAGGAATATAATGAAATATCAAGATGGTCGTCCCGATTTGGGATCCAGGGGAAAATCTATGTGTTTATCTATTTTATGTTTTATGCTCTCGCTATTGTTTATTTTCTGTTATAAGATTCGTGTGTAGAAAATTTATTTTCAGGGTTAAAACCTACAATGAAGGGACCGGGGTTACTGTCTCTATCCTCTTCTAGAAAGAAATTATGCAAATACAATTCGCACAAAAGGTGTCGGGTTTGCTCATCCTGTTCGTTGCAACATTGGACAATCTCTTCAACGGTTTTGAAGGTAGTGGGTTTCCCTGCTCTGAAAGCTTTGATCTTTAGCAGCAAATATCTTTCCACTAAGAATAAAGCATAATTAGTGGCTGGTGCCCTGCAAGTCAATACATCTGAGTAAAGAGAATAAACATAACTAATTTGTTTCTTAGCCTATTCTAGTTGATCCTGTGCCTTCTTCACTTTTTTCCTTTCCTCCCTAATTTGGGTAAAGGTTTAGTCTTTAGTTGCAGAAAGGTCTTTGAATCACTTTAGTAGTGTCTGATGTTCCTGTAAGGCTACTACTTCCTTCTTAGACTAGGCCAACTCATGCTGAACTTGAATTAATTCGTTGCAAAGATTTTGATTGGCAGCTTTTTCTATCAGAGGAGTGTAAGCATGTGTTACTGTTTGAGTCTCCTTGTCTCTTATAAGTATCAAATCAGTCTGCATGGAGACTTTAGCAGTGTGTATCAAATTCGTCTGTACAGAGGCTTCAACATTGTCTATTAAATTAGTCTATACAGGAACTTCAACAGTATCTATTAAATCAGTCTGTACAAAAATTTCAGTTGTATCTACCATTTGGGTAATAAAATATGTTTAGGTTCCCATGGTAGCTAATTCCTTCTTAGGCTTCCAAGCCTTGTCTACTTCTTCCAACTGTTTCCTTAGCTGTTTTACCATTTTTCTCAAATTCCTGCATTTCCTGTTCATTTTTCTTAACTTAATCTCAGCTGATTTTTCTTTTGGTAGGGTTTTTCCAAGAGAAGGAGTAGCAGTGGCTTCAGGTTCAGGAATGGTTATGCCAGTTCTAAGGTTGTCATAAATGATTTTTTCTTCAGGCGTCCAAGAGGTTCTTTCAACATTGATATCCTGACTAGGTGGAATAATATTTTCTTCAGGCGTCAAGGGAATTGTCTCAATACTTGTGTCCCATTATAATAGAACAATATCCCCTGACTGGTTTCCAGACTCAGATATTCTGTCTATCTGGTCTTCCCTACTCACCCATTCATTATCAGAGGGAGATAAAACCCTCAAGTCCTGCAATTCATCATGGGGAGGTAGGATTTTAGTATGGCTAGAGCTGCTAGCAAAGGAAAACTGTTTCAAATGGTCCCTCTTCTCCTTAGATTGTTCATATGGGTTCCCAATTTCGCGAGATGTTCTCATTTGCTCTAGTAATTGAGCCATTTCTTCCTCGTAGTCTTCTAAAGACATGTTTTTAGGGCTCAAAGGTGGTGTATGGGATGGTCCTGACTCATCTGGAAATACAGAGGTGTTTTGCCATAGTTGTAACCTTTCAAAACGTCTCTGTTTTTCTGGTTCTGCGGTCGAAACATGGGTTCTCTTCCCTCATGCTCTCCTGGGTATGGCTATTCTAGGGAGTTCAATTTCTGCTTTGTCAGAGTTTTCTTCGGGGGCATGTAGGGCAGGATTAACAAAGATGTCCCATGTTAACTGATGTTTTTTTAACTCATGAATGATAATCAATTTAATCAAGCCATGGTGACTGACAACTGCTTGAGGGTTTTTAGCTCTTCTAGTCCGAACAACAGTATTATGCAATACAAAATTTAGGAAAAGGGAAAACTAATTGAATTTTTTTTCTTGAGAACAACTAATAGTTTTAGTTGATGGGACTTTACCACATCCCGACATTCGTCGCATGTGATATATCTTTAAATGAAGACTGCCAATTCTTTCCAAGGCTGCTACAAGGATGTAGGATTAATACCTTTCCCTTTTCATTCCAATGGCTCACCTGGGTCCTGGTACACTGAAATTTCTTCTTGTAGAAGGACATGTTTATCAATCCATTTTTTCCTTCTATTGGAAGTCTAGAGACCTCAACGATGATTTCTTTGGAGACTGGTATGATTCTTCCTTTGAATATGGTATGCCCTTCCCACAATTTTTGCAAGAATTCAACTGTTATCTCTATATTAAACCCTTGTAGTCTATGTAGATATGGAATCAAACTAGCTTGCTGGAGAATGGTGCTAGCTGATTCTGAGGCTTGAAAAATTGTGGGTTCATTGCGGAGAGAATTTCCACCCATGGCTACTGTGTTTTCAGAACTAGTTTCTTCTTCTGCATGTGTTTCTTTTGGCTCTGTTAGTTAAAACATCATAAACACTGTATGCGGATTTTATAAAATATATTATTAGAAATATGACGTAAATGTAGTGATTCTTTCGTCCAATCAGCATATATGAAGGAAGTCGCATGGTTAATTCGCATGCTTATTCATTATGAATATTCGTACCCCCTCCAATGATAGAAGGGCGTCCATGGCCTTAAAGCTCAATAGAAGAGGAAAGGTGGTAAAAATCATGAAGGCACACGCAGTAAAGGTCAAAAGTTGGTAATCATCACAACTGTACATCATGTGGAAATGACCGAAGAAGGGGAGAAAAGTGGAATAGAAATTATTATGAAAAAGATGTCCTATTTTGACGGCATAGAATGACGGAAGGATAATAGGTGACAAATTATGATTGATGATTTCATCCCTTAATTCAACATGAAAAGATAATTCACTCATAATTAATTATGCGAGTAGGTAGTGATAACACTTATTCAAGCAGTGCATTTATTTTCAGGAATGGATCAATAGGAAGTAGGGCATATAAAAGTAATTATCTATTGTTAGAAAAATACTTTGATACCACAAGCAGAGCCACTACTGCCAGCAGGCATCCATAGCCTTGACAGGGTTGCTATTTTAACCCGAAAATGAGCTAGAATCCTCTATTTAAAAGTAGACATTTTTATTGTTTTATGGAGAGACCACTATGCTGGTGTGGTGGCCAGATGGTCATAGTTCCATTCACGGGGACTTTAACATAGTGATCAAGTTGGCTCGTGATGAGACCTCCTGTCCTTCGAGAAGGTCACTACCCTGGTGTGTTGGACATTATGGTAATGTCACCTATTAACCCTCATGATCATGGTAGGTTGGTTCGTGATGAGACCCCCCTATTCTCTCTTAAAAAAATTTCACATAGACATAATATTTTTCTTTTTATTTATAAATGGAGGGAGGCTCATGAACTCTTTAAGAGTTAGGTATGGTGTAATAAGTAAAAAGAATGCTAATACAATTAATACTCTTATTCCTATATCCTCATGTCAAAGAGAATTACTACTTGAGAGTGTAAAAAGATATACCATCATATGACTATGGAAATAAATAGTGTAATAATATGTCTGAACAGAAGATATCCATCCCTTCATTATAAAGATAAACCATGTCAGCTCTCGAAGTAGATATTTCCATCAAAATTTCAAAAGATCATAATATTAGTAAAATCACTTCTTTTCTCCTCTTCGGGCGCCAATTCCTTTTCTTAAAATGGTTTTTATGGCAAGGATGTGTAAAGGAAGAGTTGATATTCGAAAATAAATCATCAAAAGACAAAAAATTGTGAAAAAAAAAGAGAAAGAAAAAGAAAAAAAACATGCTAGAAAATAAATCAACCGTTCAATTTGATTGAACGACAGCTGTTCAATTCAATTGAATAGAAACTTTTCAATGGATTGAATAGAAAAAGTAAAATCACACAATAAAAAAAATTCGTTCATTTGAATTGAACAACAACTGTTCAATTCTATTGAACAACAAATGTTTAATTCGATTGAACAACAATTGTTCAATGGTTTAAACAACAGAAATAAACACACTAAAAATGCAGTCGTTCAATTGAATTGAACGAAAACTTTTCAATTCTATTGAACAACAATTGTTTAATGGATCGAATAAAAAAACACACAAAAGAAAGGAAAAAGAAAAATAATGCAGGTGTGAGCATCAAAATAATGAAAAAAAGAGATGGAATTCTTATGTACAACAATGAGAAGAACTATAAATTGAAGGAAACATATATACACTATTTACAAGAGGAAATAAAACAATTTATGAACTTAAAGTTGTCGGGCCATCATCCCCTGCAGCTAAAATTTGGATGGTGGGGTCGTCACACACCTATTGGCAGAAATACTCTTTCGTAAGTGTTTTATGATAGAGGTGCACCCAGTGTACATTGACTCGAAAGGTGGAGCCAGATCCATCTATGGTGGTCAAGGTAACGATACCGTTATTGTGCACTTCTTGAATTTCGTATGGCCCGAGCCACCTTGTTTGTAACTTACCCAGGAAGTCTTGGGATCTGAAGTCGTAGAGGAGTGCCCAATCCCCTTTCTAGAATATATTATTTTTTATGAGGTTTTCATTCCACTTAGCTTGTTGTTGCTGAATAATTGCAGTGCGCTGTAGAGAAAGTAGTTGTGCTTCATCCAATTCATTTATTTATTGGAGCCTTATAACTTGGGTCTCCAACAAATCCAACCCCACTTCCTAGGCTATTCTCGGAGTCTTTATTTCAAATTCAATAAGAAAAATTTGTTCCCTTCCAAATATCAGATGGTACAGAGAATATCTGGTGGTGTTTCGCCACGTTGTGCAATAAGCCCACAAGGCCTATGGTAGTCTAGTAGCCCAATCCTAGCGATGTGTTGAAACTATTTTAGTGAGAATTGCTTCAAGGAATTATTGGTGCTTTCGACCTGCCCGTTCGCCTGTGGGTGGTAGGGAGAGGTGACTCTATGGGTGACATGGTGGTTCTTTAGAGTGGCCGTGATTTTATTTCCCACAAATTGTGCCCCTCCATTGGTTATCACTTCCTTAGGTAAGCCATATCACACAAATATCTAAAAAAGAAAATTGATCACAGATTTTTTTGTAGCTCTCGACAAAGCCATTGTTTCTACCGTCACTTTGTCACGTAATTTGTGGCAACCAGTATATAGGTATTCTGATTTCATGGTGAGTTGAATGGTCCAACAAAGTCCAGTGCCTATCGTTCTAAAGGTTCTACTACCAATTGTGATTGCAATGGCATCTCGTCAATTCGGCCAGGGCGGCCCATTCTTTGGCAAATATCGCAGGATTGGACATATTTCTTGGCACCTTTAAAAATTGTAGGCCAATAGTATCCCATTTGTAATACTTTGTGCCCTGTCCTGCGATCTGAAAAATGGCCTCCACATGGTTCATCATGACATGCCCTTAGGATGTCATAAATCTCATATTCTCGGATGCATCTGTGTATATGCATTTAAGCTCCTGTATGGAAAATATATCCACCAATCCAGGAGAATCTAGCACTGCACTGGACAATCAACTTCCGTTCCTTTGTTTTCAAGTGTCTTGGAAGCTTTCCTACTGCCAGATGATTCGCTACATCTACGTACTATGGCATTTTTACTGCTACAGTGAACAAATTCTGATCAGGGAACTGATCCTCCACCGCTAGTGGGTCATTTGACTTTGGAACTCTAGATAGAAAATCTGCAGCTACATTATCTTTTCCTGGACGGTCCTTGATAGTTATATCAAACTCCTGTAAAAGAAACAACCAACGAGTCACTCTTCCATTTGTAATAGGTTTATTAGCTAAGTATATAATGTTAGAGTCATCGGTATACAGGAATAATTGATAGCCAGTTATATAATGTCTAAATTTATTAATAGCATAAATGACAACCAAGAACTCCTTTTCGGTCACTGTATAGTTTAATTCGGCAGGGGTGATATTATTGTTGATATAGTAAATAGTGTAGGGATTCTTATCCTCTTCTTGACCGAGAACCTCCCCTATCATTATGTCGGATGCATCTAAGGAAATGTGAAAAGGCAGTTCCCAATTGGGGCTGTGTAAGATTGGTGC
Source organism: Pinus albicaulis (assembly GCA_034641835.2). Taxonomy (NCBI): domain Eukaryota; kingdom Viridiplantae; phylum Streptophyta; class Pinopsida; order Pinales; family Pinaceae; genus Pinus; species Pinus albicaulis. The sequence goes on from CM076570.1 coordinate 974,187,389, forward strand.
AGTCGAGACTAGTTTCTTCAAATCTGAAAAAGTAGTGTCACATCTGTCAAACCAATGGAATTCAACATTTCTAGTTAATGCATACAACAGTGCATCAATTTGTGATAAATTCTTTACAAACCTATGGTAGTACCTTGCATATCCAAGGAAACTACATACCTTTGTTTGAGTACAAGGTGTGGCTAATAAAAGAAATACCTATACCTTTGTTGGATCTACCTATATTCCAGCTGCATAGATGTAGTGTCATAGGATCACTCATTCAGTCATCATCATGTGACACTTTCCATTTCTCAAACACAATCTGGTAGAAATACATCGTTTCAATACTTTTTTCTAGTGTTTGCAGTGCCTGATCAAAGTCATCTCTATATGGAGTAAAGTTGTCCATGTAAACCTCGAGCCTTTCATTTATTAAATCAAAAAAAATAATGAGTATGTCCCTTTAAAATGTTGCTGGGGCATTGCATAGTCTAAATGGAAATACCCTATAGGCGAATGTATAGGTCGTTTTATCTTGGTCTTCAGGGGTTATTCGAATTTGATTGTAACCACTGAAACCATTAAGAAAAGAGAAGAACCGCTTTCCTAGCAATGTATCAAGGAACTAATCAATAAAAGGGAGGGGGAAGTGGTCTTTCTGTGTTTCTTTATTCAGTTCTCTTTAATCCACATAGATTCACCACTTACCATTCTTTTTAGGAGTCACTACTAGAGGAGAGACCCATTTGTTGTCTAAAATAGAATAAATGAAGTTTACATCTAGCAGCTTTTGTAATTCATCTTTTACAATGTCTTTCAGATGCGGCTTTAACCTCTGATGAGCCTGTCAAATAGGTTGAGCATCCTTTTCAGTATAAATGTGATGTGTGCATAGTTGAGGATATATACCCTTCATGTCTAGGTAGTCCCAAGCAAATGCTCCCTTATATTTTTGTAAAATTTTAACGAGATTTTGTTGCTAATTAATATCCAGACTGCCATTGATATTTAAAACTTTTCCTGGCTCACTTTCAATTGGCATGTTGTTGCAAACAACGGTCGTGGGTATTTTATAGTCATCAATATATGCTAAGGGGTCCTCCTATGCTTCATTATCAAGAACTATTTTAACATTTGGCACTTTAAATTTTTCGGAAGTAGATGTTTTGTTCAAGAAGTTATTGATTACACCATCTTCATTTTGATCTTTTAATTCGAGTGCTTCAACTATTGTCAGTGGGGAACATATGTTTTTTTTCTAGTATGTATGTGGCTGTTTTTGAATATTTATAGTGGGAAGACTTGGTTTGGCAGGGTGGGTATTTGGAAATATTATTTATGGAATCTCCTCTATCAGTGGTCATGTTTCCTGTTCGACAGCTTATGTAAGCATCAGTCGTCGCTAACCAAGGTCGTCCTAATATCAAGGGATGTCCATCTAACCTACTTTTTGCGTTAATAACTAAAAATTCTACCGAGTACTCCCATGAGTCCACAAAAACCAAGATGTCTTGTAATATACCTTCTAGTTTGATAACATATATGTCATCAAGTTCCAGCAAGGTAGATGTGGGTTCCAAGGCTGTTATCCCTAACTTCTCGTAGGTTTCTGTAGTTAAGATGTTAATGGCCGCCCCCAAATAAACCACTGCATTTGAAAAGGAGTGGCCAGAGATTTGTAATGTGACGATGGGGTTTCCTGGATCCTCATATTTTATTGGTGTTTCTTTACCCAAGAGTAAGCTGACAGTGCTCCCACTACATGAACAATTGGTACAATCTTTGCTTTCCTCACCTGTTTTTTTTCCGCACGGTTATTTAATTGTTTTGGCATAAATAGGAATTTCTTGTATAGTCTGTAGGAGAGGAATTTTAATGCAAAGTTTTTTTAATTCCCATAGGAGATCAAAATTTGAAAAGACTATTGGTTTAGGTAGTGTTAATCTCTCAGGGAATGGAGGGGAGGAAATAATAAGGTTTTCAGGATCTTTTTGGTTAACTGTGTCCCTCCTCTGCTCTATCATTTTTTCTGTCATAGTTGATTATTTAGGTACTGTTCGAATTTAAGACTGAAGTTGTGGTAGGTCCGTACCTTATTCAGGTGAAATAACATGCCCTGATCTCAACCTAAGTTCATTGCATTGCTTTTGTTTAGTTTCGGGGTTTGGGTTCTCAACAATCTGGATTAGTTGAACCAGTTTCTTATTGGGATTAGGATTCGGTTGAGCTGGCAGTTAAGGACGCATAATAGGCTGAGGATTGTGTTAGACTGGGTATGGAGTTGGTAATGTGGGTTGATTCTGAGCCCCTGTTCCCATAGGTAAATTGGTCATTCCCAGGGGTTGTTGCCAGTTTTGAGACCAATTTGTATTATGTGAAGTGGAGGCAGGCCACTGGGACTGGTATGTATTGTTTTTCCAGTAAGGGGGAGAAAAAGGAAAACTTAGACAACTATTACCTGAATGGGATTGTGTTGGCCATGGAGGCATTGAAAATTATTGGGATGGCCAGATAGAAAAAGGTGATTGGCCCTGCCATGCTGTTGTAGGGTTCTGTTGATTAAAGTGTGGAGGAGAAAAGAACTGAGACTGGTCTTGTGACATACTTGGTCATGCTTGCCACTGCCAATGTTGATTCATTAGATAAATTGGTTCTGTTTCTTCTTATGCCTCTTTAAAAACCACTTTCAACCCTGGGAGTGAAGTGTAATGGTCATTGGTGTGGTCCTTGGTACAAATAGCACATGTCTGAACCATGCCTAATGGACACTCCCGCTGGCTGTGCTTCTTCCGACAACGTTGGAAAAAAACAACCAAGTTCTGTTCTACCAAATCTTGCTTCTTCTTGGCTTGTAGAACATCTAGCTAAGTTGTGAGGGTGCCTAAGATATCGGTTTTAAAATCTTCTAAAAGATTACTGAATTCTACTCTGGTCACATTGCCACTTCATTGTTTATAATTCCTTGTAACTGAATCATGTCCCCTTGGCCTGCTTCGTGTACTAACTCAAGAGTACCTAATGCACAATGCAATAATGTCATCATATTCTTCTTGATAGATGTCCCCTTTTCCCATTATATTAAGTGTTTCGACCCATTATTCTTTCATTCCTTTAATCATTGTTGCTTTTAAAATATATTTAGACAGTGTAGTGTATGGATATCTTTGCAAATTATATTGAAATCTTTCAATGTATTCTTCTAATGTCTTATTTTCTTTTGCAGACATATTGAAGATTTCGTCTTTTACTTCTCGAGTCTGGCAATATTCTTGATATTTGTTAAGAAAAGATTTTTTCATCTGATCCCTATTATTAATGGTTCCTCCACCGAGCCCCATAAACCAACGTAATGTTGTCCCCTTCAAAGTAGAGGGAAATAGTTTTAGTTTCTAAGGATCAGTGGTGTAGTGATATCCCCTACATAAGACATCAGATTGAAATAAAAATTCATCTGAATCTTTCGAGGTCAGCCCATGGAATATGGGGATGTTTTGTAACGGAATAGATTTCATAGGGGAATTTGCAGCCAGATCAATAATGGGATACTCCAATGTTGATGTTTGTCTTTAGTTTTGGTTGTGTGCCATTTGATCAAAGATGTTCCAATAATCCTCAAGGATTTCTTGATCTGGGAGGATAATTTGAGTGGAATTAGGGAGTGGATTTGGAGGAGGCCTTTCATCACTTCCCTAATCTAGGATACTGGGTGTCTCTGTCTCAACTACTATCTCAGGAGATCTAAGATATGGAGTTTTTACCTGTACTGCACTGTTGGTTTCTCCCTCTCTTTCCTGAAAATTGCAAGAATTTCGCTCTCTCGAAGGGTCAGGACTTAAGTGTTCTATAGTCTGAAGGCTTCGTTCAGAACCTTCTGTTTCACTATGAATCTCAGCGTGGGCTGTAGATGGTGAGGTTGCAGCCTAAGGGACTATAGTAGGAATCTGTGTAGGAATGGTTCTGGGTCCTATGGATGCCTGGGATTCAGCCTTCTTAATGATTTCATCTATATATGTTGTTCTACCAAGGACAACCGATCCCTTGGGTTTTGTGGATTTAAGTGGGGGATTTTGATATAATTCTATCTTTTTCTTCCTAGTCATAAGAAAACAAAAACACCTATCTTATTAACCTCTGCACAATTGCTGAGAAGCGAGTTGGAGAGAAAGCATTTTTCTTGCTAGTATGCAGGTTCTTACCTCTCGTTTTCAATACCCAATTATTTCACAGCAAAAGGAAAAAGAAATAAAAGACATCACTCTTAAACACTCTCTCCGACAACGACGCCAAAATGTTGAGTAAAAAAGGTGATTGTTTTAAGGGTAACCTTAATTATTTACATTAATTATCAACCCATGGCAAGCCTTGTTATTTCAAGAGTGTAAGCAAAATATATGCAAGTGACATCAGAGGTTAACTACTCTAGATCATTTTAAGAAATATTGTATAATTCTCGAAGTTCAATCAAACCAACTTGAAAGTGAACTATGAAATACTTCAGACCAATCAAAGGAGAAAATTTTGTTCTAAGCTTATGCAGAAATAACCACTCAAGACTGAAATAAAGAATAGACTGCAATTGAACCACACACTTTGATGAATTGAACATCTACCTTAATGAATCGTACAACAATCCTAATGAATTCCGCAACAATCAATTATTCTAGATTTTGCAATGGAATTATCTATTAATAAACTAATAGCATCATTCAGAATTAAACATAAAACTTAACGTTCACATTTATGATGAAAATATTCAAGAAATAACTATATGCAGAATTGAACAGAAACCACGCTGAAACTAGTATAACGAATGTAAAAGCATCACTTCCTGATAAAATAACATGAATGATAAATATAAGCTTGTGAAAAGGAAGTTATAAAATATCATGCCTGCGATTAACCAATTAAATGATAATGCTATGAAACGCAAAGGATAACTAAAAATTCAAGTTCTGTAAATAAACATATAGCACATAATAGCACAAGAACCCCCAGGGCTGAGCCCGAAGCCTCTAGAAGCCTTCTACTAAGGAATACTCAGAAGTTGTTTATACCGAAAACGCCAATTTCTTCATTAATCAACAGAGCAATACATTAGCATGAATTTGATGATTATGTCCAAATACGTTTATTACAGGAAAATTATAATACATGAACTGTCCCTTCTTCTCTTTCACCTCCAACCTTTTATAGCTTAAAGGAGAAATAAAACTGAGTAATGGATCTTCCCCATCAGGAGATCCTACTGCTTCGTGGCTATGAACTGAATACTCCAAGAGTAGGCATGCCTCTACATCTTCCGTTGATTCATAGGAGCCGATACGATTCCGTTTACTTTTCTTGTCTGTTGTCATTTGTTCATCCCCGTCAACAGTTTCACTGTTTCGCTTCCCTATCAATAAAGACATCAAAAAATCAATTTTTATGCTATTAAACACACCTTTTATCAATAATTCATTCTACCTTACTTTTGCATTATTTTCCTTTACTTTATTTCTAAGATTAAGGAAAATATATAAAAGTAAATGACAAATTGTGTTAAATATAGGGGTAAAATGTACCTTCTCCTCGGCCCAACAGCAGGGTCAAATTTGCAGGACGAGTTGCAATATTGAAGTTGGCAAGTCAAAGTTTCAGTTTAAAGTTGCTTGGTGCATAATTCAGAAAGGACTTGAAGAAGGGATGCATTGGTACTTGCAGAAGGACTTGGTCTAGGGTTTGGGCCTCATCTAAAGCAAATTCTATAAGAGGAGAACAATTTTTCAAGTTTTCCCCTTGGAGGTATTTTTCCCTGACTAAGATCCTAATTTGCATGTCCCCTATCATCACTATTTCATTCTTGATATTTTTTTGATGAAAAGATATAAATAAAGAACAAGAATAACATTAACTAAGTTCAAAAGTAAATATTAAGGTTAAGGAAAATAAGAATTAATAGCTGCCACTTTGCTAGAAGGAATTACTTGTCAAGGGGAAGGAAAAAGAAAACTCTCAAGGAAGACCAAAAGAGGAAGATCTCAAGTAGGATTGTCTCTTGAAGGGATTTAGTTAAAAACTCATTGGTAGACATATTTGAAGGAAGCATAAAAGAATCTAAGTAACATTCATAAATATTGAAAGTTTTTGTTGGAGGAATCCTAGGGAACATCCTTCAAGGAAGTCCCTTCAAATATCTTGAAGGCATCGAGTGTTGATTTGGGGTAGCATCGGATGTGCTCTAAGTCTCAAAAATTTCAAGGAGGCTTAAACACATGTATTCCAGATAAACCAAAAATTGTTTGGGTAAATTCCACCCATATTATATTTTATTAAAATAATTAATTATTTTTAAAGGGACCCTACGTCTAAAATTAGGAAAATAAAATAATTAAAGTGAATTAATAGAATATGGGTGTGAATGTTCTAAAAAAGGCAGATCAAGTAAAAAGTAAATCTTAGTTGTTGATTAAAGATGTAATATGGGTCGTTGAATTTTCAACAAGAAGACGATAAGAATGGCTTGAAGGGTCATTTGGAAATCACATCAACACAAGATGGATAAATAATCAGAGATCAATTTCTTTAGTGAGTAGTGCTCAGGGAGAAATATTGATTGAGATATATTCTGCAGAGAGGGGAAGTAATTCTAGTTGGAAGCATTCCTCAATCGGAGAGTGCATAACACAGGATACAATGAGAGCCATAGAGACAGTGTAGAGCAAGTGATGTAGAGCCTATGCAGTCACTATGCAAAGCAAGTGATGCAGAGCCTACGCGGTCACTGTGCAGAGCCTGAGGGGAAGTTGTATTTTTTCTGAGGAGATATCATTGGGATAGTGACAAATCTCGAAGAGATTTTCCAGAGGACAGAAGGCCTAAGTTTCTAGTTAGCAGAGAAACCAATGTACAGACAAAGGGCAACCATAGTTATGACACAAGTACTACGCAAAGTGACGCAGTCACTGCGCAGAGGCAGTGCAGGGCAGTTTGTTTTGGGTGTTGATCAGTGTCGAGTTCTTGTGCAGGAGTGAGGTTTGTATCACAAGATCTTTTTGGTCATTTTATCTGCATGATTTGACAGATATATTAATCATATATTTATACTCAAAAATAGTTATTGCATAATAATATAAACCCTCAACTGTTGCATCGGTTTTCCCGCATTGGGTTTTTTCGGAGACATTGATCCAAAAATAACTGTGTCAGATGTGTGTGTGATATATTCTTGTTCAATTTTTTTTTCGTAATTTATTTAGTGAAGGTTTTAGTGAGTTTATTTCAACGTTGCAGTAGCAATAAAATGAATAATTTAGTTATCAAATAGAAGAATTAATAACATTTGTTGCAATAGGATTCCAAATTAAACAAATTTTCACATGGTATCAGAGCTTGTTTAAGCGAAGTGGGGAGGACCAAAGAACAGATCCAGCAGATCCAACATTGAAGCAAAAGTTGGGGATCAAAGAGTTGTATAAGCAGCATATCGATTTCCCACTAAGGTGCGCAGTCCAAGCCAGGAGGGCTAGATCAGCAAGGACAATATCTCTCTAAGTGAGTCGATAGAGAGGTAGGATTTTTCCATATTTTTGTTTGTTCGAGGCAGAGGGAGCAACATAGTGGATCTAGGCAGATCAACAGCTTGAGGGATGCAACTTGCTGTGCAGCAGTGGTTTCTTGGGAAGAAGCATCAGAAGAGTAGTTGAAGACACTTTTTGAGGATTTTTGACCTGAGAGGGTTTCTTGCCAAAAAACTCAAATTTTTTGTGCAGAAGTAGCAGTATTGTGGCTTTCTCCAGCAGGGAGTATGTAAATCCAGCTGCACAGAGGGTAAGAAGTAGTATATCAACAATAGTTGGGTGAGATGGCCACCATTGGATTGCATGACCAGGACCGGTTGGAGGTTGTATCCAACTACATAATCTAGAAGGCAAGGGTTTCCTTCCTTCTAGATGAACATGACCCAAGCACTTTATAGAAAGTGCTTAGGATGAACCAGTGGATGCAACACCATTAAGAGCCTTCAATAGGAATACAGCTAAAGCCAAGAGGTTGATCCTCGACAGACTGAAGGATCATATTGTTTCACACATCGCTGGGAAAGGGACATCCAAGAAGATTTGGGATGCGTTGTCCACGCTATATCAGGGTTCTTTCAAGTAGAGGAAGAAGTATTTGGAGGAGAAAATGTGTACCACCAGGATGCAGAAAGGAGAGTGTGTTGATCTGTTCCTGTCTAGACTTCAGGAAAATTGAGCAGCTGGAAGTAGTGGGAGCAGCTTCTCAGACCACAAAGATGGTCAGACTTGCCTTAAATTCTGTGTCTGAACACTATCAAGTCTTTGTCCAGAGCATCCTGGGTAGAGAGAAGATATTGTACTAGGAAGCGATGCGGGAAGCTCTTCAAAAAGAAGAGATTAGGAGGGATCTGCTCAAGTGGAAAATTAATGGCAGCAACAACAATGGTTAGAAGTAGAAGGAGGAGGAGGAGAATGCATCCCTTGCATCAAAGGGGCATCAAGAGCAGCACAGGAGGAAGAAGGACATTTCTGAGATCAAGTGCTTCTAGTGTGGCGAGATGGGACATTATGCCACACAGTGTCCTCTTAAGAAGAAGGACAAAGGTGAGAAGCATGATCCTCAGGCCACAACAACGAAGATAGAGGACGAGGAATCCATGATGATTGCCTAGATATTTCCAAGATAATGTTGGGGTGATCTGGAGCCGTAGTTCAGTAGAACAGCAAATTGGGAAATATCCTTGAGGAGTCTACCTCTTGGATTATAACCTTGCTATAGGATCCCAAATAAAAAGTAGTGGGATGGACATGTGCCAGTTGGTGCAAAGGAGTGCAGAAGTGACAATGTAGCAGTTAGCAGCGCCAGAGCAGTGCAGGAGGGCACAATGCAGAAGCCATTTGCAGCGTAGAGGCTAGAAAAAGTTAGACCTTCATCACCGAGATGCATCATTCTTATCCAATTTTGGATGTTTTTCAATTGCAGTAAACAATCGTTATGCAGTGCAGTAGCAGTAGGCAGTGGTAGAGTCAGAAGCAACATAGATGCAGAATTGAGAGGGAGTTGCAGTACGGACGCAGTATTGAAAGTGGCAGTGCCAACAGTAGTACAGATGTAACATTTGCGTAGAGTTGATGGACAACAGTGTCAGACATCAGTAGAGTAGAGGGATATGTTATAGGGCCAACACAATACTTAAAGGGCATATTTCTAGAGCATATTCCTTGCTAAGAGGGAGTCTGGATTTGGTGTATCATCGGATGTGCTCTAAGTCTCACAATTTGCAGGGAGGATTAGACACATGTATTCTAGATAACCCAGAAATTGTTTGGGGAAATTACACTCGGATTGAATTTTATTAAAATAATTAATTAATTTTAAGGGGACCCTAAGTCTAAACTTATGAAAATAAAATAAATAAAGTGAATTAATAAAATATGGGTGTGAATGTTCTAGAAAAGATGGATCAAGTCAAAATTTAATCTTAGTTGTTGATTAGAGATATAATTTTGGCCATTGAAGTTTCAACAAGAAGACTATAAGAATGGCTTGAAGGTTCATTTGAAAATCACATCGACACAATATGGAGAAAGGATCAGAGATTGATTTTTTTGTGAGCAGTGCTTAGGGACAAATATCGATCGAGAGATCTTCCACAGAGAGGAGAAATAATTCCGGTTGGAATAATTCCTGAGTCGGAGTGTTAATAACCGAGGAGATAGTGAGAGCCATAGAGGCAGCGCAGAGCCAGTGACGCAGATCCTACACATTCACTGCGCAGAGCCTAAAGGGAAGTCATATTTTTGCTAAGGAGAGGGCATTGGGCCATTGCCAGATCCCAGATATATTTTTCGGAGGCCAGAAGGTCTCAATTTCCAGTCAGCAGACAGACCAATGCAAAGACAGAGGGTAGTTGTAGCTGTGACATAGAGACTAAACAGAGTGATGCAGTCACTGCATAGAGGCATCACATGGCAGTTATTTTTGGGTGCTGATCAGTGCCGGGTTCTTGTGGAGGAGTGAGGTTTGTCTCAATTTATCTTTCTTGTTAGTTTCTCTACATGATTTGACAGATCTGTGAAAAATAGATTTGTACTCATAAATAATTACTTCACAATAATATAAACCCTCAATTGCTACATTATTTTTCCTGCATTGGGTTTTTCCGATGACATTGGTCCAAAAATAACTATGTCAGATGTGTGTGTGATCTATTCTTGTTTAGATTTGTTACCACACTTGTATTTTTTTCACAGTTTATTTAGTGAAGGTTGCAGTGAGTTTAATTCGATGTTGTAGTAGCAATAAACTGAATAATTAATTTTTTAGTTAGAAGAATTAATACTAGTTGCTGCAATAGGATTCCAAATTAGAGGAATTTTCACGTCAAGAAGGTTGGAGACATCATCAAGAATAATATTGGTTATCAAGTAAGCATATTATTACATCAAGTTTGAATCTACAGATCATATGGGTTCTTTCTGCAAGGAGAGAAATAAGCTTGTTGGAGCATAAAATTATCTAGAATGTAAGAAAAGGGTTGACTTGATACTCACAGAACAAGATGTAATGGATTATGTTACTGCGGAAATTATTGAACCAAATAGAGAATAGACATAAGAACTAGAAGAGTGCAAGAAAGGGTAATTAAGGGCTCAAATGATCATAGTTGAATCGATTAAATATTCTCTTGTTCCATTTTTTGCAAACATTAAAAATTCCAAGGTTATGTATGACAAGATGGTGAATTTTTACTTTGTAAGTACATCATGACAAATTGTGTCTTTACAGAACAAGTTATATAGAATTAACAAATCAAAGGATGAGGATATGACATCCTTTCTCATGAAAGTCTCTCATCTAAGAGACCATCTACAAGAATTTTGGGAAATAATATCTGATTCAGAAGTGATCATCTGTGTACTAAATGCACTGTCATAATAATGGAGTAGCTTTACTACAATCATATATGCTAAGAAATATTCAACTCCTTTTGACAGGTTGTGGGCTCAATGCATTATGGAAGAATCAAGGATTAAGGTAAAACATGAAATTGGATCAGATGAGCACTCTCAAGCCTTTCTAGCTCGAGTCAAGAAGTTGAAAAAGGGAAAATTTTTAAAGTCCAAGAAGAAAGACATGTCCAAGGATCAATTATTTAAGTGAAATGAGTTTGGACACTATAAGAGGGATTGTCCGGGCCAAAAAAAAGACAAGATAAATGAAATGAGTGAAGCTCATGTAGTTGAGGCAATGGGAAAACTTGAGAAGAAGCCGAAGAGAGAAGAAGGGAAGGATATTTACTATTAGAAAAAAATATCTTGGTTAGTTCTTAGTAAAATTGTCCTGCATTGTTTAAAGAGGTTTTTTATTTTCATAACATCATAAAGAGAAGCATTTGATAGTTGCATAAGTAGATTCTACTTGGTCGAGTTGCTTTGTAGAAGTCATCTAGTATTTAAATGATAGATATATAAACCATTTTTCATATCAATCATAAAAAATTATCTAACATTATGTATAGGTAGTCATCTTGCTTAGATGGGTCATTATGATCCTGAAAAAACCATCCTTATGGAAGGTTCTTGGTAAGAAGCACTACGACAAAGTTAGTATACATTCCATGTAATGTGGAAGCAATAATTGTAAAGGGATGAAGGAATACAATAGGTAAAGATACAATCTCTTTATGATATATATATATAGATGATGGAATAATAAGCATAGTAATTCACATTAAAGGTGATTCTTGGATAAGATTCATGTGAATATAATACTATAACATTCTTTATATGGTTGTATGATGAATAAAAAGGAAGAAATTGACTTACTTAAGGATGTATAAAATATCAATACTTTCTATCGAATATGTAAAATAATGATTCACAAACTGTATAATCTCCAGAATAAAAATTTGTAACTTGGTAATCATGTTCGATCCTTGGGCATTATGATGCAAGAAGGACAATTCATATAGAGATGGACCATGAGGATGTTGATGGAACAATAAGTTCATCATAATGAGGTAAGTCTATTTTCATTATTATTGATTATCTGGTTAACATATTATTTTCGCTACCTGGAACAATGTTGCAGTAATACATTATGACAATTGAGGCAAGTTCGACCCTATGAACGGAAATGTATGGAGAATGTGAAAAATGCAACATCTAGTACCTAGAAACTATGAGGAAAAGAAGTGACCATCTTGAAATTGGAAGGTAGTAGTGCAAGAAGATAACTTGAAGGTCAAAAGAGATAAGTTTCATGAGGAATCTATGATCAAATTGAATTTTGGGAAGGCTCAATGCAATGCCTTCATTGATGATGTCAAAGTTGAAAGTGATGAGAAAGAAATATGACTTGAATCTTCTTGCAAGATTGAAGAGATAGTAGGTGGCCCCATGATACCTCAAAAGGATGTAAAAGATGCAAAGGAGAGAGGGATCGATGTAGCTATGAATATGAAGTAGTTGATCCTTGCATGAAGATAATCCATAATGTTTGGGGTCCTATATTCCATATTTAAAAGGAAGTTTGGAATCTCCTCTGGTTTTTTGAAAGGAAGCAAAGGAAGTCTCCTTGAATAGGAGCAGGGATCTATTCTATAAGTTAATAGGGATATCCTCTCTAGTTGAGAGGGATTGATGTTGAAATCACATGTGAATTATATTATTCAGGTGTATGGAGAGAGAATGATAAAGGATTGGATAAGCATATGTGGTATCCTCAAGCATATGTGGCTTCCTTGAGGATATAAAATTCAAGAAATGAAAGGTACCAACACTCTTTGAGAATGGGATAGGAATTCAAGAGAAGAGCGATTGAAGATGACCGATATTATTTGAGGAATCAAGTATAGAGATCCAAGATAAGAATAGTCCTAAAAGGACATACCCTGTGTACATTCGTATGGGTATGAGCCTTGTAGAGGTAGCATGGTATCACACATAAAGCATCCCAACATAATGATCGTGACTAAAGTAGAGCTTCTATAGCTAGGCCTCATAGAGTGTTGGTAATGATGATGATGCTTACAATTTTCTTATCAATCCAACTCTTCTTATGAGAACTCTTCAGTTTGAGAATGACGTTGTATTGTGTGTACAATTATGAATACCTCCCTAGTTAAGAGGGAGTATTGAAAATGTAACTAGTTTCGGTCTTCATAATTGTTGTACTCATTTCAATATGTATCGTATGTAAAAGACAAGATAATAAAAGACAAAGCTATTATTATTAAAGCATGGGTTTCATGCTCATTATTGATGGTCTTCTAGGTAAAATCATGATATTCTTGCTTCTAGGGTTTTTTAGGTCTTAGAAATTATTTTCATGAGTCAAAAGAGTCAACATCATGTTTGTAAGGCACTTTCAAGCAAAATTTTATTGGAAAAAAGAATTTATTTCGAGTCAAGAAAGTCCTGGAAACTCCAATAGTACAAGTCAGCTTTGGCAATTATAATTTGGCCTAAGGGAGGGAATTCGATCGCTTGGACAGGAGACTCATTTACTTCCTTTCAAAAAATGAGAGGAACAATCACTCACACAAGAAGTTTGATCTCTCAAGAAAGAATTTTATTTGTAGTTGGGAAGTTGGGAACAAGAATAGAAAAGGTCTAGGAGAAGAAAGAAGGACAAAAAAAATATTGGGCTCTATCTCTCTCACATGTGCGAAGTTGTAGGGTTTATGGTGCTAAACAAAGAGGCCTAATTTACAAATCCAAGTTACAACAAGATGAAGTGAAGTATCTTGTAGCTTGAAGAAATAATACTCTATCATGACCTCATTAAAATTGGGAGAAAATTTCTTGCTTTAGGAAGGTCTCAAGAGGAAACTAGATTAGGGTTTTTGTAGCAACTACAAGTCCGAAATTCCAGGGTCAAAGTTTCAGTATGAGTTGTAGTATGTAGAAAATTGAATAACTGATATATTATTCACCGAGATTCTCCTAATCACACACTATTTTAGCTTCATGCATAATACAGAATCTCTTCTACCATTGATCATCACATGCGGAAATAAAATCAATTGCATGCACACATTAAAACCACAAACAATCACACATATTAACATAGTATTTAATGGGAAATCTTAAACCTGAAAACCCCAACTGTCTGTTTATTATATGTCATGGAGATCAAGTAACAATCATAGTACAAAGCTCCTCACAACCTCTCAGCACACCCTCCAATTGCTACACACTATCAAGCTAGATCTAGCCAAAACACATGCTCCAATCTTTTGCCACCTGATAGCCAGCCTCTATTGCGTAATCAATGCTATGAGATGGCTCATTAAATAAAATAAACCACCTGGCTTGTACTGCACAATCCTCATGGGCTTCTCCAATTATCTGTGTGTTGCAAATAGCAATTGTATAGTCACAACTGATAGTTAACCTTCTCTTTCACCTATTTCTGCACTGGTCTCCACTGAAACTGTCCATGCACTGAAGTTAACTGATGCATTCTTTAGTTTATTAATGATTTTATGATTAGTGAATTAATTAATAATTAATTCACACCACTCTCACTAATTGTATCACTCAGTTAAACTAGATACAAATAGCTCAACTATGTTTAGAATAGTTAAACTGAACACAACTCCATTAACTTCCTCAATCAACTCCACCAAACTCTGTCACATGAGTTCTAACTGAAGTATCCATGCAATAGCTCCACATAACCCTCGGGAATAGCGTAATTCCTTCTGTCAGCTCCTGTGCCACATCTGTGCACTTAACTGAAGTGCTCCAAGAGAATAAGATAATGTTTAGAGTCTAAATATTATTAAGAGCTAATAATATTCGACATATCTATTTTTTAGACTGGCAATCTAAAAATAGATTCCGCCCAGTATGTCTAAAAATAGAAGTCCATCTATTTTTTCCGACTTGACCAACCATCCATAAATAGCATCCTGCAACTCATAGAACATGATCCATATGTCTAAAAATAGACATAATCTAAAAATAGACTTTGCGCCAAAAATAGCCTGCAGGCCCACTTAGTGAAGGCGACTTCTTTCCACTAAGCTCATCATCTTGTTTCAATCTCAACAATCCCTCTCAACAAGATAAGGATTATCTGCAACCCCTATCCTGCTCCTGTGGTATTTGAATTTTCTCCTGGTGAGCGCCTTCGTCAAGATATCAGCATCCTGATCCTCCGTGGGAATGTATGAAAGTAACATGATCTTCCGCTACACACAATCTCTGATAGGATGATACTGGATGTCAATGTTTTTAGATCTATCATGAAATAATGGATTAACCGAGAGTTTGATGCAACTCTGATTATCACAATAAATCACAGTAGGCTCTAAGTGTGAACCAAACAACCTGACCAGGATCTTCCTCATCCATATCCAGGATCTTCCTCATCCATATAGCCTCACATGCAGCCAAACTTGCTGCCATATACTCGGCCTCTGCTGAACTGAGTGCCGCGGATCTCTGCTTCCTGCTGTACCATGAAACTGTTGTCGACCCGATACTGAAAATCCCTCCAGATGTGCTCTTTCTGTCCATTGGGCTCCTTGCCCAATCTGCATCTGTGAAGCCACACAACTTCACCTCATCCGACTGTCTGTACCATAATCCATATCCCGATGTGCCTCTGAGATATCTCAATACATTATTGCCTGCCTTCCAGAAGAGCTTGGTTGGCTTAACCATAGCTTGTGAAAGCTGGTTCACAGCATAGCATATTTCGGGTCACGTATTGACCAAATACATAAGCGACCCCACCAACTGTTGATAAACAGTGGCATCCACTACCTCTACCGAAGTAGCATCCTCCTTCCTCCATCCACCAGGAAGAGGAGTATCAACAGGCTTGCAGCCATGCATGTTGAACTTCTCCAGTATCTCCCAGGTATACTTGCCTTGAGAAACAAATATTCCATCACTGTGCTGCCAAATTTCCAATCCTAGGAAATAATGAAGGAGGCCCAAGTCCTTCATCTCAAACTCTTTTGCAAGATCATCCTTGCATGAGAGTATCA
Source organism: Pinus albicaulis (assembly GCA_034641835.2). Lineage (NCBI taxonomy): Eukaryota > Viridiplantae > Streptophyta > Pinopsida > Pinales > Pinaceae > Pinus > Pinus albicaulis. Next base: position 974,203,374 of record CM076570.1, read on the forward strand.
ACAGCTCATCACCTATCAAAATCAAATCATCTACATAAAGTACAATGATCAGCAACTTACCCTCCACCACTATCTCATATAGGTTCAAATCTGCCTCACTCTTGGAGAATCCAAGTCCAGTGAAATAACTGTCTATCCATGTGTACCAAGCACGAGCTGCTTGTTTCAACCCATACAGCGTTCTCTTGAGCCTGCACACATGCGACTCGCTGCTGAAGATATCGAAACCTTTGGGCTGCTCTATGTACACCTCCTCCTCAATGAATCCGTTGAGGAACACAGTCTTCACATCCATCTGATGAATGTGCCACCCCATCTGCGCTAAGAGAGAAAGAATCGTCCATATGGAAGAATACCTTGCGACAGGTGCAAACGTCTCCTCATAATCGATCCCCTCAATCTGTGAAAAGCCACGGGCAACAAATCTTGCCTTATACTTCTCCACACTCCCGTCAGCTGCTTACTTCACTTTGTAGATCCATCTCGAACCCACCACTGATTTCCCTTCCGACCTCAGGACAATCTCCCATGCGCTGTTTCTGACAATCGAATCATACTCTTCCACCATGGCATCTACCCATGCGGGATCCTCCATAGCTTCCTCGAAAGAGGATGGCTCTGTCATGATACACTTGCTCATAAGAGCCATGTATCCAAAGATATCGATCGTGACTGTCTCTGTCACGAGATGTAGGTGCTCCTACAACCTTCTCTCGCATCTTGGAGCCGCTGCTCGCCATAGTGCGTCCGCCCTCCTCGATTGTTGGCGATGTCTCGAGTGGTCTATTCCACTCCAAGAACTTCCTCTTGTGGATGATCCACATCTTGAAGCTCATCCTTAGGAACTAATAGCTCCTCATCTGCATGCAAGTGTGGCTCCTCTCAAGCGAACACTTCATGGCTTTCTCCTCCTGAAATTTGATATCCCGTCGCACAACAGTCTTGCGACTGTCTGGAAAATACACACGATAGTTGTGGGGTGTATCAGTGTATCCCACAAATATCCCAACCTCTGCGGTCGGCTCCAGCTTCTTCCTGGCATCCTTCGTCACATGAATGTAAACAGGTGAACCAAAAATCCTCAAATGGGAAATATCAGGCCTCTTACCAGAAAACGCCTCCTCGGGTGTACTCATGCCAAGTATCCTGTGAGGACAGCGGTTCTGCACATATACTGCAGTATTGCATGCCTCCTCCCACAAGTGTATGGGTAGGCCCCGATCATGCAACATCGCCCGTGCAACACCCACGTCGTGCAAGACCCATGATTGTTCTGTCATGATTGTTCTGCTCTTCCACTCGCAACCCCATTCGCTCGTGGGTTATGAGGTGCGATGATCTCTTGAAATTCCTTCGCATCGCAAAAGTCCTTGAATCGCCAGAGATGAATTCACCACCATTGTTGCTCCTAAGAGCCTTCCCCCGCTTCCCACCAACCAACAACCTTGAACTCAGCGTAACTTTGATCCTCAGTCGCTCTTCTTCTCGCATGAAGAATATCCAAAGACTTACAAGAAATCATCAACAAATATCACACAATACATGTGCTTTACCGTCGAAGACCGAGAGGTCCACACACGTCCGTGTGAATTCTCTCAAGGACTGCCGTGGCGCGACTATCCTTCTCGTGAAAGGTGGCTTTCACAAATTTTCCCAAGGTACATCCCTTGCACTGATCTGACTGCGCAAGAGTACCCTTAGGAAGCCTAGTAGAAATCTACTACAGTATTTTCAAAGCTCCATGGTGAAGGTGGCCCAATCTCCGGTGCCACAACTCGCCATCATCCCAGCTCACCACTCCTTCTGCCTTGCCTGCCATTGCTGCACAACCATCTACTTGTAATTGATCAAGGTTATTAACTCGAACCCCTATCCTCCGGGTCTCACCATTTGCCTTACTGCGCAGGAAAGCTTTTCCTTCGCTAAAGACAACATCATATCCCTTGTCTTCTAACATCGCCACAGAGATAAGATTATTCTTCAATCCTGGAACATGCATCACTTCCTTCAATACGAAGGGTTTACCAGACTCCCTCTCAAAGGAAATGGTACCGATACCGGTCGCACTGTACCTACCATCATCGCCCATCTCGATGTGCACTCCAAGATCTTTCTCATCCAGGATACGATGAAAAAACCGTCTCGATCTCCTGTCCTTGAAAAATAGCACCACTATCAAGAAGCCACACGAACCCATCACACTTGAGACCAAGCATGTGATCAGTGAGAAAATCCGACTCAAGCTGAGGCTAAGGCCTCTCCGGATACGGTCAGTAGCATGCTTATTTTCTTCTTACGTGGACAATTTGTGGCGTAATGTAGTGTTGGTGACGGTGAAAGCACTTCCACCTTGGACATGTCTTGCTTCTTGCACCTTTCTGCCGGATTGAGAAGCTTTTCTTTCTCTTCCCTTCTTTGCTTTGGCATCCAAAGCGCAATTCTCTTCATCAGATGCCTTTGATGAAGATCCGTCCCTGGTACTTCGCCTTATCTCCTCTTGCACAAGATCCGACCAAAGTCGCTCCCATCTTGGCAATTTCTCCCGACCATTGACAGAGTCCTGATAGGAATGCCAACTCTTCGGAAGCCCAAGGAGAGCCAAGCTCACCAAGTCCTCATCATCAACAGTCACCCCCACACTTCCCAGCTCATCCCTGCATTGGATGAACTTCGTGAGGTACTTGGGCATACTGTCGCCTTTCTCCATCTTTATGTTCTTGAGTTTGTCCTTGAGCGCCAACTTCCTCTGGTCGCTCTTGCTTTGGAATAAATCTGTCAAAGCTTTCCACATCAAGAATGGAGAAGCCTTACCATGAAGGTTGGATACTATGTGATCCTTCACACCTTCCAACAGAATCCTTCGACACTTTGCTGTCTTCTTTTGCCATGCGTCAAGTACGGCAACATCACTAGAAGTAGGCTTTGGAATTTCTGCATCTATGAACTCCTTCAACCCATTTTCATCCAGCACCGCCTCCATCCTATCCTTCCATGCAATATAATTCGAGCTGCTCTCAAGGGCATACTCTAATCGCAATCTGTTGAAAGACATCTCAACTTCGACACCAAGAAAACACTGCTGCAAATTCGAATTCCACCAGCACAAAAACTCAACCGCTTCAATGTTTTGCAATTTCTCCAATGATTAATATCGCTCTGATACCATGTAGAAATTTTAATAACTGATATATTATTCACCGAGATTCTCCTGATCACACACTATTTTAGCTTCATGCATAATATAGAATCTCTTCTACCATTGATCATCACATGCGGAAATAAAATCAATTGCATGCACACATTAAAACCACAAACAATCACACATATTAACATAGTATTTAATGGGAAATCTTAAACCTGAAAACCCCAACTGTCTGTATATTATATGTCATGGAGATCAAGTAACAATCATTGTACAAAGCTACTCACAAGCTCTCAGCACACCCTCCAATTGCTACACACTATCAAGCTAGATCTAGCCAAAACATGTGCTCCAATCTTTTACCACTTGATAGCCAGCCTATATTGCGTAATCAATGCTATGGGATGGCTCATTAAATAACATAAACCACCTAGCTTGTACTACGCAATCCTCATGGGCTTCTCCAATTATCTGTGTGTTGCAAATATCAACTGTATAGTCACAACTGATAGTTAACCTACTCTTTCACCTATTTCTACACTGGTCTCCACTGAAACTGTCCATGCACTGAAGTTAACTGATGCATTCTTTAGTTGATTAATGAGTTTATAATTAGTGAATTAATTAATAATTAATTCACACCACTCTCACTAATTGTATCACTCAGTTAAACTAGATACAAATAGCTCAACTATGTTTAGATTAGTTAAACTGAATACAACTCCACTAACTTCCTCAATCAACTCCACCAAACTCTGTCACATGAGTTCTAACTGAAGTATCCATGCAATAGCTCCACATAACCCTTAGGAATAGCGTAATTCCTTTTTTCAGCTCCTGTGCCACATCTGTGCACTTAACTGAAGTGCTCCAAGAGAATAAGATAATGTTTAGAGTCTAAATATTATTAAGAGCTAATAATATTAGACATATCTATTTTTAGACTGGCAATATAAAAATAGATTCCGCCCAGTATGTCTAAAAATAGAATTCATCTATTTTTTCCAACTTGACCAACCATCCACAAATAGCATCCTGCAACTCATAGAACATGATCCATATGTCTAAAAATAGACATAGTCTAAAAATAGACTTTGCGCCAAAAATAGCCTGCGGGCCCACTTAGTGAAGGCGACTTCTTTCCACTAAGCTCATCATCTTGTTGCAATCTCAACACAGTATTGAAGTTGGCAAGATGAAGTTGCACTTTGAAGTTGGTTGGTGCAGAATCAAGAAAGGACTTAAAGGAGGATTGACTTGGTACTTTGTGAAGGACTTGGTATAGGGTTTGGGTCTTTATGTCCCATCTGAAGCGGATTCTATAAGAAGAGTAGAATCTTTCAATTTTTTCCCTTGGAGGGTTTTTTCCATGGCTGAGAGCCTAATTTGTTTTGTCCTCTACCGCCACTATTTCATTCTTGATATTTTTTTGATGAGAATATCTAACTAAATAATTAGAAGAATATTAATAATTTCAAAAGAAAATAATAAGGTTAAGGAAAATAAGTATTAATAACTTCCACTTTGAATTTTCCAACATGGTATCATAACCAAGGTGAACAAGGAAGGAAACTGGAAGGACAATAGAAGGAATTACTTGTCAAGGGGAAGGAGAAAGGAAACTCTCAAGGAAGACCAAAAGGGGAAGATCTCAAGTGGGATTGTCTCCTGAAGGGATTTAGTTAAAAACTTATTGGTAGACCTCTTTGAAGGAAGCATCAAATAATCTTAGTAACATTCATAAATCTTGGATGTTGTTGTTGGAGAAGTCTTGGGGAACAACTTTCAAGGAAGTCTCTTCAAATATCTTGAATGCATCAAGAAAGTTGGAGACATCATCAAGAAGAATATTGGTTATCAAGTAAGTATATTATTACATCATGTCTGAATCTACATGTCATATGGGTTCTTTATGCCAGGAGAGAAATAAGCTTGTTCGAGCATCAAAGTATCTAGCATGGAGGAAAGGGGTTGAAGTAATGGAGTATGTTATTGGGGAAATTATTGAACCTAGAAAAGGCAAGCCACAGGAACTATCGAAGTATAAGAAAGTTGAAGTAAGGGCTCAAAGTATCATAGTTGAATCCATTAAAAATTCTCTTGTTCTATTCGTTGCAAACTTGAAAAATTATAAGGTTATGTATGACAAGTTGTTGAATTTGTGCTCTATAATTACATCAAGAAAAAATGTCTCTTTTCGGAATAAGTTATATATAATGAAGAAATCAAAGAATGAGGATATGGCATCCTTCCTCATGAAAGTCTCTCAGCTAAGATACCATATGCAAGGACTTGGGGAAACAATATTTGATTCTGAAGTGACATGTGTTGTGGTTAGGTTGTTTTTTTAGATACATAAGTGAAGGTATGACTTAGTTATTAAGTGTTTGGAATATATTTTCAAATATTTTAATTTGAGTTTATATTTGGAAATTTCAATTATTATGAATGTATAACTTTGGGAATTTTTCACAGATCAAAGACATTTGTTAGTAATGATATGATACTATTTGCTAGAAAAAATTTAATAATTTTGTATCCTTTATGAAAAAATTACAATACTAATGTGTTACATTTTCTTGGAATTCTTGGAAACTTTTTTCATATAAATACAATTTCACATAGAAGATAAAATGTGTTTTCAATGTCTTTTGTGCAACCTATAATATGTTTTATATGAATTTTTAATTGATGGAAAGGTTAAATGGTTTATGAAGCAATCATGGTTTATGAAATATTATGGTGTTGATGTAGTTTATGACTTCATGGATTTGAAAAAATGTATAGATCGACTTATATGTACTATTAATGCATGGATATGGTTTATTTGGGGGGCATCGGGGTATTCTGAAGAAATATAATTCATCCCTCTATCTATAGCATGTCAGTAAGAATGAGAGTGTTAGTACCTTGCTAGTTCAACTCTAAACTTGAACGTGTGTCCTCCAAGGAGAAAACACATGTTCTTAACGATTAGGTCCACTTATGTGGTATATTGATATGGTTTATTTATTTGTACATTGTTTACCAGTCAATAGGTCGTGATTACCATTTCCACCTACCTACTCGAATAAAGATATGATGTTTTCATCAATGTTTCTCGTTGATAGTTCCCAATTGATTATTAAAGTTTTGAAAAAATGTAGTTTTCCATAACAAACGACAAAATAAAAAAAATTATTATAATTCATTTATCTATATGGATAGGTTATCGATTATTTTCGTTTATCCTATCATTAATATTATCTTCCTACATGTGTATCATGTTTCTCTACTTATAAAGAAATCATTTTTACTCTCTTTTTTTTTGTTTGATGCATGAAAACACTTGATAATGTAGGTTTTAACCCTACTTACATAACTCCAACAAATGGATTCTCAATATAAAACATAAAAAAATGAATAGCACACACATAATTTGCACAGATATTTTACCCTAGATACCCAAAACCGGGTAAACTAGAATGATTTTTCTATATATCTCAATTATTTCATATATGCCATACAATTCCTTCTCAAAAGAGGGTTTCCTTCTTGGGGAAAAATCCCTAACATAAATTTTATTGTAAAATTTGTGACCTAATGATGAGCAGTCCATATTGACTATGAGATTACAATACTTTAGAAGAAAAATTTTCCAAAATTTCGCTTCAGTGGTGCTTCCCCAAAAATTGGGCTCCTTAAAAGTGTTGTCATCCCCGGACCCCCACACCACTAATTATATGGGGGGGCCAAGCACCCCCCTCGTTTAGGAACTGGGGTCTAAACAGGGCTAATCATGCAAAAAATATAGCACATAGTCAACTTTTTCCCACTTGTTTTTTTCTTTTCATATAGGGGGTCATAAGAGTACATGATCAACAATCGAGTGAAGTAATGCCCATTGTTTCTATACACTAATAAAACTTCTTGTTTCTCACATATTTTTCAATGAATTCACAATGTTCTTCAAAGTGTCCATCAAACCCCTTATTTTGATTTTTCTCTTATACTTATGACAGTTTGAACTACCTCCCAGGTGTGGATGAGAGGTCACACTCTGCCCCTTTGGTACCTTCCCCAGCACATCACCCTTCTAATTTATAAGAAGTGCATAAATTTGGAATGGCATTGTCTTTTCATTAATTCCGAGATTGGATCTTAGCAGCCCTTTTTGTCTTTGGGGGGGGGGGGGGTCGGGGGTCTTGGCATTAAATTAGACAAGATGGTTATGGAGGTTCACGTCAGACTTGATCCCCCAAACTCTGCCTTGTGTTCCTTCTCCTTGGATTTTTAATAATAAAATAAATATTTAATTATTAGTATTATAATTAATAATTCATTATAATACTAATATTTAATTAATTGCATTTAATTAAAGCATTAGTCCAAAATTAATTTATTTCAAATATGAATATATGCCTAATTTAGCTTTGGAATTAATTAGAGTGTTGAAGCATGATTAACATTAAACAAAGTATTCATGAAAAACTTGGCACCATGATAGAAATAAGAACGAATTTCATGAGTAATGTTTTTTATTATATCAAGATACAATTTCTACTAGTAATAATATATTGTGTTGAAATGCTCAATTACACAAAAAAATTATAAAGGTCATAATTTATGTAGGAGGTGTCACAGATGAAAAGTATGTGTAGGCTTCTGAGATGCGGAAATTGTATGTGTAGGATTAAAGCATATACTTAAGGAACTAATCATAAAGGTATCCACCATAACAACATCTATTAGAATTGCATCTTTATGATTACAATTTCACTTGTTCAGAGTGTTCGGGTAAACATAATTAGTTTAATTTAGGGGATGGACATTGGGATGGATGCAACTACAAATGCAAAGTAAGCAAACTACAGACTACATATTTGATAATGTAAACTAAGCAATCAGAGACACATTAGAGGAATTTTAGCCTAAAAGTGCCCATAAAATTTTCATGTAATTTCCATGTCATAATATGTAAACCAATCAAAATGCTTTAAATTTAAAAAGAGGTACATGTAAATATTTTGGAGGGAAAAGAAGAAAAACCATTTTTTTTTAATTGTATTTTTGGCTTATCTCCTTATAGGTGTATGTAGAAATTTGCTGAATAATGATTAATTATCCACCGAGACTATCCTGATCACATACAATTCGAATTCATATGCAACACATAATCTCTTCCACTTAGATCATCACACATGCGGAAATAAAACAAGCGATAACACATCAATTCATCATACACATTAACACAGTATGTATGGGGAAAACTTATAGCTGAAAACCCCGCAGCTATTGTGTATATTATAATGGAGAAATCATGTAACAAACTCAATACAATACTCCTCACAAGTACTCAGTACTTTCTCATACAGTTACTCACAATCTAGCTCAGTTTTGAACAGGTTACTGGTTCAAAACTCACCGTCAATTGCCTTGCCTCTATTGCGTGTTTCAATGCTATGGGATGGCCTCTTTATATAGATAAACCACCAGCCTGAACTGCGCAATCCTCATGGGCTTACTCCACCTATCTGTGTGTTGCAAATAGCAACAGTATAGTCACAATTGATAGCTAACTCCACCCTTTCATCTATCTCTTTCACTGGTCTCCACTGAACTGATCATGCACTGTAGTGAACCGATGTGTTCTTGAGTTGAATAATGAGTTACTAATTAATGAATTAAATAATATTTAATTCACTCCACTCATAACTAATTGATTATCTAGTTAAACTAATCTCAACTAGTTCAACTAAAATAAATTGCAATATAAATTCCATTCTAATGTCTGTTAACTTTTCACCTAAAACTTTCAGTTTACTGAAGTCATCTAACTGGGGTATCCAACACCATGCAGTGACACCATTAAACCCTGGGAATTGGCGTAATTCCTCTGTCAGATGCATGAGCCACTTCCAAGGCTCGAACTGAAGTGCTCCAAGAGAGTAAACTGAAGTTTATAGTCTAAATATTATTAAGGGTAAATAATATTTGACTTCCCTATTTTAAGGAGAGGTAGTCTAAAAATAGACTTCGACCTATAGGTCCAAAAAATAGAGTCCCATCTATTTTTACCAACATGACCAATACTCCAAGAATAACATACTACAATCTCCGGACCATGCTCCATATGTCTAAAAATAGACATAGTCTAAAAATAGATTTTGCGCCAGAATTTGCCTGCGGGCCCACTTAGTGAAGGCGACTTCATTTCACTAAGCTCCATCATCTTGCTGCATTTTCAACAGTGTACTCAACTTTCAATTTTAGACACTCATTAGATGCAGAATTAAATTCCACATCCAACAAGCATTCATTATGCATGCTTTTGAGAAGACCCACCTTGATAAAAACTGCAAATACATTAAAAAAATGTGTGTTTAATATGTTTTTTAATGTATATGCAATTTTTACCAATGTGGGTCCTATCAAAAGTATGCATAATGGGTACTAGTTGGATATGGAATTTAATTATGCATCTAATGAGTGTCTAAACTTGAAAATTGAGTAGATCTATAAGGAGATAAGCTGGAAATACAATTAAAAAAAATAGTTTTTTTGTTTTCCCTCCAAAATCTATAACTCCTATTTATTATTTTAACTATTATTTTATTATTTTTCCTTAGGAGGCCACTTTTAGGCTGAAATTTCCTCTAATGTCACTCTTAGAAACTTCAAGAATTAATTGAACTTTGCACAAGACACCAATTGATTACCTAGACAAGGAATACCAACAATAAATTAAATGTATTAGTCTAATTACAAAGGATGGTTACAAAGTGAACTAGAGATGTAAACAAATCACTTAGATAAGAAAACACAAATAGGAAATGAAGCATATCTATCTATCCTATATAGATAATCTAATTGTGATGTAGGCCAAGTTAAGGGGCCCTACAAATTGGCTTGCATTGCAAATAATTAGAATTCTATAAGTAAATTACACATGCAAAGGATTGGCTTCAAATATTAACACAATGTCATTCTATTAATTATTTCACAAGTTCATAATTACAAGTATGAAATAAAATTCTCTTATCCTCTTCTTCCTTTCTTTCTTGTCACTTTTCCCCTCTTTTCCCTCCACATATCATTACAACATATTTTTATAAAGCTTACAATACAGAAGGGAGGTCCACATCCCGTAACTACTTGATTCTGGATCTCCAACTACTTACACCTAGAATATAGGATATGTGTCTCGATAGGAAATTCAATCCCTTGAAGAGAAAGCCAATACACAAAGATGTATGGACTTTATCATAAATATATCTCATGATTGGAAGCATGACATCTCATTCTTGTGCATTGCCAAAGATTAACCGAATCTTTGATCATGAGCCTACGTTCTTGATGATGAGATATAAGGGAAAATAAATAACAATAATCCATATGCTCAATTTGTTTTGGGATACAACGAATGTTCAAACTACTGAGATGTTACTGAAATTCTAAAAGACTAACATTTACAAGAATTTTGATAGCAAATAGCTTTCTAGTAATAACTATACCACTACTAGAATTATAAATTATCATAAAAGTTTATCCATTCTACTATTTGTGAGATAAAAATAAATTCTAATCTAAACCATTACTAAACCATTAGAAAATAACTTAAAATCATTAATCAATCCCTCACAATACTTTTTGAAAAATACTTTAAAAAATCTAATAATTAATGTTACAAAATGATGAAAATTTAAAAAAAATGTAGTAAATGAAAAACGAATATCGAGCATTAAAAGAAAAATAAAATCCAGAGGTCAACATATATACACGCATGACTAGACTTGTCTTTAAGACTGAGATTCACATCGGTTCGACTTTTTCTATGTTAGATGGAAGAAGGGATACTTCGCTTTTTAACATTTCAAACCATGGATAATGCTAACCACCTTTTCTTGACGGTGCATAAACACCTAACTTTTATGATGTCAGATATAAATTTATTTAATTTAAATGTGTGCACATGGAGAGATGTTCAAAAGTCTTGCTTTGACTTGGTGCCCATAATGTCAATATTAAAAAAATTCTTTGTTAGATGAGGGGATAATTTGGATTTTATCATTTTAAGCATAATGTCAAATGATGCGACACTTTTTCTTTATCAATGTCAAATTGGTGTTGGCCATTACCATTTATCGCAATTGCATCAAGAGGTGCAAAGTAACGCCGAAAGGAGGAGTGGGAAGTGTGAGTTACTATTATTTTGTTCATATTAATTTGTCTAATTGGTCTAACCTATTATATTATATTGATTCCATGCCATAAGCCACCAAAATACAAAAAATATTGGATATAGAGGGTGGTGAGGATGTGTTGCACACTTTCATAATGGTTTCAGGACAACCTCTGACTTTCTGAACTTTGAAAATCAGAGGTGAAAACATGTCAAAGGTTTTGTCAACACGTTGAAGCCATGCTCTTGAAGGTGTTTTCAGCTGCAACAACCACACCCTTGATGGATTGGTACTCGCCACGAAGGTGTCTTTAGTGACAGCCTTTTCACAAAAAACAGATGGTTGTAGTAATTGAACATATGGTAGTAGTAATTGCTTCTGAAACCTTACCATTGGAATAAACCTTCTTGGTCTCTTTTTTTTTTTATGTTCAAACCGTGGGTCAGTAGGCATGGGAATGAATTCATAGTGAACCCTGAACTTGTTTATAGACATTGAAAGTGAATGCGGGTTTTTGTATATGGGTAAACATTAGTTTTTAAATTTTTTGTAGGACAGTATAGTTTGGATTTTGCAGAGTCTTGGAAGAGTTCAGGAAGCGTCAGAAGCTAGAAGTTGCAACAATTATTTTGGCCAACAGTGGTGTTGTTTGAATTGATGAATTTGATAAGATGATTGATCAAGATTATGTGTCCATCGACGAGGTTATGGGGAAATAGACAATAAAAATGCATCACTTAATGCACTTAATGCACTTTTTAGTGTGGTTAGTATTGCAAATCCTATATATGGCACAATAATTTTTTTCCCTAATTCTTAACCTTTCATTACTACAATTTCATAATGGATTGAATTTTTAAGATACACTCCCTTCTTTTGCATGCAAAAAAAGAATTCTCCACTTGATATTAGATGTTCTTAGTTGATATATGGGTATCTTATATAATTTTTTTTGCATTCCCTGGTGATTGTGTTCATTGAATACCTTTCATTCTAACATTCTTTTAATAATTTCATTTATCCAATCTTCAAGGAAAGATGGTGGTCAGAATACACTCTCCTAAAATGATGAAGACATTTTATTCATTGCACCTGATAAAACTTCCATGGGAATACTAATGAAATGATATACTTTTGGATGTTAATTTCTGCAGGGATGGTGGTGGCTAATGGAAATTCAAGACAGAGCGAAGAAGATGATCCAGAGTTGGAAACATCCATTTCTGTGAAATACAATTGTTTATTGCATGGCAAGAGAAAGACGAGGCATTCATTATGATAAGAGCATACATTAACATGTGCTAATGGATGAGGTATTCTTCTATATCTCGAACTTGTATATTTATTTGTGTCTTGTGATTCTTGTGATTCTTGTGATTCTGTCTTACTATATTTTTATTTCATATTGCAAAATAGTATAATCTTTATGGACTATTGTATTTGTCTTGTGATAACTTACAGGCATCAGAACATATCGCATTCATGTATGCCGAGATGTGTAATGCGGGTTCATAAGATAAGGTCAGATAACCACCCTTGTCATCTAAGAATTTTTTCTTTTTTACAGAGGTATGGGTTCTCTTGGATATCCTTAATGAAATTTATTTAATGTTTGTGCCGCCTTCTGGAGGAAGGGACATTACCAATCACTGCACTTTCGTTGGAGACTATAATTCGTCTTTCAAAAACTCATGCCCTCATGAAATTGAGGAATCAGGTGTCAAAGCTTCAAAGATTCATCTTCTATCTTGGTTGGTTTTTCACAAAAAGTGATAGTAGTGTGCCATCACCCCTGCCGCCACTGCCTCCTACTCATCATGCCCTTCATCCTAAGTTCATCCTAACTTCACAGTTAGAAAAGATGTTGTGCAAAAAGCTCTAGAATTAGTCAAGTTTTACTAGTCATTGATGAAGCGATATGCGAAAAAATAAACCTATGGAACTGGAATTTTTGATAATCAAGTTGCAGTGATTGCTCACAGTGAGATGATTGGAGAAATCAAGAATTGTTCTGCACATTTACTAGAAGTGAGTTAAGCTTTCCCCTATAATTTTAAATGTGGTTCGGTTATTGTCTTGTTTTGCTAGAACAATTTCATAAACATATTTTTTCTTCTTTTTTAAATTTATAGATCAAATTAGAAGTGGAGACAAAAGGAGACTTTGTCCGATCCTTGATAAGAGAAGTGTAGGTTGCAACATATACAAACATCAACAATGTTATATATTTTTTTCAGTGGCTTGACAATGACTGTGATTTTCTTGTATGTAAGATGATCCCAGATATAATTCTTGTACTAATCCTCACTCAAATTATATTTTGTGCCATTCTCCTCAATTTACAAGTATTCACTAAGGTTCTACATTGTGATATCATGAATAACAAATTCCTTGTTGCAGGTAGATGAGAGAGAAGTCACGAAACGTTTTCATTGCCCAGAAAAGAAAGTTGACATAATGCAGGAAGACGCATTTGGATACTAGGATGCGAAAAGGTTGGATTCATAATTTTGGAAATATGAAGATGATAGTTAGTCAACCTTGTGATGTTTCCTTAAAGAATATGACACTATTATTAGAAAAGTAAGAAGTTCCAATTCTTCTAGTTTGCTATTGCAATTCTATGTCACTGACATTGCTGTGTGTACCTATGTTAAAGCGTACCTATGTTAAATATATACTCGTGCAAGCAAAATGGTGAGGCGAAGGCAAATAGTGAGGCAAGTGGTGAGAGAATGTCAAAACCTCCTCCACGTGTCAATTTTTAATTTTAGGGACGACGACAAAATTGAAGCCATCTTATTGGTTGGGGTGAACAATGTTTTCTCACCCCAACCCTGCAGAGAGAACGCCTTTCAGCGTAATTAATCACAAGTATTTGTTAAATGAGAAGATACCTTCGTGTTTTTTTCCTTTAAATTTGAGGGTATATTAATAATGAATGAGTGAATGATATTTTAACGCCCACGAGACTAAAAATAGTCTATGGGACATGTTTTTTTCCTTCTGTAATTCAATCCTTTTCTTACTCAAATTGATGATGAGCTGACCCAACCTTCTAACAGTTCCCTCACTGAAAATAGAATGCCACAGAGTTGATGCTAACATACTGTGGTAACTGTCCCTGTTGTCTATGAAAGCATCACATTCCAAAATGAAATTCTTTTCTGATTCCACTGCCTCAGAAGTGAAAAATGTACACACCCTTTCTTCCCAAGCTTCTCATTAGGGGAATTTTGAGGTCTAAAATGGGCTTTCTAAGGAAATTATAAAATAATAGTGGAAATAATAAAATAAGATTTGATCTTCCTTTCAATGACAGGGCATCTTCTTCAAATGTGTGGAGCTTTCATTTCAATGATAGGGAAACAAACATTTTATGGACAACAATCCACTCCCTTTCAATTTCACCCTTCTATATTGATGCTTGCACACCATCTTATTTTGTGATCTATATCCATCCAAATTCCAATTCCAATGGTAGATTGTTCTAGTTCTTCTTCCTCTTTCTCATGATCATTTTTTGCATCAAATTCTCATTCCTAGTACCAATGTTCATCAACCATCATGGCCCCAATGTCAAATATATCCTCACTATGAATATTTATTTTAGCCTCAGTTTCCATGGATTGTGAGTTTTCGTTCACAAGTTTGAAATATTAGTTCAACATGATTTTATTTGAGTTTATGACCAATGCTCTTAGACCTAATTACATATATAAAAGCTATGCACAAGTCTCAAGATACCCACAACAACAAAGATTACAAAACTCCAAATAAAAAAAATTCAAGGCATTTTGTCCATTTAATTAGCATAAAAATTCAAATTCAAAATACAATTCTTCATATTCTTAAAATTTTTAAAATTTAATTAAAAATATTAATTTTTCTTAATTTCTTAAAATTTCAAAATCTATAAACATATAAATTTGTAACGAACAAAGCTTGTATACTCACAAAGTTACACTGAGAGGAATACTCAAAATGAGTGGCCATAATGTGGATTTTGAAAAATAAAATGAACTAGACTTAAAAACATAAATCATTAGCGATAAACACTGAAGTAATTCCTATTTTGAAGGAGAAAATATTGGCAGTCATCACTACATCGTGGTTCAAGTTCAACGCAAAGGCGCGACATCAAAATCACATCACATGCGCATCTTGATCTTCAAGCGCCAGGAGCATACGTTTTTATGTACACCCAACCCAATTTCAAACTAAAACTTGACTTGACTTGGTGGGTGCAATATTTATTGGACTTGGTGCGAAGGTTTCAGTATCGATTGTGTCACAAGTTCCACCATTTCTTTGTTAAAATGACAAAATACTTTAGCTTTTGTTATGTCCAACCAGAACTTTATTTGAATCGGTGCATAGGGGCAAACACTACACTTGATTTTATGTGATGTGAGGCAACGTGTGGTGAATATAGCGTTGGATAGATGTTATTACCATTGGGGATGGAAAATAAAAGGGTCATAGCTAAGAGGACTACGAATAATGAAGCATGTTATTTCATGTTATTTCTCGTGTTGAAGGTCTACCAACATTCAAAAAATATGATGTCAAGGATATTGTTATGTTTATCAACTTGTTCTTTATATGTTACAAGAAGGATTTTTTTTTACGTTAGGAAAACCCATTCCAACAATATTGTATAGAGAAGAAAGAATCATTATTATTCATGCAGCTCAGGGTATAACGCATTGGGTTATTGGGTTGATGCGTTGACTTTCAATTTTTTCTCATTTGAGAAAAATTAAATTTTCATTTGTAATGATAACTTTATAAAACAAAAAATAATTTATTTTATTAATTATTATAGAATTATTTTGTGATTTTTTATTGGTTAATGGAACTTTCTTTTCATTGAGTAATCATGAGCTTGTATTGATGTCATGGTGTATTTCTTAGGCGAGTCTTATTTCAGCTGCCATAGGCCCATTAATGCGGCCCAGGCAGCTGATGCCGGCCCAGGCAGCTGATGCCCGCCGCACGATGATCGTGTGCTTTAATCCGACGGCCGGCATCAGCTGCCTAGGCCGCATTAATGGGCCTATGGCAGCTGAAATAAGGCTCGCCTCGTAAGCTATAGAGTATTTAATAAGCTCTAAGTACCTCTGTGATAGTACATTCGTGCATCTGAAGGCATGCTACATATCCATGAGATCCATACATATCTAAGGACTTTCCGGCAACTGGATCGCTCTACATTCGGCAAGCTCCACTCTCCAATGTAATTAATGCAAATATTGGATATCATGATCTGACATCTAGCTTAAGCGTGGACTAGACATTGGACATTCACTCAATGTATTCAATGCCTTATCAGGTCCGAGAATTTCAAATTCAGGATTCGTGCTAGAAATTTAAATTTATGTAACTTCTTAGGCAATGTTTTTCGCAGCTTTGGAGTTCAATGGGAAGATACGTGCGTCGGTGAGCTCAACAGTTGTTTTTCGCAACCTGCTAGCCTGTCCAGACAGGCACCAGCTTTTAGGC